>JAPPVO010000031.1:34271289-34599418 GCA_030407325.1 Camellia japonica
CCCTTAGCTTGAAACCAAAACAATTAGCACAATACAAAAAATAGAAGTCTTCAACTTCGGTTCCTCCCAAGCTATTGCCTTGGCGAAGGCATATCATCAACAACTGAAAATGGTTTTTTCCCAAGTAGGGTGAGCCAAAGCCTAGTAGGAACAATCTAACACAATATATGAAGTTTAACGATGATATAAGTACAATGTGCATTTACAATGCCAGTGATAAAACATTTATATTCTATATAATCGTAAGGTACCAAAATTCACATCTCATTCCTTTATCCTTCTCAATTCAAGTTCATCCTTTTTATCTTGATTCATGAACAAATTTCATTATCTTTTAAACAACCTATCTGAGACTAACTCAGTTGTTCCCAAATTAACACAATCATAACACAAAAACTTTAATCTTGCCATTTTACAAACATTTTGTCTATAGGATCAGCACCCATGCATACCTGCGGTTTCGGGACTTTCACCCAAGACACACAGGCCAACTTAATTTGAATGGAGTTCATCCCTTATCTCCTCTCAAACAATGGAGTACATCCCCTTTCTCCTCCCAAATAATCATACACATATAATGTATTTAAAACATAGTCATATTCAATGACAACCAACCAAAGATTAGTTTTGATTCACCTACTCCTCATGCAG
This sequence comes from Camellia japonica, assembly GCA_030407325.1. NCBI lineage: Eukaryota > Viridiplantae > Streptophyta > Magnoliopsida > Ericales > Theaceae > Camellia > Camellia japonica. Next base: position 34,271,941 of record JAPPVO010000031.1, read on the forward strand.
TTTCTACAGCAATCATAGCTATCCTCCACCGATAGCCCAATACAAATATTTATAAACAGATATTCAATCTCAAGATAGATAAATTATTCAAAATTTCATAGGTATTAGGTAATGCATATCCAGCACCACTATTTATCTCAACGTCCATCCAATTTCATATTTACAATATCAATTTCATTTATTTATACAAAATAAATACTTGTAACGTTTTAGAGCAAACTCCTCTTTTTCCCAAATTTCAAACCAAATGCCAAAATCAACTATGTTGACATAATAGCCACATATTCATTCCCTTAACCATTTATAGCTCATTTACTTAAAAACCTCTCTTTTGATTTAATACCCAAACCCTAGGTTTGTTCACAACACCCCAAATTTCACCATTTTTACACACAACCCATAACTAAGTTAAAAGTCATATAAAAGTGTAGAAAATCCTTACCTCAAAGAGGGAAGACAAGCAAAGCAAGGAAGAAACTCCAATGACGCTGAAACCAAAGTCTATTCGGATCAAAACGATGATCTTGAGATGCTCACTCTTTTTAACAAAGGCAAATGGGTGGAGAAATCACTAGAACTAGGTGAAGATGTAGAGAGAGAGAGTGTGTGTTTTAGAGAGAGTGTGTCTCAACTTTAGGGTTTAAAGGAGATAGATTTGAAAAAGTAATGCAAAAATTCATTTTCGCAATCTGATATACTCACAGTCCACTCGAGTGAAAGAAGTGACGCTCAAGCGTCAGGCACAATAAGTTGTTCCACTCGAGCACAAGAAGTGCCGCTCGAGCGCCAAGACATAATGTAAGAGATGCTCACTGCTCGAGCGCAAGAAGTGACGCTTGAGCATAGAAAACATGCATCCAGCAGTTTTGCAAACAACAAACAAATCGCTCGAGCACAAGAAAGGCTGCTCGAGCGCCAACCCGCTCGAGCGTAAGAAACGCCGCTTGAGTGTAGAACATACGTGCCCAGTAGTTTTGCAGACCTGCAAAAGTACTGAGAGTTTGCAAATCCCGCTCAAGATGTGCCGCCCGAGCGGAGGACCAAAATTTTGGGCAACAAAAGTTGGAGAAATAAGCGACCAACCTGTTCCAAACACAACCACAACAATCCCAAAGCCAAATTTAAGAGTATACAAGGGAAGCAAGATATAAACAATAGTATGAAATCACTAAACCCGAGTTCGGGATACCACAAGAGTCGGGTCAAAACCGGGATCGCTATATCAACTTTATCAAACACCAAACTTAATTCAAACCCTTAATTGTTTAATTGTCAAGTACTTTTTATTTTTATTTTTCATTTTTTGCAAATAGATAAGATATTAATTACAAATATGAAATAATTACATCAAACTGGACGATTGTAGTCCAACAATGGCCTCGTTTGGGAAGTGGCTATTTTTAAGCTTTTTGGCTATTTAGCTATTTTAGTAGGCTATTCTAGTTTTTGTGTTTGGGAAAATCGGTTAGATTTTTTGTTGGATTGGTATATTAGAAAATGTGTTTGAAATGATGTTGGGATAGTAAATAACCAAAATGCCCCTTTACAAATGTACAACTCCTTTCCGAGCAATAAAAAATCCTGTTGGCATAGCACTACTGCTGCTGCTATGGCTTTATCAAATATTAAGAGGGCAAAAGCATCATTTTGCATTCTGTGGATGACAGTTGTACATCACGTGGTTGGGGTTGAGCAACAGTAAGGCTTTCTTGGATTTTTTTCTCAAAAGGCTAGAATAACCTCTAAACTTGGTTCCCAAACAACGCCAATACGTATTTATAGACACCCAATTTTAACCAACCCTAAGACTTGGGCGCTTTCTTTTGATTACCTGATGATGAAAATAAGAATATATTTCTCACAAAATCCTCTATAAGAAAGGTAGAATTTGAGCTTTATTCTAACCCTGAGCCTTTTTTAGCCAAGTGTTTAAGACCTACTTGAGACTCGGAGCAAAGCTGGACTAAACTGAAGTGAAACAAGCACTTTTCCCCTGACCGATCGACCACCCAATCGTCTTCCTGGTCAACCGCCAAGCCTATCGTGCCCACAAACTTCACTACCGCGGCCGTGCCTAGGTCGTGCTTGCGACCCTCTTGTTCGTGGCCATGACCTTTGAACAGTGCTGGACGTTTTTTTGTATTTTTTTCAGATGGGGCTCTCCATTATCTCATTTTCTGATCCATACATCACCAAATGCACATACACTCAACCTTCATTGCCTAGTGCTTGAACCATTGAAGATAATGCTCCACTTTGTCTTCCATTAGCTCCATTATCTCCCTTTGTGCTCCATTAATCTTCCACATTGTCTTCCACCATTCCTCCACTTGCTTTTCCTATATAAACACATCAGATTGTAGAGAAATAAAGGATGCTATGGCTTTTGAAGACTAGAGAGAAAAAGAGAGAGTCTTGCTTTGAATTTAAGAGTTGGCCAAAATTGAGTGTTAGTTGTTAACTTCCATTTTCTCAAGCTATACACTATATCTCACCTTCTATTTCAAAAATCATCCAAGTCATGTTATTGTAATCAAATTCTAGAGCTTTGATCAAAAAGAAGGAGTGGTTATTGTTAAAAGAGAGAAAATCAAGGAGTTCACCAATTTCCCTACATAACAATTCAAGTCACCCATTCTAGCTCGAATTCCAAGCTTTTGAATTAAGGATTGAAAACATAATTCATACACTTGAGCATGATCAAAAGAAAGTTTGGAAATCAAGAAGTTCAACCTTTCTTTGGAAGGTGTATTTTTTTTTTCTTGCATTTTCTTACATTTTTTCTTATATTGATTTTCTTACTTCACTTGCATATTATAAACTCTTGTAATCTACTAGATGTGGTTAGTTGAACCACCCACGTATCCTCTGTTTGTTTTTTCTTTGGTAATGAAACAAAAATATTTTGCTAGGCCTAGTTGGCCGGCCGACTAATTATTTAGCCGGCCGGCTAGCTTTAATTGGACATAATAGAGCAGTCTTCAGGCATTGAACATAATGGTTTATGGCGATCCTCAAGAGCTGCATCTTCAGTTTTTTTATTTTAGAGAGAATTGTGAGGTTTTTATTTTCTTGTAATATTTTTCTTCTCTGCCTTATTTGGATATGTATAATTCAAGCATTGTAATAACTTCTCGCTTCGCTTCTTTCTATCCCATTCTTTTACTTGCTTTCCTTGTTTGTACATAAACATCATATTTTAATTTTCATCATATTCATGCTTTGCGTCCATGTTTCATGCATTAAGATTCAGCTAAATATGCATTTGTGGATTTAATCAATTCTTATGTGATTATGTACGCTACCTCATGTTCTTGAGATGATTCACATGTCATATATTAGAAGCCGAATCTCTAGTTGCCTTTCATGAGTGAATTGCATTAGAATTTTGTATATAAGATCATGCATATTTCGTTAACCTTGTTTTGTAACTGTTCGCGGGACGTCAGTAAATATTTAAGTTTTTATGCTTTAGCATCCCGCTTGTGTGTTTTTTTTTTCTTACTATGTTTAGCATCCTACCATGTAGCTATTTGCTTATTTGATATAACTCTATGAATGTCGGTGGATGGAAGTTATGTTGCTTAATTTGGAATGATGTTGATTTTCATATTTGTAAACTCAATTTCTTTGAGTTGTACATCTTCAAAACTATTTTCAAAATACATCAAATCAATTCGTTCCAAAATGAATGACATAGTTTATACTTGTATGCTTCACATAATAATTTTTAAGATTATTAATAATCAAAATGTGAACATATAAAGTGAATAAATTTCATATCATGGTTTAACGTGCGCGGGTATCCCCGGGCATGTTACAGTTTTTGGCCACTCTACTTGGAATATTAAGAAACCTTGATTCGAACTCCATGATATGATTTTTATTGACATTTATATGTCCGTTGCATTGCATGCATTGGTGCACTTAAGTCCGTATGTTGCCCAAATCCTAGTGGAACACAGGCAAGCTTTTTGTGACACTATACCTATCATCACGTTACTTTTGAGACCTTGTGTTAATACCTTTTAAGATTTGTCAAAAAGGTAGCTTGACTACCTAAGATTATCGGACTTAGAAGAGAGGCTATATTGACTCTTCTGACTTCCTAGGATCTTACTTGGTTACTAACCAAAGGACTCTAGTGACGTCACCCTGACTTCAACTCTTAGAGTAGAGCCAACCTTGTATATATAGTGAGCTATAGCACCTTTCAAACTTAGGACAGGATGCTCTCCCATTTCTAAGACTGTATGATGCCGCTTGTTTGAATAGTGAAACTCTAGATCATTTCAAAGCTAGGATAAGGTAACCCTACCCCCCCCCCCAATAGAATTGTTTGTTCTTTTTCCTGCTATATGTAATGTATGGGATTTATACAGGGATTCTCAAATTCAAATGTGTAGTTTAGGCATTTCAGTTTGTGTGGTTGAGTTCAGTTTTTCAGCATGATTTAGCAGTAATCAGTTGAGCCAGAATGTTACTAAAATTCTGATTTAGGGTCTCATTTTTTTTGCTTCTACAAGGTAGTCGTAGCACAATAGCTTCAGAACGACCTAATATCCCTCAAGTTCTTTGGGCTCGCGCTAGTAGACTCTGTAAGACTGTAGACTTAGTTGAGGGACAACTAGTGTTAGTTTCTTTACCACCGATTACACAAAGAACGGACCTAGTTCCGGTCCGGATGACCCTCAAAACCCGGACTATGCTCAAAACTGGCTTAGAATTTGAAAACTGGAAGAATAGCCAGTTCAACCAGAATAATCGGTGAACCAGTCACGGATCAACATAAGAACCGGTCAAGTTTGAAGAATTGAAGTTTCTTCCAAAAATATGTTATAGAGAGGGCTTGAACATAGAACCGAGTGTATAAACAGCAAGGACTCAATCTATTAGGTGATCAACACAATTGTTGACAATGTAATAAGTATATATTATATATTCAATATTACCTTAATTATTTTTACTAAAAATCAATGTATAAAAAACGTAAAATAAATTTTAAGAAATGTTTTTTTTTTTGTAAATGCTTATTATTTATTAATTTTTGTAATTTTAATAGCTATATTTTTTATACTTAAAAATTTTAATATATTTGTGACATAATTATGATCTCACGGTTCAATTCCGGTTCACCTGCGGTTGAACCAGTGACCCATCCACCCAGTTACTTTTCCAGTTTACTCACCGGTCCGGTTTTCAAAACATTGATGACCACCATTGTATCTCATCTTGAGATATCTCAGATTAGGTGATGACTTGAGAAAGATGCTAATAGAGGGACTCTAAAACTGTCCTTGTAAGGACCATCATGAATAGTCATGACATTGTTGGGGTACATTCTTGGTTACATAGCATCTGCAATTTTCAGTATCAATTAGTACCACCAATAGAAATACAAAAATAAAAAATAGAAGAAAGAAAGCAAGAAAAGGAGCAAATAACTACAAAATAAGTAATATACAAGTCAGACCCTGAATAGCTAACCTATCCAAGTTTAGTTTTGCCTATAAGGCTATCTTGGGTGGTTATGGCCTGTTGCTTTGGTAGTGTGGTATTTCAGTTTTGTTTGTTGGTGTTGTTGTCTTGTTAGCTTCTTGTAGACACCCCATTTTTGACCGTCCTCAAGACTTGGACGTCACTGTTGGAACACTCGGTGATTATCCATGTTTGTGTTCGTTTGGAGTTCCCGGAGTTCTCGGCTGCGCCGCCTTGCCTCAGGACCTCCGAACTCGACCGTTTGTGTTTGGTTTTGCACCAAACACTTGTGTTTTGCCTTGGAAGGGCAGGGAATGCCTTGTGAGGCATCCCTACACACCACCGGCAGGGGCTAGAGGCCACCGGCTGGCTGTAGTTGCCATCGGCACTTTATTGTGCCGACCGGCACTCTTTTGTGCCGACCGCACTAAATTTTGCCAAATGGAACTCTTTGCCGGCCGACTACTGTGTGGTTGCTTTTTGAGATATTTTCTCACAGCTGTAAAGTTCTTTGCTCCCCTCCATACACGTGTATGGAGGGATGAGCTCTTGGCTTGCTTAGTTGCTAAGCATTCCTTGCCTATAAGAGGAGAACTCTTCCTCTTGGCTCAAGGGTTAGCCATTTTAGGTCAAAAATCAGAGCTTGTATCTATATATCTGTGTGATATATCTTCTCTCTCTATATTCTCCCTCTCTCTCCTCTTGTGTGTGTGATTTTTGGCCTAAAAGTGTAGATTTACCTTGCTTTTGCACCATTACACACACCATTACACCTTAGTTCGAGTTTGAGAGACTTGGAAGGTTGTTTGTGTTGGTTTTGGACTGGTTTTGAGCACTAGAGAGTGGTTGCATCACTTGTTCTTCAAAGGATCTTCAAGGGTAAGAATCTTGCTTTATATTCCCCATTTTTGCAACCTCTTTCTACCCTCTTTACTTTGTGTTTTTGAGTTTGTGTTTAAGATAAAAAAGTCTTGTTTTTACTTGTTCTTGAACCTTCATTAAGGTCCTTTTTTGGTTTGAGCAAAGGTCCATCCTATTAGGCCTTGTATGGCCACTTTTGGTGCCTTTGCTTAAGACCCTCTTTACTTGGTGTTCTTGGCCTTCCCACCACTGAAAACCAGTGGGTTTTCAGTGGTGAGGAAGATGATTTTTGAGTCTCATATAGGGGAGAGACACCCCTCTCCCCTTGGCCCTTTGTTTGCCTTCATTTTTGGCTCATGAGGTAACATGTATGCATGCTTGTTTTAGCTTCATTTCAGAGACTTTTTGGGTGTTTGAGGTCATGTTTTGCCCCTGTTTTTGGTCGGTTTTGTAGCCCTTAACATGCCTCTTATGTTTGCTTTGGAATGCTCTCTTGTGCCTAGAAGTATGCCATATGTCTAAGCCTTGATACTTGCATGTTTTAGTTTGATTTCATGGAGATAATAGCATCATCTTGCCATGTATAAGGGCTGCGAGCCACTGTCTTGGACCCATTTGGCATGCTTGGTTTGGTTGTCTTGTATTTTGGCTTGTAGGCCTTGCTTGTATGAAGCTCTAGTATGCATGCTTGCTTGCATTTGGCTTCATTTCAGAGCTTTCTTGGGTGTTTTAAGTCATGTTTAACCTCTGCCTAATATGGGTTTAATGGCCCTTAGCATGCTTCTTACACTTGCTTTGTAATGCCTCGTTTGGCCTAGAATTGTGCCATATGTTTAGCCCCATATATCTCCATGTTTTGGCTTAGCATGGTGGAGCATTTAGCCTTGATTTGCCATGTTCTAGGGCTGTGAGCCACTGTTTTGATCATATTTGGCATGATTAGTATGGTTACTTCGCATGATGGTTTGTTGGCCTCAAGCATATAGTCCATGGGCATGCATTGGTTAGCCTATTTAGATGATTTGGGATCATTTGGCATGCTATTTCAGACCTTAATCCATGCTCACATGTCTAGATTTGTTATCTCTCTTCATGCTTTAAAGATGTGCCCTTTATGCTTTAAAATGTGCATTGTGTGCACTCATGCTTTTGGGATTGTTTTGGGGCTGCCACATGAGGGATTTGGGTGCCATTTTCCATGCTAAAATTCTGTTTTTGGTTATTAGGTTCATGCCATGAGTGTTGCGTAAATGTTGGTTAGATGCTCTCTTGAGTGCCCTTGGTTTTGGGCTTGAGTGGTTTGCATATTTGTGTAGTGTTTTGCCTATGATTTCAGCCCATTTCAATCACTATTTTGGGGAAGTTTGAGGCCTCCCCCATGGTGGTTAAGTCCACTACTTTAGGCTCATTACATGTTAGTTGCATACTTGGTCCATTAGGTGTTATAGCATATTGGTCCCCTTGCTTGATTGGCTCATGTTTGTATGCCATTCATACCTTGTATGCCTTAGCATTTTGTATGCCCATTGTGATAGTTGCATGATGCTTGGTGTGATTGCATCATATTCTCATTGTTGCATCATTTGAGCCATGTTGCATTCATGCATTCCATGGCTTGGCTTGGGGATTGTCAAGCCAAGCATAGGATTGAGAGGAGTTCACACTCCAAGTGGTGCAACTCACCTCAATTCTCGGTCACCAAGGCCTTGGACCAACACATGATAAGGCTTTGGATTTCACTTGCTTGTGTTGCATGCATTTATATCAAAATGCAACCTTGGTTCTTTGGGCTATCATGCATCAAAATGCACCATTGGTGGCCCAAGAACCAAGGGTCTTGTCTCCTTGAGTCCTCAAGCATGATAGGAGGTCATGACCATGCTTACATATGCCCAAAAACCATGCCTTGCACTGCTGTTTTTGCTGCTGCTGTCAAACTGTCCTCTGCAGGAACTTTCTGCCGACCGGCAGTATAATGTGCCGATCGGCACTGTATTTGTGCCGATAAACACCATTAGCAGCCGGTGGTCAATGGGAGGAGCCGGTGATCAATTCTTCCAGCCGGTGGGGTATTTCAGATCATCTGTGAGGTATTCTGAAACTTTGGGAATTTTTGGAGAGGTAGGGCAGCAAAAACAGAAGCAGTAGTGCCATGACACGGGTTTTCCGGGCAAGACGGATCGAGCACGCATCATTCGCGCATCCCAAGGCAGGGCTGAGGCCCCATTGCATTTATTTTGCTTTAATTCTAGTAATTAGATTTGTGTAATAATTTATTTATTCGATTATTTATTCGGTCTGTATTATTATTTGGTCCCTCCGTGTGAGGGCATATCTGTAATAAGTGTGCGTGAGTGGGTGTATGTCTTCCAACCCCCATTTCTTTCTCCCTTTTATTTACCTGCTTATGATGGTAGATTAGGGCATATTTAATTTAGCATACCTTATGCAATGCATGCGTGCATTCATGCATTTGTTGACATACATCGGGCTCGGCACATCATACAAACTGCATCGTACTTTCAATTCCAAATTGAATACGTGATAGTTGTAGCATTTCACATGCCATGTCTAGGATAGCCGAGCCTGCCTAGATTACAACTTTGCATGTGTTGCATTAGACATTTCAGTATGCTTAGGTCCATGCATGGATTTCTGATAAGCTTCTGTTTTGGCTTGGAGTACTATGTAAGTATTTATGCTTTAGCATATCGCATGCGTGTGAATGTTTGCCATGACAGTATGATTGCCATGCGGCTAAATGCTTATGTGTTATAACTACTTGAATGCCTGTGGGTGAAGGTTGGATTGCCTAAGTTGGAACAACTCGTTGAAATCCGTATTTTAGCCTACTTGCGAGTAGCAAAAACCAACACATTTTTCGAGACAAAACGGATATGCAATGATTATTTCCGAATTAGGCAATCTAGTCTATACTTTCGTGCTGTGCGCATAACATAGTAATTCTAGGCTAATAATCGGAATAAGAACACGTAATGTTTTCAAAATCGGATATCACGGTTAGTAGAGGCCGGTCTTCGGACCGGGCAAAAGGGGGTGCTCATAGCTGACCTTCCCCGATCGTACCCAAGCTCCCGAGCCAAGTCACTTTGGTGATGACGGACACGTGGCCTTCGGCACCGAGTCAGGGTTTCCTAAATTTCCCATTTTAAAAATATTTAGGTGGCGACTCTGTAATCTGGCAAAGCAGTCCATGTTTGGCACTACTTTTTCAAAAATCTGTTTTTTTCTTCAAAACGATTTGCCGGATTTGGCTCTTTGGTTCAGATTTAGAACCGTAACACAAAAGGGAGTCCGAACTGTAGCCGAGGTCCCCCGGACATGCTAGTTTCTGGCGACTCTGCTGGGGATTTTAGAGAGTTTGACTCGAACTCGTGATATCCGGTTTTGACTACGCTTATGTGTTTCTTTGCATTGCATTTGCATTAGTGCGCCTAGGAACACCGTGTTGGCCATCTGCTATTCTTGAGTGGTTTGCTGGAGGCTTGCCTTGTCAAGGCATGACCATAAGGCTGACCGGTTGCGGGCTCTGCCAGTATGGGAACACAAACCCCGGTTTCCCGGGGCACCCTCTTTGACCATTCGACCTAGTGCATATTCGGAATCCATAGTGACCATTCCAAACTAGGACAGGTTGCTTACCCGATATAGGTTGTTTGAAACCGCTGTGTGCGTAGTGAAACCCTAGCTCCTGACAAAATAGGACAGGGAAACCCTACCCCAACATAGGGGTGTTTGGCTCTCATTTATCTGCTATGTGCTTTTAGAGTGTGTCTCTGCAGGGAATATACATATCAGTTTACAAGTGTGAGTATCAGACCCGAGGGGCATTAGTATCAGTATTGCTGAGAATCAGTTATGTCTGCGGATATCAGTTCAGTTTGAATAGTGATTCTGGAAACAGTGATCAGTAGTAGAGTACAGTTATTCGGCTACATCCGTGCTTGATGTCTGGGGCTGAAATGCTGCTTGTTTTCTGTTTCAGTTTAGAGATTCAGAGAGCCAATCCAGAACAGTTAGTGTCTTCCCCTCACTGCGGCAGGACTTAGCATGACGCAGAATTCAGAAGAAATCGTGGTCATGACGGCCGCGTTGGATCAAGAAATCACCTTACATGATGAAACCACCGTTGACATGCCGCATCCGCCCAGATCGCCGGCCGCGCACCCGGTTTGGGCTCCCCAGCTATATCAGGCTCGCGAGCCACTACATTTGAACTAATGGGGATGATAGGTGATCTTCAAAGATCCGTGACGGATCTCGCCTATGGAATGACAGTTTCGCCGCCAGTCGCACCATACGTCGGAGGCTTTGTACCCCAGGAGCCCCCGCACTGGGACGAATTGTGATTGAACTCACCAACCGGAGATGACCTCCAGTTATGGTAACGACGCATCAAACCAAGTTCTGAATCAGGCCGAGGCCAGAGATAAAGGCAAGATGGAGGCAGATCCGACCCTATCGAACAACTGCTGTGGGCATAGAGGCTTTGAAAGCCAGGGGATGAATAAGCAACAGATATCTACAGTTGCGACGAAAGCTGTGGAGGATGCTTTCCCCGCTCCGCCTGAGGGCAGTTCTAGTCAATCAGAGAACCGGGATAGGCCCCGTCACGCCAAAACAGTTCTTCCTACTCCCAGCCTTGTACCCGGAAAAGACCAGAAATCCAAGGCCGCACCTGCCGATCCGTTCGCTAGTGCATCTAGCAAGAGTGCTCAGGCCCCGAAGTACCTGCCTCGAGGACGCCGAGCCTTCCATCCTCTCTACATGCCTTTGTCTAGGGCACTTTTGATTTTGGCCAAAAAGGGGCATCTCAAGCCCTTGGAGCCCCGACCCCTACCGAAGAATCTCCCTGCTGCACATGATGCTTCCCTGTACTGTGCGTACCACCAGCAGACTGGTCACGCTACTGACACTTGCTTCCGCCTCCGTCATGAGGTGCAGGATTTGATTGACAACGAGGTTATCCTCCCGCCTACCTCAGCCAAGTCAGTCACTACAGAGTTCTTGGATTTTGAGGACACAGATACTGCGAGTATGTAATCAGAAGGTGAATCGCCTGTGGGCAGTGTCTGGTACATTTGTCTGGATATAGCGTTTGGCACGCATTTTTGGGCACCTGCTAAATGTTAATTTTTGTAAATTCTGACTTGGGTGTCGAGTCAGTCTTCTGTTTTGTCTTGAGCCTGTCTCATTATTTCGAGACATTCCTTTTGCTTAAGGGTCTGTCTAATTGTAATGAGTCAGTCCCTTTTATATAGTATACCAGGTGATTTCGGGGTTGTTGCCTCAAACACCGTTTTGTCTTATAAATGTTTTTGCTTTTTGAGTCTGTTTCTGCCAGGAAGCCAGTTATGCCAGCAAATCTGAATGAAACAGCCATGACTATCAGGTGCTGTATTTGTTGTTATTTGAATTAGCCGTACCAGAGGGTGTGAATGGAACGACAGTACATACCGCCTACTCTCTTGTGCCTTGAACATCGTCGTAATGACCTAAGCTTTCATAAAACCCTTTTCAAACACTGCGGTGATGAAAACGAAGGGGAAGTAATTCCTCGGGTTTTGTAAAATTTTGATCATTTTGAGAAAAAGAAACGCATGCTAAGCTTTTCATGAATGAAATCATGCTTGTCGGCGTGAGTACTGAGGAGGACCCTGGCCTGATCCAGACTAGTTCCACACTATCTTCAGCACGAGCGATTTGTCGCTTTCTTAAAAACTTTCAAAAACAAAATATTTTGTGCAGTCTCGCGAAGACTTGTGTGGAATCGCTCTTGAGATTGTGTAGCCCAGGATCGCTCTCAGCCTCAAGACTCGATCTATCTGTTGCAAACCGGAACCCGTTCAAAACATTCAGTGCCATGAAACGCCTGTGTGGCCCATTTTGAAGCAGCCCTCGAGCAAGAGGCATCAAAGCCAGATCGTGGAGATCAGATCCCACCAGGCAAGGCTCATGAAGCAACCGTGATCGATTCTTCTGCAAATCAACACCGCAGTCACTCTCTTGGATACGGAAAGGCCTCAATCTCAAAACCATTTGGCATGGGCTTGCTACACTTTTCCCCTTTGAGAGGCTCGCTGGGCCGAAAACCCGGAAGGGCGGTCCAGGCAAAAGTTAGAGCAAAGAAAAAAAAGACAAAGACAAAAAAAAAAAGAAGAAAAATACAAAAAGAAATGAAAAAAAGACAAAGACAAAAAAAAGAGAAGAAAAATGCAAAAAGAAAAGAAAAAGAAATGAAAAGAAGAAAAACATAGCTCGCAAGGTCGAAAACCCGCATTGGGCGCCTTGGCAAAAGTTAGAGCCTAAACAGTGAAGGTTAAAATACCCGAGTGTACCTTAACCGGAACTACGTAAGGCTTGATTCCCATGTTTGGGATACGTAGGCAACTTCATCCTGAAGTCCAGCCCCCAACGCTTCCATAGCGTCTCAGTCCATGTAATGGTTTTGATTACCCATGCTTCCTCCGAATCCGATGTCTCGGTTGCAACAATTGGAGCTGCGTGATCAACTTCCTTCTGGAACCCAGTCACCAACGCTTTCAAGGCGACTGTGTCCATATATTGTTTGTGGCTGTCTTCGTCCTCTCCGTGCCTGAGAGCCCGGTCGAGCTCAATCATCAATAGGCATGCCGCGGCATCATCCAAACAAGGGGCAACTTTCCGTTGCCATCTATTGCCAAAGTTGCCCTCAGTCGTCATCCAAACTAGGGGCAACTTTCCGTTGCCCTTCCTCTCCCCCTTTTAAGCCAGGGGCAATTTTCCAAATTGCCTCCGATCCGAGGTTGCGCATCTCGATGGTGAGTTCCGTGCTCGTTGCGCATCGACTGTTTGCAAAAATAGTTTTTGAAAATTTTTACTGAGGTTGGCTAGTTTCTCGAAAACTATTTCATTCTCCAAAATTGGACCATGTTTGGACCCAAAAGGAAAACTTTCAGTGCTTGCAACCTGACTTGCATGATTTTCAAATCAAAAATTGCCCAAGCACGCTAATCTGGCGTTCATTTTGATCAAAACTGTTTTAAAAAAAAAAACAAAGAATGGTCAGAATAATGAACTAGGGGCACAGTTGAGCCAGGTATCCTGTCTTCCCCCCACCGTCAGCACGCATTTGCCAGAAAGGCGCTCTATCTACCAGAAGGAATAGCCGCGAGCTAGCTGTATCGGGCATGAATCCGCCGCTTCCTATTCATCTATCAACCACTCAGGGGAGGGATGGAAAATGAGAGAATAAAGAATAGAGAGGTGTAAGCCGAGAGAAAAGTGAGAAGAAGGTCTTGTGAGAAAAACCGAGCTCGAGGGCCGAGTGATGCGAGAATCGCAAATCAGAGAGGGTGGGAAACCTGCCCGGAAGAATTGGCTCCTCAAGATCTTTTGTTTTCAAACACGTCCGTGTCGTGTCTTTTGGTTTGTTAGTCTCAACTTAGTTTTGAGTCTTTTTCGAGTGTGTCTCGTTGTGTTTAGGTCGTGTGCCTTTTACTTTCTGTACTTGAGTTCTCCGGCGGTGTCCAGTTGTAGGCTCGATACCCAGGTTAAAAACCTCTCTTTACCTCAAAATCGTCTGTGCTCAGAATGCCGTGCCATTCTCTACATCCATGCGAGGTAAGAGAAGAAATGGAAAATTTGGGACATCCGAGTGTGTTTCAATTTCAGTCAGTTCCGCCTGCCGTGATCCGGCTTGTCAGATTGGGCTGTTTGTTCAAAGTTTGCCGTGTGCGGAATGGACCGAATGTTGGGTTATGGGCTGTATGCAGATTAATCCCCAGCGGAATGTGGGCTGTGTTCAGTTTGAGCAGTGGTTTGTATGATTTGTTTGCTGTTAGTTGGTTGGTTATCCGATTATTACAGTGCAAGTGCCCAATTTCCAGGCAGTAAAACAATTTCAGTTACATCGAGATGTAATATGATGCAATGCAGTGCAAAGTAGGAGATATGTAAACATAACACTTTTCAGATAAAAAGTTTGTTTTATATAATCTCTTTCAGAGTACAAACTTTTGAAGAAAGCAAAAAAATCTGCCTGCGGCAGTACATAGTACTCTATCTACCAAAAGAGAAAAGTACAAGAAAAGAAATAAAGAAAAGAAGCAGCAAAATCATCATCATCAGCAGCAGGCCTCATGCCTGAGGATCAGTCCTCGCCCTCTTCCTGGGCAAAAGCACAGGAGCATCGTCGGAGCTGTCACTGTCGGAGCCCGAGCCCGAGCTGTCCCCGGCCTCCTCCGCAAATGACTCCGTCCCCGCCTCCGACTCACCATCTCCTGGAACTGGAGCTCGTGAGCTGCTCCCCACGTGACCACGTCCCCCTCTAGTGCGAGGGAATATCCTGCCATCCCGAGTAGAGAGGGGAGGCCCAGCTGGAGCAGCGCCACCCACTGGAGGGATCGGGAAAGGAGGCTGAAAATACAAAGAACAAACACATCAGAAAACTGTGAGCAGTTTATCAGTGCAGGATGCAGTGTATGAGTACAGTGTGTGAATGCCGTGAGCAGTTTATCAGTACAGAATGCAGTGTATGAGTACAGTGTGTGAATGCGTGAGCAGTGAATCAGTGCAAGATGCAGTGTATAAGTACAGTGTATGAAAGCCGCGAGCAGTTTATCAGATTTTTGTGCAGTGTAGCAGATTGTGCGAAACAGAGTATGATTTGAGACTGTGGTCAGAAGAACATACCGGCAGGCTGTAGACGGCCAAGGCGTCGAGAGTCCGCTGCAGCATCCCCATCAGGGAGGCATTCAGCTCCACAGACTGACGGGTATACTCGGAGGAAGCCTGCAAAAGTATTAAATACATCAGTATTCTGTGGGATATTTGAATGAACTGAAATGAAATAACAATGCAAGATGCAGAAATAAAGTAATACATACCGGAGGCAAGTCGGGAATGCCGGCCAACTCGTGACCAGCCGGAGGAGGAGCAAAAGGGATCTGGTAGGTCTCCCCACTCTGCCCCCTATAAGTCAACATGGTAGGCAGAGCGGGCCAGCCCGTCCCTCGTCCCCTCTGCACTCCCCTCCTGCCGCGAGCTCGAGCCCTCTGTGACGACCCCACTCCTGCTCCTGCCTCTGCCCGGGCCGCTGGCGCCGCAGGTCTCGCTGGATCAGCTCGGGAGCCCCTGCTCAAAGGCCGCATCAAGAAGGTCCGGACGTACTCTGAGTAGTCGCCCTCGCCCCTGTCGGCATCTACGTCCACGGCCCAGCCAAGGGTGTAGTCCTCCATCTGCTGGAAGCTGTACCCCTCAGTCTCCCTCATGCGCTCGGGAGGAAGGATCGGAACTATCTGCTCCGGTAACCCTAGGGTCTGGCGTATGAAACGCTCACCCAGGTACCAGGCCCGACAGACCGGGCCCTCCAGGAGAATCCGGTAGCGCGAGGTCTCGATGGCGCCGGCATACCGATCTCGTATCACCGCTGGTAGTGGAGCCCACGGCTGCCAGGTGACCTGAAATGAAATACAGTTGATTATCTACTGATATAGAAATGTACGCTTGAAAGCGAAGCTTAAACGGACTGTAAGTAAAACATACCTCGTGGGGGTGATGGTGTCGAAGAAACGGCGGAAGAAGCTAAAAGTGTCCCGGGGCCTCCGGCACCTCCCGTCAACGGCGAGAGAAGGGACGACCAGAGGGGTCTCTCCGTCTGGCACTGGAAGTAGGCGTACACCCACAGCTGCAAAACAGACGTCAGTATGACTATCAGATCAAGCAGGATGCAGAATAAAGCAGAAATAACGGAGCCGTGTGTTGTGTATTGTGTTGTGCAGAGTGTACAGCGTGAACAGTGTGCAGTCAGTGTAAAGCGGAGTATGTGTGTGCCGTGTGTACAGTATACAGACTACAGTGTGTGCAGTGTACAAAATACAGAAAGTATAGAACAGAAATGTAAAGTAGAGAAGAAGACATACCTCCCAGGCTCGCCAGTAGCCTCCTAGCAGCTGTCCACTGCCACGAGAGACTGAGCTCATATAGCCGTACAGGGTGGCCAGAGCCGCGCCCCAGTCAAATCGCAAGATCTCGTCCACCAATGCGCTGAGAAGGCAGAGGGGCACTGTGTTCGCCCGGTCGGCGAAGAGAGTCGTCCCGAATAGGAACATCAGGAAGCCGCGTGCATATCTCTCTACGGCCTCTGGGGTCATCGGGGCTGCATCAATGAGTGCGGACTGGACCCGAAACTGCACCTCGAACCAAGAATACCGGACAAGCCGGGACGAGCCAGAGGCGGAGCCGCGCCAAGTAAGTAGACCTGGGCTGCGGTCCACTCATCCATGTCTATATCAAAGGGGATCGGATCACCCCCTACCCCGATGCCAGTGAGCACCGAGAAATCGTAAGGGGTCATCGTCATGTCCCCAGCCGCAGAAAGATGAAACGAATCGGTGGTGTCCCACCACCTCTCCGCCAGAGCGGCAAGAAGAGGTCTGCATGCCGTGAGCTGGAAGTCCCCTGCAGAAGGTACCAAAGCCCGCCTGGTCCACGATGCGTCGAACCGCCTCGGGAAGATCCAAGTACCACTCTCGAGCCGCGACATTCCCATACCCGCGGATGGCATGGGAATCTCCCTGTTTCAAGCAAATAGTTGCAAAGCAATATGAGATGTACAGTTCTGAGGAAACATGTTAAAGTCGATACAAATCTGGTATGCGTGCAGATTTTTAAAATTCAAACAGAAACCGGGTACCGGTGTGCTTGCAGTAAACTACAAGCGCGTGATGCGTCAGTGTGTTTTGGATGCTCCAGTGTAAACTTGGTGCATGTGTGCACATTTTTCAGATTCAAGCAGATATCGGGTTTCAGCGTACCAGTGGGTGGGCTACGGCCTGTGATATGTCAGTGCTCCTATGAGGATCAGTGTAAACAGCATGTGTGCGTGTTTTTCAAAGTTCAAATAGAAGCCAGGTTCGGTATGTTTCAGTGAACTACAACGTGTGATGTGTCCGCGTGTTGGTGTAGTTTTGTGCAAATCTAGCATGCGTGCGAGTTTTCAGATTCAAATAAGCACCGGTGTCGGCGAATTGGCAGTGCAATGTGTGCCGTGTGTTTGGGTGATTCAGACTAGTGCAGTGTGTGTGCATGTGCGTCGGTCCTAAACAGATGTCAGTTATGAGTTTGTCTACAATCAACTACAGTACAGTACATCAGAACTAAACAGATAATGGGTTCAGTTAGCTACGCAGTTGACAGTTAAAGGTCCTACATTGCAGAAAGTAAAGCAGAGCAGAAGGTTACCTCGGAAGCGCCGAAGGACAAGTGAGAGGCCGGCTCGCGCAGGAGAAGCTCCGGGTCCAGAGCCCTGTCAAAACCGCGGAAGTGGCGGAGTCCATCTGGCGGAAGTACGTGAATGGCCGGGCGGTAGGTCGCCGGGTCGAATGGTCGCTCGCTCAGCGGGAGGAGCTCGACCCCGGGATCCATCTCGTGTCCGGGGGAGTCCCGACATGTGGAACGTCGTCAGCCATAGTAGTGGTAGTGAAAAAATGACCGAAAAGGAAAACCGAGCAAGAAGGTGAAAAGTCAACTGGGAAGTCAACCCCGAGAGGGTCGGAAATGGCCGGGAAGGCCGGAAGAGGAAAATGCACGGAAAGGAAGGTGAAATCGAGGGGAACAAGTCCCGAAAAAGTGGAAATAGCAAAAGAGGCGCCGAAACAAAGTTTTGTTCGGTTCAAAATGTCCGAAACGCGGTGAACTTCGCGAATCGGACGACGAAAATGGCGCGAAAACTCGAGGAAATGAGCGAATGAGGAGGAAAAGAAGCACTAGAGAGAGAAAGTGAAGGTTTTCGGCGGAGGCAAAGTGAGGAAATAGGGTTTCAAGCCCTATTTTAAAAGACCCGAAGCAAAATGGCAGAACTGCCCCCGATCAGGCATTTTGTGCCGGTCGGCACCTTTTTGTGCCGATGGATGAGTTTAGGCAGCCGGTGGAAGCCGGTGACCACCCCACCCAGCCGGTGGTGCTCCCAAGGATGTTTTTAGGCAAGATGAGGGGTCTTGGGTCTCCATAGATCAATAAAGTGCAAGAAAGTGCATCCCCGATGCTCAACCGGTCTCCGTTTCGACCTCGGACCGTGTCTTCTGTGCATGGCGCTCAAATTCAAGCAAGATTGTATCCTTTCGTATCCTTTTTATCTTTCATAAGATTCAAAATTGCCCTATGTGCGCTGCGTGCATCCATCACTTTGTCTAGTGCGGTACGTCGCGCCGTTTTAAACGTCCTCGGCGACTTGTACTGTTTTTGTATTTTGTGCGACATGCGTGTCACACCCGCATCATTTTGTACTTCGTGTTGCATGCATGTCGCACTTAGCATTCATTTCATTTTCAATTCGCGCGAGGTGTGCCACCTCCCGTGTTTCCTTTGCATTTTCATTCGCGCGAGGTGTGCCACCTCGCGTGTTTCATGTCATTTGCATTGTATTTCAAATCCTATGAGGTGTGCCACCTCATTTGTATCATTTGCATTCCGGTAGATGCTATGAGGTATTCAGGCCTCATTTGCATTGTATTTCAGATCCTATGAGGTGTGCCACCTCATTTGTATCATTTACATTGTTCGCGCTATTTTGCGCACCCCGCCTGTTTGCACTGTACGTGCATTTCGATCCCACAGTCCGGCGGGACCCTAAACACGCCCGGTCTAGGAGACCTTAAATCCTTGGAAGGTGCGAAACCCTCGTCTGATGAGGTACGCGTGCCCCATCTTGCGTTTCATTACATCTCGAGGCATGTAGGCCTCGTTTTGCACTTCATTTTCCATCCAATGAGGTATGCGTGCCTCATGTTTCATTTCATCCTCACTTGCATTGTTTTGCCCATGTGGCACGTGTGTCACATTATGCAAATTGCCCCAACGAGGGTCCGGCGGGACCGAAAACACGCACGGTCTGGCGAGACCTTAAACCCGCTCATTTGCATTGTTATGCATCTCAAAAGCCGTGTGTTGGCGCGCATTTCAAACATCATGCATCATGTGCATTTCAAATGCATGCGCTGTGCATCCCGGTCTAGGAGACCTTAAATCCTCTGAAGGTGCAATTCCTTCGGTGTTTGTCGTGCCCGAACGACTTTTGGTGGTCTGGTAAAGCCACCCGTCTGTGTTTGCGGTGAGTTCCTAGAAGACCAACTGGGACAGTGAAAACTAGAGTTCGAACGGCTTATGCCTAGAACGCAAAGGTTCGGGATCTCCGAGACTAAAGTCTGGTTTAAATACCCAGGGGGTGTACCCTCGGCTTGAAATCTGTATGGAAGCCCCATAGGTTGAGGCGGCGTGTTTACGCCTCGATTCTGGATACTGAACCAACCTAGTATATCGCCCTGTTGGTAAGATAGGGAAAGCTGCAATCATAGTCATTGCATCATTATTGCATATGTCATGCATTTTCAAAAAATCCAAAAACAAAACAACACATGCATTATCATGCATCATCTGTAATTACCGCATATGTCATGCATTTCAAAAAACAACAAAAAAGAACATGCATATGTCATGCATCATTGTAGTATAGTGCATATGTCATGCATTTTCTGTAATATCCATTCCATTGCATTTTAGTTGCATGTATCCATGCATCATCTTCCATCCATGGCTTGCGCCTTTCCAGGTTGAGCTTGGTCTGGTATGTGCTCATACTTTTCACGTCTATACACTCATAGTTCTGTGTGCGCTCGCGCCTTGAGGGCTTCGACACCTTTTCTATGTTAGACATGGCTTGTACGTGTACATGCCCTTCCTAGGCGAGATTTGGTTTGGCCCGCGTGCCATATCCATTGTATCATCTATCCATTATATTACATTGTAGTGTAATTGTTGCATCCGGCATTAGGATCATTATTCCCTCTCAGCGGGTCGTTACCCCACTTATGTCATTCCACCCAATACTTGTTCTCGTGTCCGTGCGAAGTACTCATAGATCAGACATCGTTCTATGGGAGACGGACTGGTTACCTCCATCAATCTATTTGACATTCGTGTGGTTCCGAACCGCTCATGATTGAATCATAATTCAATTGCCCTGCACGTAGTTTGCATATAGTTTCAATTGCATTGCATTATTAGTTGCATTATTCATACATAGTTTTGTATATTTTGCATATCGTTTTGCATTAATTTTGCATTGTCATGCATATTGCTAACAATATTGTACCTGTTAAGTTTGCTTTCTTTTCAGGCACGATATTGTATGTACGGTTCATTTACCGCTGGTGGAACCAGGCGAACCGCACAGGTATTGTATCCTCCGAGTGAGACGTTTTGAGAATTGCATAATTCTCTTACATCCTTTCTGCATTGTAGTGTAGACTGTTGCATGTTAGCTTATAACTGTCGCATGTATGCTTCATTACAGCTTTCTTTGCATGATCATAAGTTATGCTCGGCTTCTTGCATTTTCAGTTGCATTTTGCCCCCGCCTACGGGCGCATATCTTATCTTTGGCATGTGTGCCTCCTGCATGAACTACGCTGGTTTGATTCCTAAGGGATACGTAGGCAACTTGCGAGTTCAACCTTTTGCGCTTTGTATGTTTGTCCAAGTCTTCGGCCTTGTCAAAAATGGGTCGTCTCTGGGCTTTGACATTCACTCCCATCATTGTTATGACTTTCGAGTTCTGTCAAAGAGGGGCAACTGTAGACACCCCATTTTTGACCGTCCTCAAGACTTGGACGTCACCGTTGGAACACCGGTGATTATCCATGTTTGTGTTCGTTTGGAGTCTCGGAGTTCTCGGCTACGCGCGCCTTGCCTCAGGACCTCCGAACTCGACCGTTTGGTGTTTGGTTTTGCACCAAACACTTGTGTTTTGCCTTGGAGGGCAGGGAATGCTTTGTGAGGCACCCCACATACCACCGGCTGGGCTAAAGGCCACCGGCTGGTTGGTGTTGCCACCGGCACTATATTGTGCCGGTTGGCACTATTTTGTGCCGGTCGGCACTCTTTTTGGCAAAATGACCATTTTGCCCTGCCGACTGTTGTGCAGCTGCTTTATCAGATATTTTTAGACAGCTGTATCTTTTTTTGCTCCCCTCCATACACGTGTATGGAGGGATGAGCCTTTAAGCTTGCTTAACTTGTAAGTTTTCATGCCTATACAAGAGAAGGCTCTTCTCTTGGCTAAAAGGGTTGGAATTCTTGAGAGGTTTCAGCCATTTTTAGACAGAAAGCAAGCTCTGGTTTTAGGTTAGAAACCATATATCTATCCTATCTCTCTATTCCTTGCCTATTTTGTACACTAGGTGCTTTAGTTCATACTTTTGCACACTAGCACCTAGTGTTTCACCTTTCTTTGGTTACTGAGGTCCCAAGAAGCTGGTTCTTGAAGTTTTTGGTTGGATTTGAGCTCAAGGAGGCAACCACAACCTTTGTGAAGGTGGTCAACAAGGGTAAGAAACTAGCTCCTTTTTACCCCATTCTTGTACCTTTTTTACTTGCTTTAAAACAGTTTTTGAGCTTAGTGTTTGGCACAAAAAAGTTCTGTTTTTTAAGCCTCTTCATTGTATATTAAGAGTGTTTGTGGTTTGAGAAGTTTGACCCACCCTTAGGCCTTGAAAAGGGCACTTTTTTGTGCTATTTTGGAGAGATCCGGGACTTGTGTGCTTGGACCTTTCCACCACTGAAATCTTGAGGGATTTCAGTGGTGGATATGGTGCCCTAAAGTCCTAGAAAGGGGAGGGCCACCCCCTCTCCTTGATGTCCTTGAAAAGGGCAAGTTTTGGCTTCCAAAGGAGCACCATGTTTGAGTGTGTGTGAGCACGCCTTGGTTGTTTTCCATGCTTATATTGCCATGATATAACATGCCTCCAAGTTGGTTTTGGTCTCCTATGCATGCTTAGTATAGTTGCCTTGTAATGCCTCTTTATGCCTTAACATGCTTAGGTTGTATGCCTCCATTCTAGCATGTTTTAGACTTGTGTTTGTGAAGATTTTGTGCTCATATTACCATGTTTTAGGTCTGTCCACAAGTATTTTGGTCAATCTTAGCATGTTTAATATAGCCCCTTTGCATTTGGCTTGTTGGCCTTAAGAGCATGAGTGTGTAGTATGCTTTGCTTGCATTGTTTTGATGGTCTGGAACCACCTAGGATGCTATTTCAGTCCCTAGAAGTGCTTGTATGTTTACATTGCATGCCTCTTTGTGACTTCTTAAGCTAATGTTAAATGCTCCATGTTTTGGTCATGTTGCATGCCCTTGATTTCAAGCTTCTTAGATGCCATCTAAGTGGTCCTTTGGGCCTATTTTGACATGCTAAAAGTCTGTTTTGGGTTGATTAATGCATGCCATAATTGTCTTGCATAGGTGTGGTTCAATGCCTCATTGACTTGCCTTAAGCCTAGGCCATATGCATGCTTTGTTTGGCTTTGTTTGCATGCTTCATTGCATGATTTGGCATCATGTTTAACACGAATTTCAGAGCTTTTTTAATGCATGCTATTAGTCCATGTTTGGCTTCTTAAGTGTGCTTGAATGTTGCTTGTTTATGCCTTGGGTTTGGCACCTTAACATGTGCATGTGTGTGTGTGTGTTTAGTCCCCAATTGTAGGCATTAGCTACTGATTTTAGGCCTTTTTGAGTGGCCTAACTCATGTCTAAATCCATTATTCCATTGGTTTGCATGCTTGCTTCATATGCTTGTTTGCATGCTTGATGAGCACCTTGCATTGTCCATATTGCATACTAGTTTGCCACGCTTAGGGCTTCATCATATTGACATGCATGCCAAGCCCCTTTAAGTGAGTTTGATGGAGGTTTGGCCCTTGTTTGATTATTTGGTTTGCATGCATTTTATAGTAAAGTTGCATTCTTGATTCTTAGGGCCATCATGCATGAAATGCGCGATTGGTGGTCCGAGGATCGAGGCATATACCCCACTGAGTCATTAACATGATGTGGGATGTGTTTTGTGCATACATGCTTTGAATTACCTTGCCATGCATAGTTTGTCCTCTGCTGCTGTGAGTTGCAGGATCTGCAGAACATTTGTGCCGACCGGCACTTTTTAGTGCCGACCGACAGTGTTTTCCCAGCCGATGGAACAATTCAGTGCCGGTGGCCTCCTCCTTCAGCCGGTGGTGCTCTCCCCAGCCGGTGGTACTCCCCAGTGCCCTGAGAGGCACTCCTGGGATTTTGGTAATTTTCTGAGGAGGAGAGCAGAGGAAACAGAGGCAATCCGTGCACGGCAGTGCGGTTCCGAGCCAGCCCCGAACACGCGCTGCATCTGGCCCTCATCCCGGGGGTTTAATGCTTAATTAGATAATTAATTTATTATTTAATTTAGTGATTTGTAATAATTAATTAGCTAGAATAGTTAATTATTTATTCATTTCTGTATTATTATTCGGTCCCTCCGAGTGAGGGCAAAATTGTAATAAGTGTGTGTGAGTGGGTGTATGTCTTCAAACCCCCATTTCTTTTATCCTTTTTTACCTGCTTACGATGGTAGATTAGGGCACATCTATTTTAGCATACCTTATGCAATGCACGCGTGCATTCATTGCATTTGTTTACATGCACCGGGTCGGTACATCATACAAACCACATTGCAATTTTCATTCCAAATTGAATACGTGCTATTCGCACATTTCATATGCCATGTTTAGGGTTAGCCGAGCCTACTCTAGATTGCACTATGCCTGTGTTGCATTAGCCACTTAACATGACTAGGTCATGCATGTTTGCTAACTAGTTCCTTGTATTTGGCACGGAGTACGATGTAGTTTTTACGCTTTAGCATAGCACATGAGTGTGAATGCTAACATGACAGTATGATTCCATGCGGCTAAATGCTTATGTGATATTACTGTTTGAATGCCTGTGGGTGAGGTTGGATTGCGTGAGTTGGAACAACTTATTGAAATCCGTATTTTAGCCTACTTGCGAGTAGCAAAAACTAACACATTTTCGAGACAAAACGGATAAGGCAATGTTTAGTTCCAAGTCAGGCAATCTAGTCTATACTTTTGTGTTGTGCGCATCACATAGTAATTCTAGGCTAATAATCGGAATAAGAACACGTAACGTTTTCAAAATCGGATATCACGATTAGTAGAGGCCGGTCTTCGGACCGGGCGAAAGGGGGTGCTCATAGCTGACCTTCCCCGATCGTACCCAAGCTCCCGAGCCAAGTCACTTTGGTGATGACGGACACGTGGCCTTCGGCACCGAGTCAGGGTTTCCTAAATTTCCCATTTTAAAAATATTTAGGTGGCGACTCTGTAATCTGGCAAAGCAGTCCATGTTTGGCACTACTTTTTCAAAAATGTTTTTTCTTCAAAACGATTTGCCGGATTTGGACTCTTTGGTTCAGATTTAGAACCGTAACACAAAAGGGAGTCCGAACTGTAGCCGAGGTCCCCCGCGGACGTGCTACACTTCTCACCAACTCTTGAGGGTAGTGCTAATAAATGATAGGATATTTTTTTCGGTGCCAACCTAGTTGGGATCAAATAGATATACCGTCATGCTTTATGCACTTCCTCCCCCTTTATTAATATATTTCCATACTTTGTATATGACAATTCCATCAATAAAGTTGTTTCTTTTAGCTGATAAAAAAAAAAAAAAAAAAAGTAATATACAAAAAGATTGGACTTTTCTCCGTGTCAAATATGGGTCAAACTGTAAATCAATAATGAAAAAAATTAGATGAAATTGGATATCCTAGCCATTGAATTTGATATTGTAAAAAAAAAAAATGCACATGTATGATTTTGACAAATATAATAAAATGATGTGTTTATGATTATCAGTCTTGAATGACTTGTTCACATAGGCTTAGAAGATCAAAGTAATAATTATTAAAAACAATCACATGTAGCTAAAAAATTGCCAAATAAGACCATCCGACTATGAAAGAAGTTCAATTATAAACTCGATAAAATAAGAGAAGAAAGAAAGAAACAAAGGTAAGTACAAGAACAACATATTAAAAATATTAAAAAAATGTGAAAGAAGCATGCCATTGAATACCTTAATAAACTTGTCACTTAATTCCATTTTTCTTGCTTTGCTTAGGCAGCAAAAGAACTTTGTAAAGCTGTCAATCATGGCCTTTACAAGAGGACAATTTGAGACAATAACACTGGCAATTTCCAAAGACTTGAATTCCCCTTTACAAGAGATATATACAAGGTCTCGTACATACTTAAACTCTTGAAGATTGGGTGCAAAAATGATCAATGATTTGCCAGTCCGAAAACATCCTCCATACCCCATTCGTCCTACTAAAAAACAAAGTTCGCAGTTTCGCAGCAGAAATTTTGACATCACAAACCTCATCATGGAAAGTAATTTTCATTTCTTGAAGAGAAGAGCTTGAAATACTAAGATTGCTCATCCCATAAAACACACTGAGGCTTAAATTTGTAAGGGCCTTACAGTACGATGAAATCCACTCTCCGAGCAATGGATTAACAACTCTGAACTTGATCAACGACAACTCCTGCAGCAAGTTGAACTCTACATTGGGCAACTTGAGATTACCCCAATTCAAGTTCAATTTTAGAACCCGCAACAATGAGCAATTCAAGGCACAAAGAGGCAAGCAAAATGTATTTTTCAAGGCAATGTCAATATCAAGCTGTTGAACACGACACATGGTTGCATTATATATCCATGTCACTATACGATAATCCATGTCATAGTTGAGGTCGCGGTAAAAGAATGGGTAATCAATACAAAGGCGGAATAAGTCTGCCCCATTGCGAAGATGCAAGAATCGCTCGACAAATCGGGTAAAAATATCTAATTCTTGTTCCTTGATTGGTTTTACACCCCAGAATGTCTTTAAATTCAAGGATGATTCCAAAGATATATTCAAGCAAGGCATAGAGAAGCAAAGCTATCTTAGCCTCCTTGACAATGTGCACACACATGAAATGTCTCTCATATGAAGCAATGAAAGGATGTCATAAATTATGTTGTGTAGAACATTACTTAACCGATCAAACTTGTAGTTGGTCTTCTTCAATTGTGGTTCCATGACCAATTGAAAACCTAACATAACCAAATAATAATAATAATAATCTAACAGTTAAAATAAAATTACAAAGCAAATTTTGCTTGATAACTTAATATCTGAATATAGTAATAATGAAAGAAAGAGTAAGTAAAAGAGTGGAATAATACCTTGTCCCCTAATGACTCAGATCTTCTTTGTTCTGCAAACTGATTATTTTTTCCCTTTAAAAATGTATAATAGTATTACTCGTCAATTCTAAAGAACTTTATTTCTCTGTACAAGCCTTAAATCCAAATACATAAAAACAAAAGAGAAACTATATCTGCACATGAATTGAACTGTGATGACCGGTTTTATTGTGTGTCATTTCCTTTCCGTCCTCTTTAAGTCTGTGGCGGTCAAGAGCTTTCTTTCAAGCTCCGGTTCTTATCTAACTCCGAGTGGAGCGTCACTTGTTTCGGAGGGTGCACAGCCGAGTCTGGAGTGCCTGGGAGTGAACTAGAAAAATTCTGGGTTGTTGGACCAGGGCCACACGTGCGTGATGGGGCTGCACGTACGGGAAGTGAGGTTGCACGTGCGGAAAGGGTGAGCTTTGGGAGGTTGCACACTACCTTATAAGCAGGTACAGACTAAGGTGCGGGAAGGGACCACCACATGTACAAGGGTGAAGGCCGCACGTGTGGGGGAGACGCTCTGCACGTGCAGGAGAGGGTGCCGCACGTGCGGGATTCTAGGTAGCCAAAATTTTCTGCTTTTCTTTCTTTTGGGGGCTTATTGTATATCACTTTTCCTATATCTCTCTCTCAAAACAACATTTCTCTCCCTTCTCTCTACATTTCTACCTCAAAACAAGATCAAAATCCTTGATCTTCTTCCATCAATTTGAAATTTATCCATAGCTTCTTCATCAAAGCTTAGGAACTCCTCAAGAGTTACATTGTGTACGGTGGAGATTGGGCTTCGGCATCCTTGATTTCTAGGGTTTCACCTCCTTTTCTTCTTCAAACCTTGAGGTAGGGAATTACTTAGAGTCATATATATGTTTTGCAAGTTTTTGATTGATTTTTGAGAAGTCTCTCTTGTTGATTTCAAAAATGGGTTTTGGGCTCAAGAAATCGAGGGTGTTGTAGAAGAAGTTCAACTTTTGTTCCTTTTAAAGATTTTTCTTGAAACATTGAACCACATGGGTTAAGATTGAGGTATTTAATGAGGTTTTGTAAAAGGATGAGGAAATGTTGGAGTTTTTGTGAAAAACCTAGAAATTGGGGGTTTTAGTAACAATGTGAGGATTAATGGATTTTTCTTGAATTAAATGAAAAAGTGAGTGTGAATTTCATATTAATGTTACAAATGTGAATATTTCTTAATGTATGGAGGTTTGGAGATTATACTTGAAAAATTTTGTTAATGCTTATACACATGTATATATGGATTGGTGCATTGTTGAGTTCCATGAACCATTGAAATGGTGAAGTGGAAGGGTTGACACGTATTATTAGACTTGATTAAGAATGTGGTTATTTTGCGAAATAACACTAAAGAGAGGAAAAAGGAGAAATGTGATTGTTATAATATTATCATTGAGATGCTTGAGAATGGAAAAATGTTTTGAGGCATTAATAATTGTTGCATTACACACTCATTCCATCGATTATTATACGTTTTGAATTGAGTTTGGAAACGTTTGTTGAGATGAGTATATATTGAAATGAGAACTATGGAAATGTTTATGGGGTAAATTCGTTGGTAAGTCTGGATAGGAGGTGTAGATGAAATTGATAAGTCGGCCTGAGTGTCCGGGGTGAAAGACCGAAAACACGTGCGGAGGAGGTACCACTTCCCTTCCGGTTAGCAACCGGTAAAGTGGGGTTTTTGGTAGTGCTAGTTGAGCCTACTTGCAGACACCAACCTAGGGATTACCGGAGTCGTATTTGCCGCCCCTATTGGATAACATTGTAAGTTTCGAAATTGTTGAGATTTCAACTGTTGTTGAACATGGTGACTTTTTTTCAAAAAGACCATGTAAATGAAATTCTCTTTAAATTTGGCATTGCATGGCATTTGCATTTAATATCAAAATTTTGCATAAACATATATACTTGTTAAGGATTCTCTGCTGGGCTTTACGCTCACCCCTATGGGATTTTGGTACAGGAAAAGATGTGGTGATCCTACCGAGTTGAGGGTATGGACACATTTTGGTGAAGAGTAAATAACTCTCTTTTGTTGTGATATATTTTGCTAGCCAAGGGCTTAAAGTATATGGGTTCGTGAAACCATTAAGCCTTGGAAATTGTAAGCCCATGAGGGCATTATTCTATTTTTAGGATTTTGATGTTCTACATGCTATAGATTCATGTATTTTCATACCGTTGAATGTATAATTCACATGTGGAACTTTTGTACACACTTTATCGATTAATGATGTAAAGGTTGGAGACTTATCTTTATTTCTTAATGGACGTTGATTAATGTACTTAATTTGTGTTGGGTTATTTCGGGGCGTTACAACTTGGTATCAGAGCTACTGGGTTTGAACACTTGGGGCTCGTGGGAAGTGGTTGTTTTGCCACAATGGGTTCATTTTGCATGATTAGGAAATGTTTTGTTTTTCATGATTATGTGATAACATGCTTATGTGACTATATGGGTATGGGATTGGACTTTTGGGATGTTATTTGCACCTATTAAATTCCTTGAGGCCTTATTAGAAGGGTACCTGATCAATACTCATTCTATTAAGGATTCTTGGTTTTTCGTGGGACGAATCTCATCACAAAAAAATAATCCGTATGTGCTTACATGACTAAGTGCTTATGTGGAGTGAATTGAATTGTTTGTATGGTAGAAATTGAATAGAATTATTGTATTTAAACGAGTGAGATAATTTGCGAGCACATTTGGAATTATGTGCTAAATTGTTTATCTTGTTTCTCAATTAGGATATCAGGAAGGGGTCAAACTCGTGGAGGTAGAGGTGGAAGGCGTGGTAGGGGTCGCCGGGGGGTGTACATGAGGTACTGGTCCATGAGGTTCCAGTGCAAGATGAGGGGTTGGGCCAAGCTAATATGGTCGAGCAAGTGGGCAAGCCGAGATACCGGGGAAAACGGGTCAAGCCGCAATAGGGGCCTTGGCCCGAGAAATAGTGGGGGCCTTGAGGGAGTATATGAATATACTAAGGGCAGAGAACCAAGCTAGGGAGAATGCCGTAGAGACAAGGGTGAGTTTCCTCATGAAGAAGTTTTTGCGGGTCAAGTCGGATGGGTTCCATGGTACCCCCAAGCCTAAGAAAGCGGATGAATGGCTCGAACAGACAGTGAAGACATTTGAGATGCTTCACATCGAAGACAGTGAGCTTAGAGTGACTCTTGCGAGTTACTATCTCAAGGGGGACGCGGGCCAATGGTGGAAATATGCCAAGGGCCGAATAGAACCGACATGGGAAGCGTTTGTAGTGGCTTTCCAAGACAAGTGCCTACCTCTCACTGCTAGGGAGAGGTTGAGGTAGGAATTTTAGGACCTTAAGCAACTTAACATGTCCGTGGCCGAGTTCGAAGCGGCCTTCTCTAGTTTGTCCCAATTTGCACCGGAGTTGGTAGCGACGGAGGAGTGCCGTTGCATTGAGTTTGAGAAGAAACTTAGAACCAAGATCTTGTTAAAGGTTACCGAAAACATGATTCAGAACTATGACCGGCTTGTGGAAGCAGTGACACACGTAGAGATTACTGTAGAGGCCGAAGAGGAGAGAATCTGGGGGTCGAGGTCGAGGGGTCAAGGGTCACAGCAAGACTAGAGGACCAACAAGAAGAGCAGAAACACCTTTTCATCCCAGTCTCAACCGCAACAGTCTAGATCTACCTTTCCCTTCCCTAGTGCGGGCCCGGGAAGAGTGCATCGAGTGGGTTTTCTTGCTTCAAATGTGGCCCACGGGGTCACAAGGCCTTTGCATGTCTGCAGAAGAGAGGAAGACAGCAGATGTTGCCGCCACCACCACCTAACCGATCTTAGAGTCAGTCTCAGAGTGGGGGACAGGGCCTACTTGCTATCAGTGCGGTGAATCAGGACACATGAAGAGAGCTTGCCCGTAGTTGGGAGGCGCATCTGGTGCATCAGGGTTGAGGCAGACTCAGTGCCACCAACAGGCTCACTCAATTCAGACATCGCGAGTTAATCAGGGAGCCGTTTCGGCTCAGTCAGTGCAGCAGGCCTATGCTCCGAGAGACGAGCAGGTTGATCAGAGGCCACAGGGGCGCGTGTATGTTGTTACCGCACTAAAGCAGTTGTCAGGATGCTCAGTTGTGAGAGATATTTTTGTTGTGTATAACTCTTTGGCTAACGTATTGATAGATACAGGTGCGTCTCATTCATTCATATCTACTGCATTTGCGTCTGCATTGGGATTAAAGGTGGCACAGTTAGTGTCTCCGCTCAGAGTAGAGTCACCAGTTGGGCGTATAGTTGACTTAGATCGGGGGTGTCGTGGTTGTGAGATAGAGGTTGTCTGGCGTCGACTCCCGTTTGTTTTTGTGTTGCTAGACATGTCGAGTTTTGATGTTATTCTAGGCATGGATTGGTTGTCTTCGTATCGAGCGGTGATTGATTGTTTTTGTCAAAGGGTCATAGTGTGCACCTCGGGTGGTGATTGTTTTTACTTTTTGGGAGACAGGGTTGATCGAGCCTTATGGCCAGTATTTGACCCCCGTAGTAGAAACGAGCTTAGCAGTCTTCTTGCTACTCTCTTGGGTAATGAGAGTGACGGGACTTGTGTTGAGTTGCCGAGGGTAGTTTGCGAATACCCGAACGTATTTCCTGAGGATCTTACCAGTTTGCCACCCCACCGGGAGATCGAGTTCACCATTGACTTAGTACCTGGAACGGCACCAATTTCCATGGCGCCATATAGATTTGCTCCTACGGAGTTGCATGAGTTGAAGATTCAACTCCAAGAGCTTTTAGACAAGGACTTCATTCACCCTAGTACATCGCCTTGGGGAGCGCCGGCTCTCTTTATGAAAAAGAATGATGGGTCGTTGCGATTGTGTATCAATTACCGTAAGTTGAATTGGGTTACCATCAAGAACAAGTACCCCTTACCCCGAATAGATGATTTGTTTGACCAACTTAGAGGGTCTTGTTGCTTTTCGAAGATAGACTTAAGGTCGGGGTACCATCAGTTGAGAGTCCGGGAAGAGGACATCCAAAAAACGGCCTTTCGTACGCGTTATGGCCACTATGAGTTCCTTGTAATGCCATTTGGGTTGACTAATGCACCAGCTTCCTTTATGGATTTGATGAACCGAATCTTTAGAGAATATTTGGAACATTTTGTGGTCGTCTTTGTGGACGACATCCTAATTTATTCGACTGTCGAAGAGGAACACGAGGCTCACTTGCGGGTAGTGCTTGATTTACTTAGGGAACAGCAGTTGTATGCTAGGTTTGAGAAATGCGAGTTTTGGCTCACCGAGGTGAAGTTTTTGGGCCATGTAGTGTCAAGAGAGGGAGTAACTGTAGATTCTTCAAAGATAGACTCTGTACAAGATTGGGAGCAACCTAAGAATGTTTTTGAGATCCAGAGTTTCTTGGGATTAGCGGGGTACTATCGGCGTTTTGTGAGGGACTTCTCTAGACTAGCCGCGCCTTTGACTAGACTAACTAGAAAGGGGGTTAAGTTTGTGTGGAGTGAGGCTTGTGAAAGGTCATTCCAAGAGCTTAAGACTAGGGTGACTATCGCACCGATGTTGACAATTCCAGAAAGAGGTTTGGGTTACACCGTTTATTATGATGCATCTCGGGATGGGTTTGGTTGTGTTTTTGATGCAAGGGGGAAAGGTTGTGTAGCTTACGGTTCATGGCAATTGAAAACTCATGAGGAGAATTACCCTACCCACAACTTGGAGTTAGCAGCAGTAGTAGTGTTTTGCCATGAAAATTTAGAGGCATTATTTGTATGGTGAGAAGTTTGAAGTTTTCTCTAATCATAAGAGTCTAAAGTATTTGTTCTCCCAAAAAGACTTGAATTTACGTCAACGGAGGTGGATAGAGTTTTTGGAGGATTATGACTTCGAGTTACACTATCATCCGAGGGAGGCCAATGTAGTGGCCAACGCCTTAAGTCGGAAACCCATGAGTAATTTGGCGAGTGTGGCCATTCGGGAGTGGGTTATGTTGGGTGACATCGGCAAGTTTGAATTGCACTTGGGTGAATCCGAAGAGGGTGCAACTTTGTTTACCTTGAGTGCTCAACCTACCTTGATTAGTAGAGTTATAGAGGCACAACAAGGAGACCGTGAAGTAGAGTCAATTTGTGATAGAATCTCCAACGGGAAGGAAGAGAAGGGTTTGAACATTCACTCGGATCAGAGTGTACGTTACCTAGACCGTTTGTTTGTACCTGAATCTTGTAGAGAGGAAGTGCTTCGGGAGTTCCATCATTCACGCCTTGCGGTACATCCGGGAGGCACCAAAATGTATCGTGACCTTAGCCGTCAATTTTCTTGGAGGGGTATGAAGCGGGATGTCGCATTCTTGTGCTCGAGCGGGCTTTGCGAACTCTCAGTACTTTTACAGGCCTGCAAAACTACTGGAAGAGTGTATCTACACTCGAGTGGCGTTTCCTATGCTCGAGCGATGGTCTTCTATCTACAAAACTGCTGGAAGTGTGTATTCTGCGCTCAAGCATCACTTCCTGAGCTCGAGTGGTGAGCTTCTTTCTCATTGTGTCTTGGTGCTTGAGCAGAACAATTTTTTGTGTCTGACGCTCGAGCGAACTGTGCGTATATCAGTTCGTAACAGCCTCTTTTTACATCACTTTTTCATCTCCTTCTCTCTCTATAACATTTCAAAACCCTAGATCTTGAGTCTCTCTCTAGAACTCACATTCTCTCTACTTTTTCACCTAGATCCATTGGGTTCTCTACCTAAGTGCCTTTGTTAAAAAGGTAGGGCATCTCTAGAGCTCCGTTTTCGTTCAAACAAGATTTGGTTGGTTTTTGTCCTTAAGGTTCCTCCATTGTTGCATTGGTCTTCTAAGCTTGAGGTAGGGACTCTCTACACTCTT
Source organism: Camellia japonica (assembly GCA_030407325.1). Taxonomy (NCBI): domain Eukaryota; kingdom Viridiplantae; phylum Streptophyta; class Magnoliopsida; order Ericales; family Theaceae; genus Camellia; species Camellia japonica. The sequence continues at coordinate 34,305,301 of JAPPVO010000031.1, forward strand.
CTATGAGTTTTAACTTAGTTATTTGTTGTTATGTAAGGAATATTGAAACTTGGAATGATGTTGAGAAAATCTAGGGTTTGGGATGTAAAATCAAATGAGGGGTTTTGTAATGTATATGCAAAAAGGATGATTGTGGGAATAGAGATGGGGTGTGTTGTGAGAATTTTAGTGACTTTGGTACTTGGAAGGAATTTTGGTCAAAAATAGGGTTTTGCCCTAAAACTTCTTAAATAATTATTTTGCATAAATAATGAAATTGATATTGGAAACATGAAATTGGATGAATGTTTATATAAATGGTGGAGTTGGATATGTATTACCTCTCACCTATGGAAATTTGGATAATTTATCTGTTTTAGAGATTGTATATCTGTTTAGAAATATTTGTTTTGGGCTATCAGTGGAGGATAGCCATGATTGTTGTAGAAATTGCATGAGGATTAGGTGAATTGAAACTAATCTCTTATTGGTTGTTATTGAACATGACTGTGTTTTAATACATTGTATATGTATGATGCTTGGGAGGAGAAATATGATATACTCCATATTTGGGAGAAGAAAGAGGATGGACTCCATGGAATTAAGTTGGCATGTGTGTCCAGGATGAAAGTCCCGAAAACATTGTGTATACATGGGTGCCGATTCCCGCGGACGAAATTTTCGTAAAATGACAAATGGAAGTGTTTGTGTGATGACTAGATTGGTTAGAGAACCTTTGAGTTGTATCCTTAGTTTGTTTGTTTGTAATAAATGGAAACAACTCATGCATTCAGATAAATTGAATCGTGGTATAGAACTTAGCATGGCATGATTTGCAAAATAGTGGTAAATGATCTTCTTACCGGCAGTGTATATACACACCATATTTATATCTTTATTAAGATTCATATATTGTGTTAGATTGTTTCTACTGGGCTTTGACTCACCCTACTTGGGAAAAATCATTTTCAAGTGCCGGTGATATGCCTCCGCCAAAGACTTAGCTTGGGAGGACTGTGGAGCTGAAGCTCACTTTTGTTCATTTTGTATTTACTTTCTTTTCAAGCTAGGACTTTATGTGTATTGAGCTTCTGACTCATTTTGTTGTAACCGAGCAAACTCTTGGAAAGATGTAAGCCTTTAGGGCATATAAATACCTATTTAGCTTTCATTCTTCATTACCACTTGTAACACATGTTGTAGATTCAGGATGAACTATTTATGAATGTACACTGTGTCACCTTTTGTATATTAATTCCAATTAATGAAAGCTTCTTATTTTACCTATAGCACTTTGTATTAGTTGTTTGGAGTTGTATTGTGTAATTAATTTGGGGGCGTTATAGCAATCATATTTGAGTCACATTTCACTTACATTTTCCCTTTTTTTTTTTTAAATCTCTACTCAAATCCATGATCCAAACACAGCATAATGGTTCTATGAAGATAAGAAAACCCAATAACAATAATCCAAATCCAATAATCAAATAGATGAATAGGTCGGATACCGAGTTATCAAAAAATTAATCCAATAGTCCATCAAATTAAAAGCTAAACTACTACGAAAGTGTTTATGTAATGGTTATTGATACTTTGAACAAAGATAGTACAGTTTCATCTCTGTTATTGGTTATGCAGTTTGTTAATGTGAAAACATGTGTGTAGACTCGACTTTCTTCGTGCTCCCCTTTCGGAGAGCTCGAATTGGTCCTACAGTTCGGATTCCTATCACGGTTCTGAATCTAGTCTCACAAGTGCAATGTGAAATTGATAAACACCAAAGAGTCCAATCTAGCAAATCATTTTGAAAAATCGATTTTGAATCAAATAATGCCAAAACTGGACTGCTTTGCCAGATTACAGAATCGTCACCTAAATATTTTATTTTGGGGAAATTTCAGAAACCCTGACTCGTGCCAAAGGCCACGTGTCTGTCATCACCAAAGTTGCCTCGACTCGGGAACTTAGGTACGAGAGGAAATGGTCTTGAAATGACCACCCCCGCTTGCCCGATCAAAGATCAGCCTCTACTAATCATGATATGTTGTTTGATAAACACATGTGTACTTATTTCAATTATTTAGCTAACCTTACTATGTGACGCACATACAATCAAATATAGACTAAGTCACAAGACTTGGAACAAATCAACTCATGTTTGTTTTCGAAAATGGTTTGAAATTGCCACCCGCGGGTGGGCTAAAACGCGGATTTGCCACCTCAAGTGGGCATAAAAAAACATGATTTGCCACTTCGCAAAGTGGGCTTAAAACATACATTTGTTGAATCATTCCAATTCAAACAACAAAGCCTTCATCCACAGGCATTCATGCAGTTAATCATTTAAGCAAATAGCCTCATGGCAAGCATGCGAAACATGGCATCACTCACACTCATGCAAGTATGCTAAAGTGTAAAAACTTACCGAGTACTCCAAGCCAAAACAAAAACTAGTTAGAAATATGCATGATCCTAGCTATGTTAAGATGCCTAATGCAACACATGCAACATGAAATTAATAGGCTCGGCTACTAATATGGCATATGAATGCAACAATTTGATACACGTATTCAAAGAAGTATTGAAACACGATGCAGTTTGAATGATGCACCGAGCCTCGATGCATGCAAGACAAATGAATGATGCAAACATGCAAGCATAAGGTATGCTAATTGAAACGTGCCCGAATCTAACCATCAAAAGCGGTTAAGTAAAAGGGAGAAAAAAGTGGGGTTGGAAGACATGCACACACACACGCACCCTTATTACAACATTGCACCCTCTCGAAGGAGGGTCCGAATGAATAAGCTAAGCCACAGTAAGCTAAGCTAATTATTACAAAACAAAACTAATCAACTATTCTAGTTAACTAATTATTACAACACAATTAATTAACCATTCTAGCTAACTAATATTACAAACCAAAACTAAAGAATTAGTTACACTAACTAATTAAATACAACATCATTGAATAATTAGCTACGCTAACTAATTAAAGCAATTAAATAGCCTCGAGAGCGAGGAAGACATGCATGCTCAGTTGGCTTCCTCCCGAAAATCCATCGCCTTGCCATCGGTTGCCTCTGTTTGCACTTGTTGTGATCTCTGAACATTGCACCAACTTCCAGACTGCTTCTGCTCCAACATAAGAACACTTTGCATAAAAATTGACTGGTGGCCGGTCGGCCACCTTTTGTGGCCGACCGGCCACCATGACTGGCCGGTCGGCTAGTTTAAGTGGCCGGTCAGCTACCTCAAGTGGCCGGTCGGCCACCCCTTTTTCTGGACTTCTGCTTTTGCTGCAACAGAGAGCAACAGAGGCAAAGCAATGCATTTTTCAAGGAATGTGTATACTGCCACTCTCCTTATCATTTCTCAAGCTCAAAGGAGTATGGCACTTGGCTCTCAAGCCACCAATCAAGCATTTTCAATGCATGATGGCCAAAGAACCAAGCTCGTGCAAGCTTAATGAATGCACAAATAAGACTCAAAGGACCACCACCCTATCATGCATGATCAAGGGTGATGGCGACCAAGAAACGTGACACATTTCATCACTTTGAGTATGAAACGTCCCCCATTTCTTGTGTTTGGATTAACGTCCGATCCAAACACATGCAATGCAACAAAACATGCTTATCTTGCTCAAGTTTTACTTGTCATGTGTTGTTTACACATTTTACATTACCGATTAGTCCTTTAACCGGTTAAGTCCAAGTGAGAGTCCTCTAATTGGAAAGAGGGCTTAAGCCACAACTACCTTGAGCATGAAAGAGGGCTCATGTTGTTGGTTAGGAGGAATCCTCAAGAGACGATTAAAACCATTAGGCATGAGGGCCTCAATTTCACACTTAAGCTAACAAGGGGCTCAAGGCCACTTTCAAAACAAATTGAAAAGTGAAGAATAAAGGGAGGTTGCAGACTTTTCAGTGCTGATATGGCATGCAAAGAGACACTAAATCATGCAGCAACATATGCAAGACATGCTAAGAGCCTAAAAGCATCAAACAAGTGAAGATCACAACACTATGAGGATGCAACACAAAGCTCAACTGACTAAACCAGCTCTGGACAGAGTTAAAACATGCCAAAATAATGGCTAAAACATGCTGAGATTGAAGCATAAAAGGCTAGAAAAACATGCTCACATGTTAGCCCGCAAGCAAGACTCAAACCACAACTCTCAAAAGCAATGAAAGAGTAGAATAAGTGAGAGTGTGACAGAGCTATATGCACTGAAATCACATGTAAAATGATGCTACAACATGCAATCATCTCAAGCAAAACATGTTAGAGGCTTTAAAACACTAAGCTAGTGAAGGTAGTTGCACTACAACCATGCAAGACAAGGCTCATGTGACCAAGACAGCTCAAAACAGAGTTAAATCAGGCCAAATCAGAGCCTAAAACATGCTGAGATCAAGTCACAAAAGGGTAGAAAAACATGCTCACATGTTAGGCTATCTATACTTGCAAATAAGACCCAAGAAGAGGAGGCCACCCCCTCTTATTTTGGACCTCAAAACCAAGTTTTTACCACTGAAATTCCCCTGGAATTCAGTGGTTAAAAGAGCCCAAAAAGTTGTTTCAAAAAGCTTTGAAAGATGACAAAAAAGCTTTACAAGCCAAAGAGCAAAGAGAGGAGATAACCCCTAACTCAACAAGACTTAAACCACCATTTTGAAACCTTAAAAATAGAGTTTTTATGGTTGAAAAACCAGGTCAAAATAGTTTAAAAAGATGGCCAAGCAATTGATTAAAACAAAGCTTAAATGAGGTAAGCCTTATACCTTTGAAACACAGCACTAAACAGCCACAATTCTGAGCCAAAAATAGCCTTAAGAACTCAAACTAAGCCTCAAAGAACCTCAACTCCAAGATGAAGATGTTTGGTCAAGGGTCTTAGTGCAAATGTGTAGAGAATTCTCACTTTCAAGCACAAAATAGGGAGAGAGGGAGAGAGCGGAAAGTTGCTCACAAAATTTTCTAACCCCTCAAATGGGGAAGAGACCCCCATTATATAGAAATGCAAGCCAAAGGCTTGCATTCATCCCTCCATACATGTGTATGGAGATGACATTTAGTGATCAACAGCTGGCACAGCTGGCAAAGAAAATATCTGAAAAATGAGAAAAATGGCCATTGGCCACTTTAGGTGGCTGGCCGGCCACGTCTCCTAGCTGACCGACCACTTCAAGTGGCCGACAAGGCCTTTCCCCCCTCCATGCAAGAGGCACCAAGGTTTGGTACAAAAACAAGCACAAAACAAAGAGGGTTTAGAGGCTCAAAGACAAGGCGTTCCACCGAGAACTTTGGGCACTCAAAACGAGCACAAACAAACACAATCATCGAGCACACAAATAATGATGTCTAAGTCTCGAGGTCAGTCAAAAATGGGGTGTCTACAATGTGCAAAATAACATTTTTCATCATAGATTCTTTGTTTTCGCCCCATAATCATAAATCTCCTTAAGTATTGTCTTCTTTGCTAACTTTGTTTTGATATTCTATTGTTGTTTCTCACAGGTCCTCAATTTCTATATCTTAACATAGAAGTAAAGCTATACCTCCCCCCTCACTCCCTAGCAATTGCATTGGCAGGTGTGCTTTTTAATTTATTTACTTTTAATTAATAACAGGGAACTACCAGGTGTAATTCTTATATATTTGTTTATTTTAATTGATAGTAGGATACTTGCGAGTGTGCTTTAGTTATTTATTTCTTTGAATTAATAGCAGGGCACTGGCGGGTGTGCTTATTTATTTGTTTGATATTAATTTATAGCAGGGCACTGGCGAGTGTGCTTTTTTGTTAATTTGTTTCATTTTAATTGATAGTAAAGTACTTGCAGGTGTGTTTTTTTTATTATTTGCATTCAATTGATAGCAAAGGACTAGTAGGTGTGCTTATTTGTTCATTTTCTTTTAAGAATTAATAATTTATAACAGAGCACTGGCGGGTGTGCTTATTTGTTCATTTTCTTTTAATAATTGATAATTGAAAGCAGAGAACTGGTGGGTGTGCTTTTTTATATTTTCTTTTAACAATTAATAATTGAAAGCAGAGCACTGCTGGGTGTGCTTTTTTATATTTTAATTTATAGTTGGGTACTTGCAGGTGTGCTTTTGAATTTATTTGTTTTGAATTGATAGCAGAGCACTGGCGGGTGTGCTTATTTGTTCATTTTCTTTTAATAATTGATAATTGAAAGCAAAGCACTGGCAGGTGTGCTTTTTTATATTTTAATTCATAGTAAGGTACTTGTAGGTGTGTTTTTAAATTTATTTTCTTTGAATTGATAGCAGAGGACTGGCGAGTGTGCTTGTTTATTTGTTTGGTTTTAATTTAAAGCAGGGGACTAGAGGGTGTGCCTTTTTGTTTATTTGTTTCATTTTAATTGATAGTAGAGTACTTGCATGTGTGTTTTTTCATTATTTGTGTTTAATTGACAGCAAAGCACTGGCGGGTGTGCTTATTTGTTCATTTTCTTTTAAGAATTGACAATTGATAGCAGAGCACTGGCGGGTGTGATTTTCTATTTATTTGTTTGGTTTTAGTTGATAAAAGGGTACTTGCAAGTGTGTTTTTCAATTTATTTACTTTGAATTGATAGCAGGGCACTAGCGGGTGTACTTATTTATTTGTTTGATTTTAATTTGTAGCAGGGCACTGGCAGGTGTGCTTTTTTGTTGATTTGTTTGATTTTAATTGATAAAATGGTATTTATGAGTGTACTTTTTTATTATTTGCATTTAACTGATGCCAAATCTGCACATCTATTGTCTATGTGCACATCTGTTGTCTATGTGCTTTGTTATGTAGATATGATGGATGAACCTGAAAGTAGTAGGCAGAAAGAGGTCAACAGTGAAATTGACAATCAAGTTACTTTGGATGGCAAGGATGATGTTGTCGATGGGAAAAAAGAAAGGTTAGCTTCCCAAACCTATGATAGTTTATGAATGCTTACTAAGGTTGATGTTTTGCAAATGCAATTCAATTCAGAGGAGGATGCTTATTCTTTCTACAATGCATACGCTAAGGTCATCGGTTTTAGCGTACGAAGAAGTAGGAAACGAATTTGTGGAGACAACAAATTTGCAGAGACAAGGAAATGGGTTTGTTAAAGGGGAGGTGTATGAGAAAAGAAATACTTACAGTGTCTGGAACATGTAAGAACTCCCAAGGCAGAAACTAGACTTTTTTGTAGTGCCACATTTCGCATGCTCATGACATGATAATTAGAAAATATGTGTGACCCACTTTGTAGGGAAACACAACCATCCGTTGGCAGCACCACACTGCGTCCCTTTTCTTTGGTCACATAGGTTTGTAACAAGTGCAGACCAAGCTCAAGCAAAGGTCATGCGCAATGTGGGTATGAAAACGAGTCAAATCATGGATTTTATGGTCCATCAATCAGGGGGTTATGAGAAGGTGGGCTTCATTCACAGAGATTTGCACAACCAATTCCAAGCTAAGCGCAAAGTACAACTCGCAGAAGGGGATATAAAGGGTGCCTTAGGATACTTATCAACTAAACTAGATGCAAACCCATTATTTTTTTTCAAGTACAATGTAGAAAAGGATAACCGGTTGGACAAGATTTTCTGGCAGATGGTAGGTCTCGAATGGACTATGTTGCATTTGGTGATGTATTGGTATTTGATACAATTTATTGTACAAATCAGTATAAGAAGTCATTTGTGATTCTAGCTAGCGTGAGTAACCATTTTATGACAATCATATTTGGATGTGATTTGTTGCCTGATGAGACAATGGAGACATACACGTGGGGGTTTGAAATGTTAATGGAGGCCATGGATGGACAAAGACCCATCTCTTTTGTAACAGATGGTGATAGGGCAATGCGTCAGGCAATCAAAAGAGTTATTCCAAATTGCAGACATCGTTTATGTTCTTGGCATCTGGAGAAAAATGCCTCAACAAATGTCCACATACTAGAATTTACTAATGATTTAGCACAATTGATGTTAAAGAAATGTAAAATTGATGAGTTTGACAATGCCTGGGCTCATGTGGTGAAACAATACAAGTTGAAGAACAATACCTGGGTGTTGGAGATTCACCGCAAGCGTGATAAGTGGGCTGAGGCGTATCTTCGTTGTCACATGTTTGCTGGTGTTAGGTTTTTATTCTTGGCAACCCCGTTTGACAAAACTCCTTTAAGTTGTATTTGTTTTCGCACTTTTTATTTCAGTGAGGCTATGAGTTTTTAGATGCGAATCCAACCCGAATTGTGCCTTGCAGAGAAGTTTTGTGATGTTAACTCTTTCAAGATTGCCACTTCGCTGATTATGACGGGAATCGAGCTGCCCGGTCAACTCGCGAGGGTCCAGGGGGCAGCGCCCCTTGGCGGGTCAGGGGTAGCGCTACGGCGGGGTCAAGAGGCAGCGCCCCCGAAGCAAAATGCAAAAATGCATTCAAAATTGCCTGTCCGCTCGAGCGGACATTCCCCCGCTCGAGCGGAGAATGCTGAGTTCTAGAAGTTTGGTGAGTTTGCAAAAATACTGTGATCCGTGTTTTCACGCTCGAGCGTCGAAATCCCCGCTCGAGCATACATCCTGGTTTGGAACACGTTATATAGTGTCCCCGCTCGAGCGTCCATTCCCACGCTCGAGCGGACCTCACGATTTCAAATTCTATGAATTCGTAAGTTGCTCCAAATCTAGGATTACTTCTCTAGATCTTCTTTTTGGGTTCTACGATTTATATCTAGGAATATTTTGCTAGTTTTCTTTGATGCTTTGATTGAGTATTCAACTCATGGTTTAAAGAGTATACATCAAAGGATTATTTGTTTGTTCTACACAAAAGAAGAGAGAGTTGTTCTTCAGTGGATTCTGAAGAATTCGAGCCTGAAGCTTTGGTGGATTCTGGAGTGGCTCATCGTCAAGACAATTCCGACGTGAAGACGGGGTTGGAAGAGGCACATAGGGGTTGGTTCAATTCGGGCGTGGATTCGCTAGGTAATTGAGAGTATACCTGTGTAATTCCTTTATATCTTCTTAGTGGATTGTTTTGTGGCTGTTGCCGTGGTTTTTTATCACAATTGGAGGTGTCCAATTGTGGTTTTTCCACGTAAAATCATTGTGTCGATTTGTCTTGATTGTTTGATTGGGATTGTTGTTTACTGCTTAAAATTGATACATAATCACAAATTAACATCTAGGGGATTTCTAGATTTTTCAGCTAGGATGAGAAGCACTCAATGTCTCAAGGGTATGAATACATATTTCAATATGTTCCTAGAACAAAAGGTAAGGTTGCACGAATTTGTAGCACAATATGATAGGGCTCTTGCTAGGATGCGTGTTAATGAGGAAGAAACAAAATCTAAAACAGAGAATAGTTTCCTGATTTTGACTACACCATTGAGAAGTTTGGAGAAACATGCAACTGAGCTCTTTACTCAGAATATTTTTTCCATTGTTTCAACGTAAAATCAGCAAAGAGAGTAAATTGTTCGTGATAGAAAGAGTTGAGTTGGAGGATCATCCCACCTATCATTTTGGTGAGTACAAGGCACCAACATGCACATGGACGGTTGAGTATTTTCCAGCAGATATCACAATAAAATGTTGTTGCTTGAAGTTTGAGTCATTTGGCATCCTTTGCTGCCACATGGTTGCTGTCATGAAATCTGAACAATTAATGTGTATTCCACTGAGTTGTGTCTTGAAAAGATGGGCAAGACGTGGTAGGTCAGGATATCAACAACCAAGTCTTACCCAAATTTCTAGCACCCTAACACAGATAGCCCGGTTCGGTATACTGAGCTCATGTTTTAGTGAAATGTCATATTATGCCTCACATGCAGACAAAGATTTTGAAGAGGCAAGGGAAATGGCTTTCTAGATGACATCAAAGATGAAAAAGCATTGGGCAATGCGAACAGAATATAATACCGAGGTTGGGGACAAAAATATTGCACCCAAACTATGTCGCGTTGGTGATCCTAATGTAGTGAAGACCAAAGGGAACCTTGGAGGGACATCTTCTATGGGTAGACCTCCAAAAGTAAGGCAGTGCAGGTATTGTAGGTATGGTACTTCAATTGCACACCCTTTTTCCATCCTGTTGCATGTACATGATTAGTAAAAATGTTTATGCATTATTTGCAATTGTAGGAGCATCGGACACACAAAGCGGAGGTGTAAAAAATTGGCTTCAAGTAGACATTAGTGCGGATTAGTTTCATTTTGTTAATGTCTTAGGTGTTTTAATCTTTGACAACATCCATAAATTTCTTAGTTTGGAGAATCATTTAAAAAATAAAGGTGAATAAATGCCAAATTTGTTTGTTTGACTATTGTCCTTAAGTTGGATGAGCTACCCTTACGTTGGATGAGTTTACAATCACTACTAATATTGCAACGTGTCTCTCTCTCTTTTTCAGCCCTGCTATTTATTTTTCTTTTTTTAATGCATAACAAAGAATGCAAAATATGGCTATGCCATCCCAAACGTGTGGATCTCCCTTCGTATTTTAGTTTTGATTTTTTTTTAATTGTCTCATTTTCTTATCAAAATTTACATCTGTCCACCTTGTTTTAGATGTTAACATATGTTTCAATCTTACATAGGTAATTGAACTTGGCGCGGATAAAAAACAACAACAATATCGGGTAAAGGAAAAGCGGTAGCTCCTCCCAATGACCTTGGAATTTTTTCTAAACGGGCTATTACTGTAGAGTGGCACTGAAAGAGTTAATTCATTCTGAAATTTCGGCAATTATGGGCCACCTGCATATCCAAAACCTGATCGAACAGGTAGGAAAGCCTAATGTCAACTTGGTACAAGAATTCTTTGCTAGCATACCAAATAACCTGAGGAAGTTCAAGTTACAAACTAAAACAAATGCAGAAACCATTTTTTGGTGAAGCTTCATAAAATTCAACTAGCGAAGAGGAATCTGATGGGTCCAACCATGATGAAAGCCAACAAATGGACACAACCATGGATGCATGACCAAACTTCTTGTGAACCCTGTTATTTTATTAACAATGTTATTTTTTTCCCCTCTGTACTTATAAAACAATTGTAAACAATGTCAGTGTTCTTATGAAATTCTTGAGTGATTGTAATTGTAATAACTAAGAGTACTGCTTCGCAATTACATATCAGATGTAGTTTCATCACACCAATCTTTAGCACTAGTAGATATTCCATAGAAATTGGTAACAAAAATCCAAAACTAATATACTTATTCAAGCATTCACAAAAAATTGCCAAACTAGGTTAGTTACATTCATCTAGGTTTCTTTAACCATTTAATATGCTCATAATTGTAAAAACTTAGTGGCAAAAACAATGTTTGTTATCAATATTTCTTTTTCCTTTTGCCCTTCTGGACCCTAAAGTACCTGTTCAAAAGGAAATTACATTAAATAAGTAATGAGTTGAGCTTATGAAGGGAATAAGTTGTTCATGGTTTGGGGATGCACCTCTCTTTGTATTCGTCGAACCGATCCATAACTTCAATATACTTACTGTTCGACAAATCTTTCACTAGGTCGACTAACAGCCTAAACCTTTCCACTTTATCAAACTAAGGAAATAGAACAGACAATATGCCATCAACAATACCATCATATGAGAAATAATTGTAATAGTGTAATTATGTGGTTAAACATAAAATAGTCACTTTGTGTACGCCGGTCAGCATGCAACACCTTGCATATACTTTATGACGAACATACCATAGTCATAACTTCATGAAAAGATGCATGTGAAGGTCAAACTTGTGGTGTAATGTTAACAGGAGAGCCAAAATTGAATAGTGAAGGAAAAAATTTTATAGTATACCTATTGGTCCTTATGTTGGAGAAAAGGGTCTTTCAATCTCTCTAATTCAAACTCCTTGACATTTGCAACATACAAGTCTCCAAAATAGTGTTGCAATAACAAATGCATGTTTGAACCTATGCATGAGTATAGTAAGATAGATTGTGATGATTATTTTACCAAAGAAAAAAAAAATTAAATGGCCTACCAATTTCCTTGCTATTAATTCTTGACTTTCGTTGTTTGTGCGACTAGGACGCGAGTCAAATAGATAGGCCATGTTATGTGCCATATCTATGTTGACACAAAACCAATGTTCTCCATTGTCATTCACCGGAATATCTATCTAAGCGACAATAATACCAAAAATTATTTCAATGTTGCCCAACCAATTTAGAAAATAAAAATTGAATAAATAATAATATACATAAAACATATTAAAAAATTAATAATAGTAGTACAATGGAGAGGATATTTAGCATGGTCATGCAAAATGTAAGAGTGCTTGACCCATTACTTCTTGACAAGCATGAAACTTCCCAGTGTATCGAGACTTCCCAAAATATTCATCGCATAGCTTTGCATGGTCTGTCCCATTCAAATATGTGGCTACATTTAATAATGTACAAGCATGTATCAATAAGTATGCATCAACACCCAAACATAAACATGACACACTAGACTACTCACCGATACATATGTGGGAAAGTACCATGTACTATGACACTTATTCGGAAAAAGCCTTCTTTGTGCATTTGTCAATTTCGCTACAACTAAATTGATAATCTATGATACATGCAACAAATAATAATTTCAAACCTGTATCATTGAAAATGACATCACATAGCAATATTGACATATGAAATGCACACTTACGGAACCACGAATCTAGGTTTTTGGTTGTAATAAGCACAAATCTGAGCGGGTGACAAGTTCAATCGGCATGTAAAACAACTCCATCACCACAATATCCTCACTAAGTCAAGTAAAAATTGAAGATTTAAACCTACTGTTAATTGATAGAGGAACATACAAACTCAATAAAATTACCTGTTATCCAAATTCTTATCGAAACAATATTCCTTCAAAAAAAATTCCTTAGTAGATAAAGGACATGGCCTCACGATTCGTGCAGTGGATGACTTGTGAATATAACCCAATACATAAATAACAAATTGGCAAACTTTGTACAGTGAGTTAAAATAAGGGGACTGGAGATCAAGAACAATAACAGAAGGAGTAATAACCTCAACAGCATCAAAATTGGAGCCAAGTAGTTTTCCAAGTAAGTTCAAACTCTAAAAAAAATTACAACCAACAATAAAAAACCAAAAATCGTGAAATAGAGTATCACAGATGAATAACATTATATAATTCAAATATAATCTACATGACTTACTTGATCAAACTTATCCTCCTTTGTATCGAGAGACGAATTTGCTGCATTTAAGTCAAGCATTGTCTGGGTTGGTCCTTTCTGAATGGCTCTTCTCTTGTTACTAGCGATGGTTGTATAAGGTGAACGTACATACTGACTTTCCACCCCTTCATCTGAACATCGAGTGCAACGACCACCATATGGACTTATTGATGATTCATCAAAAAGTTGGAGTTTTGGGTTTTTTTTCTTCGCTTATTGTTCAATCCCACTTTCATTTTGTTTTGCTTATTGTTCCTCCCATGTAGCTAATGTGTAGTGGGAGCACCATTTGTATTAGAAGAAACATCAATGGAATCAAAAAAAATGGTGAATTTGTTACTCATTTTTGAACCTGGGTGGTTTGATCATCAAGATGGGAATCTAATTTGAAGATTGATGGTGCGAACAAAATTCTTTTTCATCCGTGTTTTTCGATGCTACCACAACATCAGGTTGTGGCAATGAAACAAGGGTGACATGTTCAACTATAGGTACAACTGTAGATTCTACCACAACATCAAGTTTTGGCAGGAGCACGTGGGTGACATGTTCAACTATTGCTTTGACATTTGTGGTGGCCCCCATTTTTCCATGATCTTGGGAATGGAAGAATTAGCTATTCCACTTTTAACAATGACAACTAGTTCTTCGAAAATACTTTTAATGTCACAAATAGTCGTCTCAATTTTTGAAATCCGACTATCATCAATATTTTCCATTCCCTCGCTTTGTACTGATGGTGGCATTTGCTCTTCAACAACAAAATTAACAACAACCTATTTACAGACATGTTATAGAGAATTTAGTTTTCCATTTCAACATGAATAAGAACAAAGGATACCAAACCTAAAAGAATGGAAACAAAGGATGACCTCCTCATTCTGGTAACCTCCAAAATTTTGGAATAGTTTCAATGTCAAAGTAAAACAACTACATCACAAAATATGAATTTAACAAATACTATGTAATGAAATAGGCATTAACATCAAGTATTTCTAACAAAAGAATTATTAAAGGTTGCAGAGTTGCAAGTATACCATATAAGAAATAAGCATCCATTGGTTCTGATTGACCTTTTGAATTGTATTTGCATAAACCACAAACCAAGAATTGAAGAGTCAACTTTGACCAATTATAATCCTTCATGCCATCCACATTCTGAACGAGGTGAATGAAGGAATGTTTAACAACATCCTTTGTGGCTGGGCATAAGAATGCACCTAATATGTAAAGGGCAAATATCCTCTTAAATTCCTCTCTAGCTCCCTCGGTTTTGGTTAAATACTCTCTCAAAGCATTCAATTGATAGCACCTTGGACAACTCCAAGTTCTTCAAATAGCTTGGGAAATTCTTTTGAAGATTTTTTTAATTCTATGGTCTTTCCTTTGGCAGGAATGCCCAATAACTTGTGAACGTCTAGATCTGTAATGAGGAGTTGTCACCCATGAACATTCAAGGAACAAGTTTTGGGGTCAAATTTATGAACCAACCATTTGCAGAGGTCATGATCAAGCTTTGTACATCTGAGATTCAATAGGCCTCCTAACCCACTATTACTAATTGCATCATGTTGTTCCAAGCTCAATCTTTTTATTATTTTAACAATTGATCTCAAGGAAATTCGCGTTTGGAAATGCCACTGAAAAAGAATATAGTGGGTGTTAGAATAATTTATGATAGACAACTTCAATAAATTAACAATAGTGTGTAAATCAATTTATATGAGTATATGCAAATGCAAACATGTTATTACAATGTGTGAAATAGTTCATGTTAAAACAATAAATTCTTGTTCTCCCTATATTTCACCTTTCTTGGTTTTGTAGGAAGGGGACCTTTCTGCTTGGCTTGCTTATCAACACTACACCTTTCCATCTCTTTGTAATCATTCATTTCCTCCTTCCGTTGGGTTCTCCATTGATGTCCTATGTCCTTTGTCATCTACATTGCCTCAAAAGTGAACATAAGTGATGCTAGTAGAAAATAACAGATACAGATAACATTAAATATGATAACAATGTGGTAAGCAATGTACAAACCATGTCGTGACTTTTATTTGTGTTTCCTACTTGATTTTGTTTCATCTTCGCTACAGGTTCAACCAAATGAAGAATAAAGACTAATATTTAAACCCAACATAACAAATGCAATTAAAATAAGAAATTGAATAGTGTGAAGAAATAATACTTGTAGAAGAAGAATGCTGGTGTAAATTTTGTTGCTTCCTTCTCTCATTGTGTATTGTTATATATTATCTACACAAGCAAAGGTGGCATAATCATAAGAGAGAAAATTAAATCAAGTTAGTTAGTGCCAGAAAAGTACACACACAAAATGAAAAATAATAATAAAGACAAACTGTTCAATTACACATTGTTTATAAAAAAGAAAAAAGAAAAAATTTAAATGAGGCAAACAAATAAACACACAAAATCCAAAGAATGCAACAAGAAAACCATAGATTTGGGGAGTCTTCATTTTTTGTAAGGATATGGAATTAGGGGGAATTTGTCGATTGAGTGATTTTCTGGGCTAATTTGAAATTGGAAGTTAATATGTCATCAGTATCGAAATTGTTATAATGTCGGGATCAACTCTCATTGTGCCTTTGAAATCAGGATATCATGGGGAACTCTTTGTTGGTTTGCTTGCTAAGCTAGTGGACTTTTTCAGAGTTGAAGGTTTGTTTAAGGTCCTAGTGGTGGTTGCTACGTTGTTTAGGTTGGTATTTTGAACTGATGTCATGAAGCTGTCATTATTGTTGTCTATGGTGATGTTATTGGCTGACTTCTTGTTTGGTTGTTGGGTTTAGGATTTAGGAAAGAAAAAATGGGAATTTTGTCCTTAAGGCATTAGCACTGCAGGAATCAAGAAAAAAAATGTGACATTGTATCTCCTGTGAAGGCCACCTCTGGAGACAATATAGTGTCTATGATGTACAAGAATAAATTGCAAAGTCACACTAACATTCAATGAAGGAGCATTTAACCAAAAACTAGTTTTTAAATAGGAATCTTAACACCAGTTTTCTCTAGCTTCTCGATTTGTTTTCAATTCAAATGCATGTACTGCTTCCTCTTTGTTTTTTTTCTAACCAAGTAAATTACGTAACCCTGAACACATAATCCACATAACTTGACTTGTGAGCAATATCAAGATAAACGTACCTGACTGGGTATAACATGGTGAGTTTTAAATGGTCTTATGACAAGGTGATTTCATAGAGTCTTTTTTTTTTTGTTTTCCTCTTGTTGCTGTTGGCCTCTTGGCAACCGTTGTTATGGTTTTATTGCTCAACTTCCGCAACCAATTCAAGAATAGTTTTCTATTAAAAACATTAATAGTTTTATCAGTCGGACTAAACTGATACAAAATCTACAATTAAGGGTCAAAATTTAGTCAAGTGAAAGTGTTTGGACCAAAAGTACACAAGGGGCAAAACATAGACAAATTGAAGGAAACAAAAAAATCAGCGCATGATTAAGCTTTGATAGTAAAAATAAAAAAATAAAAAATAGTTTGCAGATACATATGTGGTAATTGAAGGAAACTAAATAAAAATTTTGAAGAAATTACATCACATCATTGAGAGAGAAATTAAAAACTCATCCAAATAATGCTTCCCTTCACTTCTCAGTGAGGGAGAAATTAAAAACTATAACCTACCTATTATTAAGAAGAGCAATAAAGGGATAGTAGAAGGTTTTCAAGTTCAAAATTTTCTTATTGGAATGGGTATTGTATATATAATATGAACAAAAACATCAGTATTTCACCATATATAACTCATCAAAAGCAACTAAGTACATCATGTTAGGTTTTAAACACATGAACAACACATATATACATATTAGGATATATGCACAACCGAAAAACTGAATGAACACATAAAAATCCGAACACACCAAAACAAGTTAAAAGCAGGGCACTAAAATAAACTTACACAATTTCAACAATCAAAGAAAACATACCATACGTCTCTATAGCATGAAGGTGTTGGCTAGTAATGGTGGTGGCAGCAGCAACTATATGGTTTCCAGCAAAAAGAGTGGCTGGTTGTAAGAGAATAGGAGGCTGAGAAAGAGAGAATGTGAGACAGCAAATGTGAGGGACAAGGCTGTTATTCCAAAACTCCAAGGGTTCTGTTTGGGTGGGAGTTTTTGGGTTCCTAAATAAGCATTGGTTGAGTTTTTAGGAAGTTTTAAATTTTTTATTTTTTTTTTTTGGAAACAAAATATATGATTATTGTAGTGGAGGTGGATTGCCTCCAGTCACAATCTAGACCGGACCGTGTTATTTGGGCCTTCTAGTACCCATCATGGATCCCATTTCAATACAAAACCCTTTATTTTGTCATGCGCTTTGTGTATTTTATTCACAAAAAAAATTAGATCGATCCGATAATGAATCCAAAATTAATCCAAAATCAAATAATTTTAGTGTAAAACTAATATTATTAAAATAACATGGTTAAATTAATTTTTGAATGATAGTTTGATGGGGAAAATGATATTTCCTCTTTTACTTGTAATAAACTAATTAAATCTTCATATTAAATTATGTTAGCCTATTTCAAATAATAATTATAATTTATTAAGATATTACTTACATAAATAATTTTTTCACAAATGTTTTACTATTTAGATACATCTACGTAAGGTGCATCTAAAAAAGTAAAAAATTTGCTTAACATTTAAAAAAATTCACTAAAAACAAAAAAACATGAAAAAAAAAATACTCAATTATCAGAAAACTGAATTCAAAAAACTGAAACCAAGCACACTAATTAGATTCTTTTCACTTTGGTCCAAATTGTAACAAATGTTATACTTCTGTGACGGAAAATGCCCCATAGGTCAAGTTCACCTAAATTTGTACGAAATCCTCCACTATACACCACCTCAACATGCAACCCTCCATTATAGAACACTTCCATTTACCGCCTACCATTACCCATCTATTTTGAAGTGGGAAAACAAAGGTCTCCAAGTGATCAAGATAGGAAAGTTAATTTTAAAAATTCCAAAGTTTCCCTCAGAAGTTAGCAATTGGACCAAAGTAAGAAAAGACAAATAATGTAGTGATTAGGTTGGGTACAGTGAGAAACAATATATATCTATGAATGACAATACAATTTATTATTTTTAAAAAAAAGTGACAGTAAAAAGGTAGTAACCATCTATGAGATAATAGGCAAGGGTTAATAGTGGTACATGCTAGAGTCATAAATGTGTCAAAGTGATTCATAGGTGACGTCATCATTTGGACATAAAGATAACACGACACTAGTAGTGGTAACAATGCTATTGTAGTAGTCTAAGTCAATAATGATGGTTGTGTTTCGGTGGATCAAAGGACGTGATTAATCAAATCTTTTATGATTTTTGGGTGGGAAGTCTAAATTCTCAAGAATTTGGCTCGATGTTGTGCCAATTGCTGAGATCAACCCAAATCTTCATAATTTTTTTTTGTGACAAATACAGAAATAGTACCTGGACATGACAGGAGTTGCCTCTTTTGGTTGGATATTTGGATTAGAAATCAAAAGCTTACAGGTGTGTTCCCTATATTGTTCTTGTTGTCTTAAGATAAAATGGAGTCTCTTACAATGGTTATGGACATAAGGGGTGATTGAAGTGGCTGGGGTCTAGGGTTCAGGAGAAATTTACTATCCTGAACCCAAAAGAATAGGAATTAACAAGGCTTATTACTATTTTGAATGATGCAACACATCTTAGAGAAGGTATTGAAGATAAATTAAGATGGAGAGTAGAATCCTCAGGGGAATTCAATGTTGACTCGATTTGTAAATGATGTGAATATTCTCAACGCCCAATCATGTTACTTCCTAAGCTGCTCTGGAACAACATTAGTTATCCAAAAGTTCAATTTCTAAGCTAGTTTGCTTAGAAACTGAGAGTAAAAACTAAAGTATTTCTTCAAAAAAAATTAGGGTTCTAAATATTAATGCTAATACTACTTGTGTCTTATGTAGTGCTTAGGCTGAAGATGTGAATCACTTATTCTTGAGTTGTAAACCTGTACAATGTTTATGGTCTACAATGTTAAAGTGGTGGGGAGTTCAATGGGCAATGGCAAACTCAGTGCAGGGAGTTCTACAATGGTGGGCAAGGTTTAGATGGAAGAAATTTGATAACAAAATTTATAGAGCCATTCTACTCACAGTACTTTGGTCCGTACAAAAGAAAAAGAATGACTGTATGTTTAATAGATCTCATTTTGATATGGAAAAGTTATGTCGACTTGTCAAAACAAGGGTTGCTTTTCCAGTAAAAAGAAACTCACAAAAGAGATGTACTATTCCATAATTGACTTCATTTCAAATTTAAACCAGGTAAGATTGTGTTTAGGAAGAAGGGGTGTTGTCTGATTTTCTGAAGACACCATCATTGTTTCTGTTTGGAATCTCAATATGCTTGTGGGATCAGCACTCATGGCCAGGTTGCTTCAAACAAATTGTGCATACAATTACTTGAGGGTTTTTTTTATGCTTTTCTGCTATTGCTCTACTTGATGCTACTGATGTTCAAGCTTTTATGTGGGATTGGATAGAATGATCTCATTTGCAAATGGTGTGCAGATTTAGTTGTTTGACGTCAGTCCATTGTATTCAATGTTGTTGTGTTTTTGAGGTTTGTTGGTGTGTATGTTTAGTTCTTTGACATGAGGTTTGTTGGTTGTCCATGTTTGTTGGTTTCTTACCTTGTGGTGTGCTAGCAAATGAATTGTCTCACTTTTCGATGTCAACCTAGACCACACCAACCTAGACCACACCAACCTAGAATGGCCGACCACACCAACCATGATCGATGGCAATTAGCAAAATGTGGGAATCTGTCTCAACCTTACATTTGCCAAAACAAAAAAAAAAACAACACAAATTAGCCTCCATTGGAAGGATCCACCTTTCAGCTACTAGATCTCTTGACGCAATTCTCTCTTTTAGTGCCAACCAAAAAAACACTTCACTTTTGGAGGAGCAACATTTCTCCAAAGTTTAGAGCAATTATGGTTTATCATCAATGAAATGGTGGTGGAGGTTTGGGGTGGAGGACAGAACACTGTGGAGATAGATTATTACATGCAAATATGGTACTGAGGGAGGTGGATGGCTACTATCATTAGTGGCTTCAGGAAACATGCCACTTTGCCAAACTCTAATTCTACCCTGGTTGATTTCTTTGTATCCAATATAAGAATTCAAAATGGGGATTGCTGCAGGTAGAGCTGTGCAAAATAACGTCCAATCCGCTAAAACCGCATCGATCCGCATCAATCCGCACCGCTCTAACCGCTAACTGCGATTTAAACTTTAAAATTTATAATCCACCAACCGAATCGCTCCACTCCGCTATAGTTAATATATATATATTTAAACTTCCAATGAAATATCAATGCAAAAATGAGTGAGAGAGATTTAAAATATGAAATTTATTACAAATTAGTAGTTATATATATGAAACATATTATGTAAAATTACTTTGTGTTATATAGCTAAAAAATATTATACAAATTAGTGTTATATATTATGCAAATGTATGATAATTAGTTAGAATATTCTTCAATCCGCCAATCTGCCAAAAACTGCCCAAACCAGAATTTGTCAATCCGCTAACTCACCATTTGGTTTGTAATTTTACTCTCAAACAGCCTGAACCACACCGTGCACACCCCTGGACAAATGGTTTAGATCATTTAGTTTGGACTCATACGTAGCCAGATCCTGAGTAAGCTTTGAATTCACCTCAGCCAGTTGTACCCTCTCTTTTTCAAATTGGCCCGACATGTTTTGCAGCTCTTCAATGATGCCTTCCAAACCCTTCAATTTAAAGAGGGTCTGTTTGAGCTCAACTTTTTGATTTTCTACGACACCAATTGTTTCATGAGCATGTTCTTCATATATTTTTATCTATCCTTGAAGTTCATTTAGCTTTGCAGTTAAGTCCTTAGCTTCTAGATCTCTTTGACTAAATTTCTAAATGGTTTCATGTAACTTTCTTTCATTCTCTGAAACCTATGCTTCAGCCTCTAAATTAAGTTCAGATGCTTTCGAGTGTTGATAAGTTAATTCAGTAATAGTATTCATGTGATACATCAGTTACACAGAAGTGGCTTCCCTTTTAGTATGAGCTGAGTTTAGTGATTGTTGAAGTTCATTAACCTTATTTTCAAGCTGTGTATTTCTCTCAGCCAACAGTTCATTCTTTGAAAAAAAAACTGTGCAGCTTTTTCTTCTGCCTCTGAAATCTTTCTTTTGAATGCATGAATTTCCTAGACTTTTCAGGTTATCTATAGATAAGGGGGATCATTGAGGATGTTTGTACAAAATAGGGGCACTTCTGGGGACTAAAACTTCAATTCCAAAAGACAACTTCTTGCTTGGGAGGAGGAAGAGGTTTCTGGGCTGCAGATTATGCTCATTACTCCTCCAAACCTGACACAAAATTGCCCTGATTCACTCAGGAAAGGGCCAACTTCATCGAGTCATTACACTGTGGTAGCATCTAGGAAATGTGGTGAAGCACAACAGGGGCCTAGGCTGCCTATTTCTAAGCTATTATGGGGTAATGTGGCTCCATAAGGCTCATTTTTTTGGCTGGTGGGATGTCCAATGGGCTATACTCGCAAAATTACAATCAACATGCAATATTATAATTCATTAGTAAAAGTTATGATATTTTGTTAATCTTATTACGATTGTGGAAAAAAAAGTTGTGGTTATGATTCATTAGTAAAAGTTATGATTTGTCATAGTGAATCATAATAAAAAATGTTACGATTCAAATGTTATGATAATTAGTAAGAAATAACTATATTTGTTATGAGTTGTTGTCATATTGTTATGATTTATAGTGTCTTTGTTATGACACCTTGGTGAATATTATGACATTGTTATGATTCATTGTAGTATTGTTATTATATTTGAAAAAATTATGATACTTTCATGTAACCTGTTAGATAACCGGTTTGGTGGGTCACTTTTTATGATGTGGCACAATATGGACCACACAACAAGTGCATATCATATGCCTTTTTAGAAAGTGCACACTGTAGAGTTTCCCGTATGTTAAGGATCATCCTTGTCACTTCATATTTGAACTTCCCAACAATTATGCAGCAGACATATGTTTTAAGCTTCTTCTTCTACAAATAAATTTGTGTTTCATAATATTGTATACTTAAATTATTTGCTATTAGATAATATTTCAATACATGTATAATATTTTTGCAATAAATCCAAAACAAGACTTAGAAACATATTGATACTAGTAAATACTATACCAATTGAAAAAATTATATTCTCTGGTACATGACAACAACTTTGGTTTAAATAAATGGCGTCTTCTTGAGGACAATGGACATATATAGTCAAGCTTAGAGTTTTGCAAATAACTCAGTTTCGACATTGAGGAATGCAAAAAAAAATTATTTAATTGCAGACACATATTTAAACTCAGGGTTCGTTTAGGAAGTGGGTTGGCTTTTTGGCTTTTTTAGCCTAAAGCTAAAAAATTCGTTTGGGTTTGACTTTTTGGTTTTTTTTTTTTTTTTTTGACTTTTATAAGAGAAAAAGTGAAATGATTATGGTTGGATGTGATATTTCGTCTTATTGGCTTTTAGCATATTTTATCTTTTTATGGCTAAATTAGCCCCAACTTAAAAAAAGTCTCATGCCAAACGAGGGCTCAATACAATGGGCATGGAACAAAATGATACAGAAGGGGAGAGAGAGAGAGAGAGCCATGGGCAGGTGCAAGACAATGAGAGGTAGACAATGAGGAATGGCTATGGCTTGGTTGTTCACCCTCTTGTATTTTTATTATTGGCAAATTACATTTTGCCTCTTTTATGTTTGGTCACTTCCATATTTTGGTCTCTTAAGTTTATTTTTTCTCATTTTGACTTTTTATGTTTTAAAATTTTCTCAATTTATTTCTAAAACAAATTTCTATTCAAAATTAGACAAACAAATGTTATAATAATTGCCACATAAGATAAAAAGTATATTATTATATTAAAGTTTAAGTTTATGTCAAAGATGTGAGTTATATATAATAAAATATTTTTATGTTACGTGACTGTCAATGTATCATTTTTTGTCTAATTTTTAACATAAATTAATTTTAAGAATAAACTAAAAAACTTAAAACATAAAGGACCATAGGGGAAAAAACAAACCTTAAGGGTCAAACTGAAAAATTAGTGGTTATATGTACGAGTTAAATTATATATATATATATATATATTTGTATATAATGTTTTATAAATTTCAATTTATTTATTTATATGTATATTTATATATAAATATAAAATTATTTTCAACATTTTTATTTAAATAAGCATATGTAATATATTTTTTTATATCATTTGTGTTTGCCAATATCTATTGATAAATGAAATTATATATAATAAATAGGGAAAGTTACAAATAAATCCTAAATGTGAAAAGGTGGTCCAAGTAATACTTAAATATAATTAATACTCCATTTGGTCCTGGTGGATGAGGTGTTTCAAAAATGCCCTTACTTTTCGAATTGTGTGTAAAGACAGTTGGATTGACATTTAGGGTGGGGTGTGATTAGGTATCACGTTGGCAAAAAGCTCTATAGTAATTTTTTTTTTTTTTTGTTGTATTTTAATTGTGAGATGGTGTGACATCACATCGGTTGTAACCCGATCCGGCTGAATTGGCCCGCGTGTTATGATATGGAATGTAACACCCCCAAAATAATATAATAAATCCAACTCATAAACGGAAAGATAACATAAATAAGATACTTTCATTCATTAGAGCTCGTATTACAAAAGATAACACATGCAATATACATTCATAAATATACATCCTGAATCTATAGCATGTGATCCCGGTTAATGATCAACAAAATAAATGCCCTACAGGCTTACATCTTTCCAAGTCATTGCTTGGTTACGACAAAAGAGAGTCATAAGCTTTGTACATATAAAGCCCTAGGCTTGAACAAACGATAGATACAAAATAACATGAAAAGAGCCTTCGGCTCCAACGTCCTCCCAAGCTACATCCTTGGAGGAGGCATGTCACCGGTACCTGAAAATGGTTTTCCAAAGTAGGGTGAGCCAAAACCCAGTAGAAACAATCTAACACAGTATATGAGAATTAACAAGATATAAGTATGATGCACATGTTCATTATCCAATGACAAAATCTTTATAACTCTTTTCCAAAGCCATGTTATATCAAACTTGCTTCTCAATTCATTCATTTTGGTTCATTAGATACATTCACTTAATTTAACCCATCAACAGAGGTTACACCTCTCAAGTCCCCAACAGATGAAATCATCATGCAAATACATTCACTTCTATTTTGCTATTTTACGAAAATTTCATCCGCAGGAATCGGCACCCATGTATACAAATGGTTTTCGGGACTTTCACCCTAGACACAGAGGCCAACTTAGTTCAATGGAGTCCATCCCCTTTCTTCTCCTCAAAACATGGAGTACATCCCTTTTTTCCTCTTAAATATCATACATATACAATATATATCATTCATAATCATATTCAATGATAATGGTTAAAGGATTAGTTTCAATTCGCCTAATCTACATGCAATGTCTACAACAATCATGGTTATCCTCCACTGATAACCCAAAGCAGTTATCTCTAAGCAGATGTACAATCTCTATAACAGATCAATGATCAAATTTCCATAGGTGAGTGATTACGCAAATCCAACAACACCATTCAAGTACACAACCTCCCAATTTCACATTCTCCATACCAATTTCATTATATGTACAAATAATTATTCAAGACATTTCAATGCAAAGCTCCTCATTTTCTAAACAGTAACCCAAAGGCCAAAACCAACTATTTTGACATAAAATAACCTCACATCCAAACCCCATAATCATTTATATAACACGCACATAGAAACCCCCTTTTTCAAACTTGAACCCAAATCCTAGGTTTTCTTAAAACATCCCCAAATCCCACCATTTCCACACAACGACCTATAATCGAGTTAAAAGCCATATTAAAGTGTAGAGAGCCCCTACCTCAAGTTTAGAAGACCAATGGAGCAAGCACGAAACTCCAATGACGCCGAAACCAATTTTCAATCGAATCAAAGTGAAGCTCCCAAGATGCTCTACCCCTTTTCCAAAGGCACTAGGGTGGAGAGATCAACAGATCCAGGAGAAAATGTAAAGAGAGAGAGAGAGTATTATAGAGAGAGAGGCTCTCAACTTCAGGTTTTAGGATGAAAAAATCTGAAAAAGTGATGTAAAAAGACATTTTCGCGGTCTGATACATGCACAGTCCGCTCGAGCGCAAGAGTTGACACTCGAGCGTCAGACACAAAAAATTTATCCGCTCGAGTGCAAGAAGTCCCGCTCCAGCACAGAATACACATCTCCAGTACTTTTCAAACAACAGACAAACTGCTCGAGCGCAAGAAAGGCCGCTTGAGCCCTCACCCGCTCGAGTGTTAAAAACGCCGTTCAAGCGTGGAAAACACCCCTCTAGTACTTTGTAGACGTGCAAAGTACTGAGAGTTTGCAAATCCCGCTCGAGCGCAAGAAGAGCCACTCGAGCGGAGGACCAAAATTCTAGACAGCACAAGGTTTGAAAACTAAGCAACCAACCTGTTCCAAACGCACTCAACACGTCCAAATAACCAAATTTAAGGAGGAATAAAGAGCAAAAGACAATGAACAACATTCATAAACCATAAACCCGAGTCCAGACTACCACAAGTGTTGGGTCAAAACTGGGATCGCTATATGGAAATCCCCAAATCAAGCAACAGTGTCGCTTAATCCCTAGATTTTCGGTGTTGTCATTTTCCTGTTACTAGAATTGGGTGATTATGTGGAATTGGGTGATTGTGTGGATATTGATTTGGGATTCAGAGATATACAGTAGGGTTTTGTGTGGTGTGGTGTGAGTTTGTCATCATTTTTTCGAATTGTGTGTTGGAGTCACAGTGTAGTGTAGGTTTTAAACGGTGGTCGGTGTGTTTACGTTGTGTTGGTGGGAATGTCGACGTGTGGACAAACTGTGGCAACGGCTCACAAGCATAACTGTGTTTTGTTGGTAGTCTTGTTACATTATCTTATTTTGTTTTGCAAGTAATTGAATGAAGGGTTTGAATGCAGATGTGGTGTGTGACATTTGTGTTTACGCGTGTAGTGTTTAAATGTGTAATAGTTGTGTTTCACTATTAATCACCTGTGTGTTGATTTTGTCTATGATATGGTTGTCATCATGGGTGTGTGGATGTTTTTGTGTGTCAGCATGTGTCCATTGATGGGGTTTCTTTTTGGGAAGTGCGTAACACTTGTATCCTTTAAACTATTGGAGAGTGTATTTCATTCCTTTATTTTCATTTTGGGAGTCTTTGGAGTTGTTGTATCTTAGTTTTGGAGGAGTGCAATTTGATTTAATCTATTGGGATTGTTCATTCACACTTGTTTACGTTGAAAAATTCTTTGGAAACTTGGAAAATTTGTTCTAGGGTCAACACCAGCCTTGGAGGTGTCGACACCATCTCACTATTGTGTTCCTAGATCACTGCTGAAATTTAGTGTCGACACCAAAACACCAGCCCTTGGTGGTGTCAACACTTACGTTTTCTTGTTGGCCTTTGGGGTCGACACCTTTGGGGTTGACACCAGTCTGGGAGGTGTCGACCCTTGTCTATTGCAGAAACTACAGTTTGCTTGCTGAAATTTAGTGTCGACACCAATCTGGGAGGTGTTGACACCTTGTTCTCTGCACACATTAGTGTCTCAGCTTTCTTTCTAAAGGGTCGACACCTCTGTCTAAAAGGTCAACCCCTATGTGTAATTTTTAGATTTTTGGGTCGGTTTGGGCCCTACTTTTTGGGGGGTTTTACTTGTTCTTTTCATTTGACTTTGGGGCTATTGTTCTATTATTACCTTGATACTAAAATAAGCTCAACACTTATTCATTCACTTTTCCTTCCTCTTTCCTTCTCTACATCGTGGGTTCTCTTCTCTCTCTAAACTCAAACCTTTTCACCCAAGATCTTTAGATCTACTCACCTAGAGTGATCTTTTCACCTTAGTCCTTTGAGAAAGATTGTAGATCTCGTCAAGGGCTTCCTTTTGGTCTGAATAGTTCGTGTTTTCGCCAGTGATTTTGGGTGTCTGTCTCTTCGTTTCAAGAGGTAGGGGTTTCTAGTTCTCCTTCAATACTCTCATTTATGGATAATTTGTGTATTTTCTTTATATACATACAAAATTTATTTTTAAGCATATTATGAATAAGTCATGAGATTGGGGGTTTAGGGTTTGAAGAGTTGGGGTTTACTTGTTGGGTTATGATTTTGGGTTAAAAGTTTGGGTGTATAAGTAATAGAGAGTTGGAATAAAAAGTGTTTTTGCAAAAATCTTAATTTCTCTTAAAAACCCTAGTTTGGTTCATAAAGATAGATGATGGTTTTGCTTAAATTGAAAGTAGTATCATGAAATTGAGGTGTTAAATTACACATGTATAAGTTTAATTGAAATTCTAAAGAGCTTGAAAATTTATGTAAAAGTTGCGATTGAACTCTTAATGTTGATATTTTAAATTATGTTATGATATGAAACCAAACTTGGGGGAAAGAAATTACTAATAGTATGGACGATATGAGCTTTGTGATGAAATGATGATGTGGAGGTTTAGGAGTTCGTATGGAATTATACCGAATTGTATTGAATGGTGTTGAATTGAGTTGTGATTGAATTGTGTTGAGTTGTGTTGAATTTTGTTGTGTTATATTAGATTGTGTTGAGTTATGTTGAAATGTGCTGAGTTGGGTTGAGTTGTGTTGAGTTGAGTTGAGTAGAGTTGAGTTGTGTTGAGTTAGGTTGAGTTGTGTTGGGTTGTGTTGTAGTTGGTAAGCGCAGAGGAGTCCAAAATGCCTTTCTGGTACCCACGTCCGTTCGTATAAGAGCTGGTAAATGTGGGGGTGGATTTGAATTCAAGGTGCCCAAATGCCCTCTCTAGGCTTATCGTTGGACGAATGTGGGAAAAATGATTTTTGGGTGTCCACACAGTCCTGCCATATTGTAGCTGGCAAAAGTGGAAAAATGTTTTTGGGTGTCCACAAAGTCCTACCATATTGTAGCCGACAAAAGTCAAAAAACTGATGGTTTTGAAAATGTTTTTAAATGCCCACTCCCACCATATAATAGCCGGGAAACGTGGGGATGGGTTTAAAAGTTGAAAATGGTTTTTGGAAAAACATGATTTTTGGAATCACATGGTTTTTGGAAACATATGGTTTGTGAGAAAATGATTTTTGGGAGTTCACTTCCTACCGTATAATAGCCAACAAAAGGTGGAAGGTGTTATGAATTGGGTGCCCACTATCCCGCCGTATCAAGTCGGCAAAAGGTAGAATGTGTTGTGAAATGCATTGAATCAGTGATGATATGTGTGACTTGTAGTGAACTTATGAAATTATAGTTTGATGTGTAATTTAGTATGGAAGGGGAATGCATATAGAAATTATTTGAAAAGAATGGATAAGGAAATAGTAACTAGACAAGGGATTGGTGATAATGAACTCACCGCGTCGTACGTAACTATAAGGAAAGATTAAGAGTTTTGTCTCACAATTAATTGAGAAATTGAATTAAATGGGCTTATTATTCTTGAGTTATGTTGAATTACAATTGATAATACAAATGTGGATGTGATGTAGTTATTAGACAAATAGAAGTTGAGTGTAGGGTAATTGTTATTGAATATAAAGGAGATGTGGATTTCTACATTGTGGAATTATAATAATGGGAGTCAATGAAAAGGAAAAATGAAAGGAAACAAAAGAGGAGTATTAAAATGGAAATTAAATAAAGAATATTTTGGAATTGCTAATAAATCTGAAATGATGTTGTTCCTTAAACATAATGGTTTTTGAAAAAGATTATGATTTTTTGATAATGAGGGATAGTTTTTATGGCTGAAGGTTTTCCTTAAATGTTCAAATGAATTTTGAGAAAAAGGTACTCTACGTACAATATTTTGAAATTACAAAACATCACCATACTATATGGTATCACCCTACATGCATGATCATTTCTATCTGTGTGTTAGTTATTGTTGTAGAACTATGAGATTCCTACTGGGCAATTGTGCTCATCCCTTGTTGTTTTATTTTTTTTACAGGAAGATAATTCAGATTTATTGGTTAGAGAGTTAAGAAGTTCATGTATCTTTTATGTAATTTCATCGTCGATGTGTAAGAGATAAATTCTGCACATTGACGTTTGTAATTATTTATTTGTAGCTCCACAATGGAAGTTGGCATGTATTATTATTATTGTTGTATTCATTGTGAGAGAACATGTATTATTATGTTTCTATTACTCAAGGGTAATAGATATTTTTAAAAATGGACCTAAACTAAAGGCTTTTCGTAATGTTTCCGAGAAATTAAAAATTTGGGGCGTGACAAAGTGGATGTTGTGTGTGAACCCATATGTGGGGGTGGGGGGGGGGGATACAAATGTATGTAATATGCAGATGTTGGGTCCCCACCGTATGCACTTAATGTGCTACTCTGTAGTGTTTTTAAAGAATTTGTATATTACCAATGTGTGTCACATGTTGACACGTATACATATATGTATGTAATACAGAGTTTCACTTGTTTGAATTGTTTTGTTTGAAGTGGTTCATGATGGTGTTGTGAATGTAGCGTCTGATGACTTAATCAGGTTGGCATGGGTACCAAATGATTGTGCGTTGGTGTGTGTGTCATGTTGTAGTCGTTACGATGTATGGTAGATGTGAATGTCGTGCGTGTGGTGTTATTTTTTGTCAGTAAGTGCCAAGTTGTGTGGGCAGGGGGGTAGGGGTGTAATTTTGCAATGTATCTTATTTGGTAGTTGTCAATGGTAGTCAAATAGTTATCAATGTTAGTCAGATTGGTAGGTGGGCCGTTAAATGGTATGGTGCGTATGTGACATGGTGTAGTTGCTACGGTGGGTGTGTTGACAGAATTGGGTAATGTTAAATGTGAATGTGCCATGTGTGTTATTATTTTTTGTCACCAAGTGTCAAATGGTGTGGAAAAGTAGGAGTGGGGTTTGTAAGTTTGCAATGTGTCTTATTTGTTAGTTGTCAATGGCAGTGAGAATAGGAATTGGACCGATAAATGTTAACGTGTGAACTGTACACAAAATGTGAAAATAATTTGTTCCGAACAACAATTGTTGTGATACATGTTCTTTTATTATATATTACATTGTTGGGGTCGCATCATGATTGGTTTTTTGTGTTTGAAACAGAAGATGTTGTACGGATGAGGAGCTCGTGGACTAGGTCGGCTGAGCATAAATGTTTAGAGGCTACAGGTGTGACGTCGTCATCGAGACTAGGTGTGAAGTTGCAGGGTCACGTTTTGTTCAAACAGCCGCAAAGTGTTGGTTAGAAAATTAGATCGCCTCAGAAAGCCACACACTATATAAATTTCCAGTCCAACATGGCAGGTATCATTAAGGTAGTGTCCGAGTTGGGGAATGAAAAACAGTTTCGGCAGCTAAGGCAGGCACCTTTTTGGTTAATGTTTGAAGCCATCATTTTCAACAAGCCAGACTTCAATGAGTACATAAAATGTGATGAGTTGGTAGTTAAAATTCTAAGGACGTTCAACTGATGGGACGATGCGTTCTACGTTGGTGGTTGTCCAGTGAAAGTGAGTAAAGTCGACATTAGGCTGGTTTTTGGGCTGCAGTGTGGTGTCCAACATTTGGACCTGACTCCGGGCACGCGACTTGCATCTGATTTTATTCAGCGACGGTGTAGTGGCGTAGGGCGGATAACCGCTAGTTTGATTAGAACTTTACTTGATGATGCGGTGAAAGGAAATTCAAAGCACGATAAGGAAGACACTGCGAAACTGCTGTGTTTATATTTGTACATGAACTTGTTTTTCTCAACGTCCGGAGAGATGATCAGTTGGGTGTTCGTTCGATACGTGAACAATTTGGACACTATACAAAACTATGATTAGACGGCGACAATTTCGAACACGCTTATGGGATCTATGCAGGAATTTTTTCAAACAACAGAGAAAGTTACGGTTGTGTTATCGTGCTACTGGTATGTTATTTATGAGAATTGCTAGTATTGTTTGTTGTTGTAACACATTCCGAAAGATGTTGATGTCACGTTTTGCTGAATATGTATTTAACATCGTGTTTGTAATATGAATTAATTGTTTTTGACTTTGTGAATGCAAAGTACTGGCTTTGTGGACATACGAACATTGTGTCCACTGCTAAACCTATAATGTTCCTGCGGTTTTTGAAGTGGAACATTAGCATATTGTTGGCTAGAACACGTGGTTTGGATCTGGCGTCTGCGTCACATTTTGAGGTTCGTGCGTCCAAGTTTGATATTTGTTAGTTGTATGTGGTTAGCGCGGTTACATTATGTTTGTTTGTAGTAGTGTCATATTGATATGCGTTATTTATGTAGCAAGTGATTCCTGGCAAACTTGTGAGCTAACCGTATGAGAAGGTTATAATAGCAGGGGAAGATTTTGATGGTGGGGAAGACGCAAATATTGATGCAAATCAAGAAGTGAGTGGCGAAGACAACAGCGATGGCACTTATGGTGTTGTGGGTGACAGTGGCGATAAGAACGATGTGAGTGTGGGTGATGATGGCAACGAAGGTGTGGTTGGTATCGAGATGGGTGTGAAACAGACGTATGTGGCAGCGATGATTCACGCCGAAGTGCAATAGAGGTGGTTGTGGATGCAAAGGGTAAACAGAATGTCGAGGTGGATGGCACAAGTGCTGACAACATTGGTGGTACAGTACGTGGAAACCGGGTGGCGCAGGTGGGTGATGATAGGGCAAATCGGAGACAGCGTTAGCCGAAATCGACGCCCTTTGGACGCAATGTAGACTTAAAGATTCCATGCTTGTGGAGTTGCAAACAGAGGTTGACCACCTAAAGAGGATGAAAGAAAAACGAGCTGTGGATATAGTTGATGGTTTCACCTTAGTTTTCAAAGTGAAAGACGACGAGATGAAGAAGGTGGTGGAGGAAAATGGTGATCTATGGAAGACAATATGCGTACTGGAGGAGCAGTTAGTTGAACAAGATGTGCACAAAGTCACACAAGCATTTTGTATGGTCGATGTCAGCTGCACTGATAGGGTGGATGGTGAGAGTATAGAAATTAAGAATGGGCCAACATTGGATATTGTTACGCCACGTGGAAATAATGGGTCAAGTGCGCCTGACGGTTTTGGAGGCCCCGATAACGTGACAGGTGGTGTGCTAGTTCCAATTAGTACAAATGACTCTGATGTCGTTGAAGTTGGAAGGTGTATGCCGGCAGGTGGCCTTTTGGAAGGTGTGTAAAACTCTTTTGTGAGGAACCTGAAGTGTAAAGTGAGAAAGGCATCTAGACTGCTGGATTTTGAATACATTGGCGTGCGAAAAATGAGGATGGGTTCAAACGTTGTGGGTGATAATAAGCTGGTGGATGTTGGACATAGTGGTGTAGGACGTGCTAGTGCTGAAAGCATTATTGATGTGGATACATTTACGAGCAGGATTCGGGAGTGGTCTAGGTTTGCTTTGAACAACCGGCTAGGGGTGTGGAAAATGATGACTGAGGTGGAGAAAGATAAAATCAAAGATGCTTACAACAAAGAGGGGACAGATATGTATTTTGTACGGGATTGCAGTACAATGTGGTTTGCGTGTACATTCGTCTAACATTCATTATGTTTGTACTTGTAGGGCGGTTATGTGGGCTAGCAGTGGACATGATGTGTACATGTATTTTCCAAACATTATGTTGCTTGTTCGGCTGTCGTCACTGCGTGGCAACGTAAGTAATTGGTTAACATTACTAGTATTAATGTTTGCATGTCTCGTTTGTTGAACGTTTGGTGTAATAGTTTATTGTTTTGTGGCAGGTGATAGACACGTATGCAATCTTGTTGATGGAAGAATAAGACAGACTGGCTGCCGGATTGGAGTTCCTGGCTAAGTCACACATTTTTAATAGTATATGCCTTGTGAGTTTGTAATTTTTGTTTTCAAGTTTTAGTGTGAAGCTATGTATTGCATGTTTGAAAGAAAAAAAAATGTAACGGGGGAAATAATGATGCAGGATATGTTAAAGAATGAGAACACTAACACACGGGATAGATTAGTGTCGGACAACTTCGTTGCATGTAAAGATTGTCTTTATATTCACTTCCCAATTTGCTTCCGAGCGCACTGGACACTGGTGGTTTATGACACTGAAATGGGCGGCTGGAAACATTACAACTCTATGAGGCCCTGGGTTGGAATGGAAGACAAGGACTTAAATAAGGTGGTGTTTGTGGTGAGTTAAGTGTATCGCTATCTGTGTGGTATTGGTTTGGTTTTTGTGTATTTGAGTTGTATTTGTTTGCTAATGTGTCTGTAGTGGTGTTTCAGAGGGACACCATTCTTGAAATTCAATGGGTAGCTATTGCCGGGCTAGCCGATGACGACGTGACACAGGTTGCTGGTACGACTGTGGTGGCAATCACTGATTGCCCGCAACAGAAGCACAACTCATACGTGTTTTTCCCTTCTGAAAGTCAAACGGTATACCAAATGTAATATGGTATACAATTTTTTGGAGGCTTTAATAAGATGTTTAAGTTTGTGGTGTCCCACATTGCAGGGAGGACTGTGCAATCATTGTATGTGTTGTGATGCGTCAGTCTGTCCACTATGTTGATGTCAATAGATCCGTGTAGGGGGATAACTGTGTCATCCTGCGCACTAACATAGTCAAAAGGTTTGTGAACAACCATGCGAGGGGGTTGAAGGACATTGCGTGAAGTCTGAAAGTGTTCATTTTTTTGGTTGTGATTGGTCTTTCGTTTGATTTATTGTCTGACAATACATTGGTGTTACCATAGATTGAAATTGTTTTGGGGTACTTTTTGCACAATGATGAACTCAGTTTAGTTAGTGGGTGTTAGTTTTTGTTACTGTTGGGATTGCTTTTAACGTTGGGTACTAAGTAATGAATAATAGTAATTGCCAATGGCTCTTTAACAATTATCTGTTATGTTACAACTGTGATGGTGTGTTGTGAATTTACTGTTTTTACTTTTGTTTTTACATCATGTATTGTTGATCTAAGTGGAAACGATAGTATTGTTTTGTTATGTATGTACGTGTGTGTCTATTACCACGCGTATGGTGTTGGTGAGTAGTTTGCATATTGTTGATCTAAGTGGAAACGATGGTATTGTGTTGTTTTGTTGTGTTTTGTCAGGTAACGCTAATGCATGCCTGTGTAATGTGAGCAATGGTTTAGTTTGGTGAGTGTTATGGGCGTTTGGATGGTTGGATTTGTGTGTACGACCATAAGTGAGGATGGTGAGTATGGTTCATTCGATTGTTTTTGTATGATCTATGTGAGTTGGGCATGCCAATACAAGAAAACAGGGTGTGTGGCATAATGATTTCGGTGGTGCGTGCTAGGAAAATAAGAGTAGTTCATTTAGCATGTACATAACACTACGTGGTAGTATTGTCGGTAGCAGTTCAACGTGGGTTGTGGATCGGTTACAGTGCGATAGTGTGTTGGGGAACTGTTATTCATGTCGTGTGTACGAACATTATGTTATTTGCAGTAATTCGTAGAAGTGGGTAATGGTGCATTATGTGTCATGTTCTGTAGTATGTGTTGTTGCAGCATAGTAGCTAAAAATGGCAATCACATTAAGGTGAATGGATTATTGAAAACGATTTTTAGGAGAAAAATAAATAAAGGTCCCACTACATTATTAATGGTTAGCTTTGTGGAAACATTGTCCTTACCGCAAAATTACTTGAAAATGAAATGCATACGTGGGAAACATGTGTAACCCATGATTATTAACTAGGAACATAACATAATTGAAATTAAAAATACTAGGTTTCCCCATGCTTGGGTTGATGTGCTATATTGGTTCTTTACAGGTCTTCCAGTTGTGGTTTCCTCTGCGGCCACACCTACTGCAACGTATAGGTTGCACTTCCTCACCACGTGATGGTATCCTCTTCTTCTTGGGCCTGCCAGGTGGTCATTTGACAGCAGGTGGCAATATGACAAAACCGTGGCCATGGATTTGTGATTGTTCGACCGTTGGTATGGGTGTGATGCTTGGCATGTATGACAACCGATATTCTGCAGCATAGAAATAAGGCTTTATTAGTAAGTACAAATCTCACCCATTCCGAGCGGCGACAATGGCATGTGCCCATGGGAACCCGTTAATCTATCACTGAAAGCACGAGTATGCGCATCTGTCAACATCGACCATCATGAACGGGTGTGAGTGTACCTCATACACAGTAGGGCTTAATTGGCTTACAGTCCATGACCTCTCATCGTTATATGACTTTTCTAGCCATTTTTGAACATAACACCCCGTGCCATTTAAGTGAAGCTTCTCGTCTGGTTGACATCTATCACATTATTTGTGTTCTTATACTATCCACCAATCGGGTTATTGGAATGTGACGTGCCTCAGCAATCCAGTTGTTGAAGGATTCGACAGCGTTGGAGGACATCTCGCCATACCAGTTGCCCCTGCATTACAGGGTGTTTTCCAACACAAGGGTGGCATTAGTATACGTAATGTATTATAGCACAATATGGGGTATGTTAAAAACGAAAGGTACAAGTGGAACATGTTAAGATATGCACCTGATTGTGGAGGTAGATTTTTGAGGAAATCAGTTGCAATTTTCTTACCGGAATTAGTGAACTTTCCAACCATCTCTTGAAATGCATTCACAGTTGGTGCATAAGCACAGTTGTTGAACTTGGTTATCAACACAATCCGATGCAAATTGTTCATATATTTCAACTTGTCCCTTAGGTTCCTCTGAAGGTGTTGCATGCAAAACGCATGGTGAGCATTCGGGAATACAATGGGCATTGCCTCCATGAGCCTAACGTGCCAGTCTGATATGAATGTAAACGTCCTGTCCTCACCAAGCGTGTTACGAAGATGTTGCAAAAACCATGACTAGTTTGTTGTGTTTTCTATGCCAACAATCGCAAATGTGTCTGGGAACAATCCTGTAAGGAATCATATTGCTAAGTTGTGTGCGTCGGTAGCATTGTATGTGTGGCAATTACTATATTAATGTAACAAGGACATCTTGGGCAGGCGTGGTTGTGTGACATGTGTACTCTTTTCATGTAAGTGTTAGACGTACCTCGGATTCCGTTTTTAGTCATGGTAGCAAGTAAATTCCCTTTGAACCTCCCCTTCAAGAAAGTGCCATCTAGGAAAAGTAATGGGCAACAACGTTTGAATCCGTCAATGCATGCTTTGAATGATATGAAAAAAATTTCGAACCGGTTGTTATGCTCATCACAATCAATATTGATATAAATACCCCGGTTGTGTTCTATCACAGCTCCACTGTACCAGCGTAGTTGATCGAAAGATGCGCTATGGGTGCCAAATAACTCACCTCTGGCTTTTTTGACACCTAACCAAGCAACAGGATAACTTATCTCAAGCCCGTAATTTTTTTCAAATCAAATGCAACATCAATCGACCTGGTTAAAGGCTTTTCGCAGATACGTTGTTGTAGACACCCAATTTTGACCGGCCCTAAGACTTGGGCGCTTTCTTTTGATTACTTGATGATGACAATTAGAATGTGCTTCTCACAGAATCCTCAGTTAGAGAGATGGAATTTGAACTTTAATCCCAACCTTTACACATTTTTTGGCCAAACTATTTTAGACCTTAAAACCCTCTTTTCAAAATATTTTTTCCAAATGTTTCTACAATGTTCCAAGGCTCCCAATTCAATTAAAATATTGCACTTTTCAGTAAATTGAGTAAGGACAAAGTGGAAATAAATGGAAGGCAAGTGAACTCTTTGAAAAATATTTAAAAACATATTATTTATAGGTTTAGAGTTGAAGAAAATAGGAGGGGATGGAAGAAAATTGGTTTAGGAAAAGGATGAGCATCAAATCGTTAAGAGGAAACTGAACAACCTTCACTAAATTAGGAATATCTATTTTTAGACTTGGAATTTAGATGTGAGGCCACCACCATTGGAAATTATACTTCAGGGGCTTCAATTTAGACCCAAGAATCACCTAAAACGAAGTCTGGATAAAGGAGATATGCCCGTTTGAAGTTGGGCTTAAGAGCAGATTTTATTGACTTGGAAATGAACAGCCTTCACTAAATTAAGCATATCTCTTTGTACACTTAAAATTTAGATGTGAGGCCACCACCATTGGATATTATACTTCTAAGGCTTCAATTTAGACTCAATAATCACCTAAAAATGAGTCCGAATAAGGGAAATATGCCCATTTGAAGTCGGGCGTAAGAGCACATTTTGTTAACCCGACTTGAGACAACACCAGACCCGTTTTTTTTTTTTTTTTGGTTCGGTTGGAACACCCCATTAACTCATTTTTTGGTCCATTCAAGTGCACCCACTCACCCTCCATTATCTCCACTCACCCTCCATTATCAAAAGAGGTTTTGGCCTTGTCATAAGGATGAATCAAAAGCCACAAAGTCTTGATCATCATTTGTCATCCTTGTCATGCCCACCACCTTTGTCTTCCACCGTGTCCCCCATTCCTTGACTTGTTTATTCCTACATGGCTTATACATTCAGATCATATATTGAAGAGGGAGAGGATGGAATGAGAGAAGGAAAATCATTCGAGAGAGTTAGAGAGAAAAGAAAGTGAAAAAGGAAAAATTGTCTACATTGCAACCTTGAGCCAAAACACTTCCAAGCTTCCACAGCTACTGAAATTCCTTATTTCCATACACCAAAACCACTCCAAAAATTCTAATATAGCCAAAGATCAATTGCCTTGATCATAAGGAAGAGTGTTTAGTGATTGAAAGTGAGAAAAATTAGAAAGTTAGCCACTTTCCATACCATAAACTCCATAATTTCGAATTGAGAATTTGAGAACACACTTCCTACACTTGAGGGTGATCAAGAGGGAGTTTGTGAACTAAGGAGTTCATCCTTCCCTTGGAAGGTGAATTTTACAAACTTTTCATTTTCTTGCAATTGAGCACCCCCGCTCGCCCAATCAAAGATCGGCCTCTACTAATCATGATATGATTTTTATAAACATTATGTGCTCTTGTTCCGGTTATTAGACTAGCTTTACTATGTGATGCGCACAAGCAAGTATAGGCTAGTTTGCTCAATTTGGAACAATCCAACTCATGTTTGTTTGTGAAAATGGTTTAAATTTGCCACCTCAAGTGGGCTTAAAGTTTGCGGATTTGCTACCAAACATAGTGGGCTTAAAACATGATTTGCCACTCAACAAAGTGGGCTTAAAATATACATTGATTGAATCATTCCAATTCAAACAACAAGCCTTCATCCACAGGCATTCATGCAATTTATCAATTAAGCACTTAGCCTCATGGCAAACATGCTAATCATGGCAACATTCACAATCATGCAAGTATGCTAAAGCATAAAAACTCACCTAGTACTCCAAGCTAAGAAAACATAAGTTAGAAAAATATGCATGATTCCTAACTATACAAGATGCCTAATGCAACACATCCAAAGAATGCGATTAAAATAGGCTCGACTACTAATATGATATGTGATTCAATTAAATAACATGCGTTAAACACGTATTCAATGAAGTATTTGAAACAGCAATGCAGTTTGAATGATGCGCCGAGCCTCAGTGCATGCAATGCGAAATGAATGTATGCAAGCATAAGGTATGCTAATTGAAACATGCCCCTAATCTAACCATTAAAAGCGGATAAATAAAAGGGAGAAAGAAACGGGGTTAGAAGACATACATATTATTACATTACGTTCTCACGAAGGAGAGTCTGAATGAATAAAGCTAAGCTAACTAGCAACTAATTAAGTTAAGCTAAGCTAGTTAAGCTAATTATTACAAACCTAAACTAATTAACTAATTATTACAACACTTGAATGAATTAACTAGTAACCTAACTAATTAATTTACAACACAAATGTAAACAAGCTAAGCAATTAAGATATTTAACTACGCTGCCACCACTCCGCCTCGAGAAGTAGCAGATGCACATGCTCAGTTTTCGACCGAAAAGACCTTTGTTTTGCTCTCGAAAGCCTCTGTTTGCAGAGTTGAACACTTCCAGAACCTTTCTGCTCTATCTTACTAAAATTCTGCTAAGGTTTACATCAATGGCCAGTCGGCCATGGATGGATGCTGCCGCCATTTGCCGGCCAAAAAGGTGGTTTGCAGGCCATTTATGGTGCATTGCCGGCCATGGATGGTAGCCGGCCAGCCACTGATGCACTGGATCACCATGCTGCAACAGAGTATAAATAGAGCAAAAAGAGGGTTTTTCCAAGGATTGTATGCATAATTCACCCCTCCTTTTCATGGACAAATCCAAGGAGTTGTGAACTTTAAGCCACAAACCACCAATCCAAGCAATTTCATTGCATGATGGCTTGTGATTCAAGGTGTGCAAGCTTAATGAATGCAAAACAAGACACTCAAGAACCATCACCCTATCATGCATGATCAAGGGCAACAGAGACCTAGGAAAGTGGCACATTTCATCATTTTTTAGTATGAAATCTCCCATTTTCCTTGTGTTCAAATTAACGTCTAATTTGAACACATGCCATGTAACACAAAGAAATGCTTATCTTGCCATTTTTACTGGTCAATTTTGTTTACACATTTTAGTTACCAAATCATTCTTTGATCCATTTGTCCATTAGTGAATGTCCTCTAAGATGAAACAAGTGTCAACCAAGGGATAATGTAAGGTAAGAGAGAGATCATACCATTAATAATGAACCCTCAAAGAGGATTAAACCATTAAACATGACCTCAATCTCAAGCTTAAAGGATCCCAAGCTTGAAACAACCCTCAAAAGCAAAGGAAAGAGTGAAGCAAAGAGGGAGGTTGCAGAGTTTATAGTGCTAAAATGGAGTGAAAAACAACACCAAAAGATACTATCAACTCAAACAAGAGCTATCTAAGACCCTAAAACACCAACTTGTGAAAACTATTACATTACAACCATGCAAAACAAGACTCAAATGAACTAACAAGCCCAAAATAGAGCTAAAGTAGTTTATTTCAGAGGTTAAAACATGTTGGACTTGAGCTAAGTTAAGCTAGAAAAACATGCTAACATATGGAGTTAACTAGGCATGCAAACAAGACACAAGGAGGGGAGGCTAATCCCTCCAAATTTGGACTTCAAAATGAGTTTTTTGTCATTGAAAAACCTCTGAAATTCAGTGATTAAAAGGCCCAAAAAAGTTGGTTTGAAAGTGGTGAACAAAGGTACAAAAGCTTTACAAACAAAGAAGTAAAAAGGGTGAACCACCCTCTAACTGAAAATGGCCTCAAACCACCACCTTTAGGCCACAAAAATAGAGTTTTTTACAGTTCAAAATCAGCCCCAAAATAGCCCCAAAACTATAGAAGAAGATGGCAAAACAAGTACGTAAAACAAGCTAATAAAGGAAGTGTTATACCTCTTGAAGCCAAGACACAAATTAGGCAACAAAGCAAGCCACAACCACCTTCTAAAGCTCAAAGAGGGTCTCAAGTAACCTCAGCCCAAAGAGAAGCAACTTTGGTCTAGGGTTGATAGACAAAAGTGTAGGCAAAGGTGTAGAGAAATGCAAGAGAGAGAGATAGAGAGAAAGAGAGAGAAAATTTTGAGTCTTAATTCTTCCAACCTCAAGACATGAGAGAGGGCCTCCCTATATATAGAAAACATGAATTCTATACAAGGAGATCCAGCCCCCACGTGTGAACAGATGCAAGCATCTATGCAACCAGCTGGCACAGCTGGCACAAAATATCTGCAGAAAACACTGGTGGCTGGCCGACTATCAGTGATGGCCAGTAAGGCATCATTGATGGCTGACAAGGCACATCAATGGCCAATAGACCAGAAGCTCCGGTCGGCAGCCTTCATAGATGGCCGGTAGGCCACCAAAAACTACAGGGGAGAAAGACCAAGACATGGTCCAAAAAGGAGACAAAATGGATACATGGTTTGAAAAGTTCAAACCTGTGGCATTCCGCAGAGGACTTCAAGTGGTTGGCGAGCAATCAGACTCGTCACCGGATGTACCTGCAAGAACATCCAAGTCTTGAAAGGCCGTCAAAAATGGGGTGTCTACAGCATTTCTTACTTATTTTGCTCTTTTGCTTTGATTTCTTGTTATATTATATATTGTTGTAATCTAATTGAAGTGGTGAGATGAGAGTCCCATATATATTGTTTTAATTTTGTTTTAAGCATGAGAAGGAGACCTTCCATGCTAAATAGTTTAATCTCTTTAGAGGTTCATTACCAGGCATTACATCTCTCTCTTATGTCAAGAACAAACTTCTTGTTTGATGCTTCTCGTCATTAATGAATGTAATTATCACTTTTGCACAAAATGATTAAAGAATGGAAAGGTAATAAAAATGGCTAATAAAATTGGACTAAAAAGGCATAAGATAATAAAATTGAGTTGTTTTCAATCAGACGTCATATTGAACCCATTGTCTTTCTTACTTATTTTGCTCTTTTGCTTTGATTTCTTGTTATAATATATATTGTTGTAATCTAACTAAAAGTGGTGAGTTGAGACTTCCATAGATATTGTTTTTAGTTTTGTTTTTATTGTTGAAATCTAAGAAAACAGAGCTTGGCCGAGCCTATCGAGCTACCCAGCCCGTTAGTTGGCCAGGTGGCCACCTAAAAGTACACCATCGTGGCCACAACCTTCATGATAGTGCCTGCAACCTCTAGGCAAAATGGGGCAGCCTTCCGACGTTAAGAAGATCAACCTTCGATGGTCTTAGAGGCGCTTGAAGCTACCATTTTCTTATGTTTATTTTATTTTGAGTGTTTATGAGG
Source organism: Camellia japonica (assembly GCA_030407325.1). NCBI lineage: Eukaryota > Viridiplantae > Streptophyta > Magnoliopsida > Ericales > Theaceae > Camellia > Camellia japonica. The sequence goes on from JAPPVO010000031.1 coordinate 34,347,447, forward strand.
ATTTTTATATTGTGCTGTAATATTTATTCATCTCCTTCGGATTTGTAATATTTAAAATGCTATAATAATTCCCCGTCCCGCTTCTTTCTATCCCATTCTTTTACTTGCTTTCTTCATTTGTGAATATGTATCATATTTTGTTTTTCATTATATCCATGCTTTGCATCCATGTTTCATGCATCTTGATTCAGCTAAGTTTGCATTTGTGGATTTAATCGATTTCTATGTGATTATGTGCGCTACCTCATGTTTTTGAGATGATTCACATGTCATATCTTAGAAACCGAATCTTTAGTTGCATCTCATGAGTGAATTACATTAGGATTTTTTTTGTATATAAGATCATACATGTTTTACTAACTTTGTTTTGTAGCTGTTCTCGAGACGTCGGTAAATATGTAAGTTTTTATGCTTTAGCATCCCGCTTGTGTGTGTTTTTCTTATTATGTTTAAGCGTCCTACCATGTGGCTATTTGCTTACTTGATATAACTATATGAATACCAGTGGATGGAGGTTGTGTCACTTAATTTAGAATGATGTTGATTTTTCATGTTTGTAACTCAATTTATTTGGGTTCTACATCTTCAAAACTTATTCAAAATACATGAAATCGAATTATTCCAAAATGAATGGCATAGTTTATACTTGTATGCTTCACATAGTAAATTTTAGGACTTATTAAATAATTAGAACATGAACATATAAAGAGAATAAAATTCATATCATGGTTTAGTAAAGGCCAATCTTTTGATTGGGTGAGTGTAGACACCCCATTTTTTACGGCCCTTCAAGACTTGGATGTTCTTACAGGTACATCCGATGATGAGTCTATTTGCTCGCGAGCGCTCAAAGTCCTCAGCGGAAGTGCCACATTTTGAGCCTTTCAAACCCTACATCCATTTTTGTCTCATTTTTGGACCATGCCTTGGTCTTTCCCTATTGCAGTCTCTGGTGGCCTGCGGCCATCTATGGAGGCTGCCGGCCAAGCTTCTGGTCTGCCGACCATTGATGTGCCTTGCCACCTCACTGATGGCCAACCAGCCACCAATGTTTCTATAGATATTTTATGCTAGCTATGCCAGCTGTTTGCACAGATGCTTGCATTTGTCCACACGTGGAGGGCTGTATCTCCTTGTATAGATTTTATGTTTTCTATATATAGGGAGTCCCTCTCTCATGTTTTAAGGTTAGAAGATTTTAAACTCAAAAATTCTCTCTCTCTCTCTCTCTCTCTCTAGATTTCTCTCTCTCTTGTAATTTTGTGCACACTTGCCTAGTTATATCACTCTTTTGCATACACATCCTTAACCAAAATTGATCACCTTTGAGTTAAGGTCCCTTGAGGTCTTGTTGGAGCTCTTGAAGGTGGTTTAGACTTGTATTAGTGCCTAAAGTTGTGCTTGGCTTAAAGAGATATAACACTTGTCTTTTAACTTGTTTTAGTACATTTGTTTCTCTATCTTTTCCCACTGTTTTTGGGCCATTTTTGAGCTATAAAAATCTCTATTTTAATGGGATGAAATTTGTGTTTTAAGCCATTTAAGGTTAAGGGGGTGTCTCACCCTTCTTTATTCCTTGCTTTTAAGGCTTTTGCACCTTTGTTTCCTACTTTCAAACCAACCTTTTTTGAGCTGTTAACCACTGAATTTTAGAGTATTTTCAGTGGCAAAAAACATGTTTTGAAGTCCAAAAGTGGAGGGGCTAGCCTCCCCTCCTTGTGTCTTGTTTGCTAGCCTAGTTAACTCCATGTGTTAGCATGATTTTCTAGCTTTTTATAGCTTTATTCCAGCACGTTTTTGGCTTTGTTTTAAACTTCTTTAGCTCTGTTTTGGGTTGTTTGGGTTAGTTGGGCCTTGTTTTGCATGGTTGTAGTATAATAGTCCTCACAAGCTTGGTGTTTTAGGCCATTAGGCACCTCTTGTTTGAGTTGATTGCATGCTTTGGTGTTGTTTTGCACTTCATTTTAGCACTTATCACCTCTGCAACCTCCTTCATTTCTTGGTTTTTCTTTTTGCTTTGAAAGTTGTTTCAAGTCATTTGTTTGCCTGAGTGTGGAATTGAGGTTTCATGCTTAATCGTTTAATCCCTTAGGGGGTTCATTACCAATGGTATGAGACTTCTTTTATACCCAAAGCAACTTGTGTTTTGAGCCTTATTTCCATTAGAGGACTCTAACTCACCTTTTGGACTTAATTGGATTAAAGAATGGTTGGTAGGTTAAAATGAGTAACTAACAACTTAGGACTAAAATTGAGCAAGATAATAACTTGTATGTTGTGTGTTCAATCGGACATTAATTGAACACAAGAAAAATTGGGACATTTCATACTCAAAGTGATGAAATGTCTCAAGTTTCCTAGGTCTCCATTGCCCTTGATCATGCATGATGGGGTGATGGTTCTTGACTTTCTTGTTTTGCATTTATTGAGCTTGTACACCTTGAATCACAAGCCATCATGCAATGAAATTGCTTAGATTGGTGGTTTGTGGCTTAAGTTCACAACTTCTTAGATTTATTCATGAAAATGAGGGGTGAATTATGCAAACAATCCTTGGAAATACCCTTTTTTCACTCTGTTTGTATTTTGTTGCAGTATGATAATCCAGTGCATCAGTGGCCGACAAAGCACCATAGATAGCCGGCAGGCCACTTCCATGGCCGGCACCTGGCCGGTAGTACTTTCCAGTGGCCGGATGGCTACTAATGTTAACCTCAACAGAATGTTAGTAAGGTGGAGCAAAATGGTTCTGGAAATGTTCAACTCTGCAAACAGAGGCTTTCGAGAGCAAAACAGAGGTCTTTTCAGGTGGTATCCGAGCATGTGCATCTTCCATTTCCCAAGGCGAAGTAGTGGCAGTGTAGTTAGGTATCTTAATTGCTTAGTTTACTTACATTTGTGTTGTAATTTAATTAGTTAGCTTACTAGTTAGTTCATTCAAGTATTGTAATAATTAGTTAATTAGTTTAGCTTTTTATTTCATTTGGTTTGTAATAATTAGCTTAATTAGATTAGCTTAATTAGATTAGCCCTAATTAGTTGCTAGTTAGTTTTGCTTTATTCATTCAGACTCTCCTTCACGAGAGCAAAATGTAATAATGTGTATGTCTTCCAATCCCACGTCTTTCTCCCTTTTACTTAACCGCTTTCGATGGTTAGTTTAGGAACATCATGTTTCAACTAGCATACCTTATGCTTGCATCCGTTCATCTTGTCTTACATGCACTGAAGCTCCGCGCATCATTCAAATTGCATTGTCATTTCAATTGCTTCTTTGAATACGTGTTTAACTGCATGTTATCAAATTGCTTCATATGCTATACTAGTAGTCGAGCCTAGTAATTGCATATTCCATGTGTTGCATTAGACACTTTGTATAGTTAGGAATCATGCATTTTTCTAACTAGTTTCTTTTTTTTTTGGCTTGGAGTACTAGGTGAGTTTTTAGTGCTTTAGCATATCTGCATAAGTGTGAATGTTTCCATGTCTAGCATACTTACCATGAGGCTAAATGCTTACTTGTTAAACTGCTTGAATGCCTGTGGATGAAGGCTTGTTGCTTTAATTGAAACGATTCAATAAATGTGCGTTTTAAGCCCACTTTGTTAAGTGGCAAATCTATTTTAAACCCACTATGTTTGGTGGCAAATTCGCAAACTTTAAGCTCGCCTAAGGTGGCAAATTCAAACCCTTTTTTGCAAACAAACATGAAATTGAATTGTTCTAATTCTTGCAATTTTAGTCTATACTTGCTTGTGCGCATCACATAGTAAAGCTAGCTTAATAATCAGAACAAGAGCACATAATGTTTACAAAAAATCATATCATGATTAGTAGAGGCCGATCTTTGATCGGGGAAGTGGGGGTGCTCAATTCATGGCCTTCCCCTCTCGTACCTAAGTTCCCAAGCCGAGGCAACTTTGGTGATGACGGACACGTGGCCTTTGGCACAAGTCATGGGTTTCCTAAATTTCCCAAAATAAAATATTTAGGTAACGACTCTGTATCTGGCAAAGCAGTCCAATTTTGGCATTTTTGATCCTAAAATCAATTTTCCAAATGATTTGCTGGATTTGGACTCTTTGGTGTTTATCAATTTCACATTGCAATTGTGAGATTAGATTCAGAACTGCGGGAGTCCAAACTGTAGGGCTTCTTTCGAGCTTCCGAAAGGGGGCGTGAAAAAGTCGAGCTACGGTGAGCGAGGGTGCTTAATTAATGACCTTCCCCCTTCATACCTAAGGTTCCGAGCCAAGCATCCTTGGTTACAACGAACAGCGGCCTTGGCATGAGTCACTGGTTTCCTAATTTTCCCAAAATAAATAGTAGGTGACGACTCTGAGATCTGATGACGCAGGCCATTTTTGACAAAATTGCAATAAAATGAATTTTCAATAAAAGTTGTCAAATCTGGACTCTCATCTATGTTTCACATTGCACTCGTGAGACTAGATCAAAGAAATCAAGGATCCAAACTGTTTAACGCACACGGGGACCCCCCAGGCATGTTACAGTTGTGTGAAAATGTTGGACACCAGGTCTGATCCGAGCCGGCAGTTGTTCACTATGTGAACAGCGACGCCACAAATGTGTTCATTGTTCCATTTATGAAGGTAGAAAAACACATTAGCATCCAACACTCGCGCGTGTACCAACCATGTGCAACCCTTCGAGTCCCGTAGCAAACACACAGTGGTAATTCGTACAGAGTTGTTCTTCAAGTACTTGAATTCGAAACCACACTCCACCGCATATTTGCAAAGTACTGTCCGAAACTCATGCGCACACCCCCTTTGAAACTCTGTTCCACATGAGTAATCCCGTTAGCCCATGTTGCTGATAAGAATGTCTTTTCATCATGCGGACAGTAATTTGGCAACAAATCGACATCAGAATCCATGTCCATCATGCGAACACCTCGTTTCACACCACCTGTGGAGGGGCTTGATATGTCATCCACAAAATCATCGTTTGTTGCTACACCTACACAACCGCGTAATTTAACCATAACGTCAATTAGTTGCAAGCGGAAAAAGTATGCAAGGTGAACCATATTTCGCATATCTACATCATTTTGTAATGAGAAATTGTTGTAACCCGAAATCTTGAAGAACAAGCAAACATTACCCAGCTTAAGGCCACCAAATTTGCCACACACAAAATTAACCAGCTCGACAAATGCATAAGGGGATTTAAGATTGTATGCAACATTGATGGACCGAAAACAGAACAACAACATAATAATGTCATCCATCCCTGCATAAAAATTAGCAACACGCGATTTAGAATGTAGGGAAGAAATTAACAATACACAAACACACCCGTATGTGTGTCATCCACAACCAACCCAAACTATCCGTTACACATGGTTTGCAGAATGCACATCGTAAAAACTGCATCAAGGATGGGGGGGATGTCACAGACAATGTCGAAAACTTAGGCAACACACAATTGTACACGGGAAAAAATAGAGTACACAACATCGTTTTCTATGTCGGCGACGTACTTGCAGACGGCGTTACACTAGCGACCTTAGTGTAACCTTAGAGTGAAATGGGTATGCGATCTCGTTATGCCGCACTGTGAACTGACATATATGTGACCCCTCTATGCTCCAACTATGGTGACCAAATCTTTCACAATATTATCCCCCCTCACACACAATCTCATACCACACGTGATGGATATGAGGATATAGACGTCATCCCTAATTTTGTGTGACCTGGTAAAGGAAAGGGTACAAACGACCATGATATCAAAATACAAATCAAAACAGGACCCAATGGTGATAATGTTATCACCGATGGGATCTACCAGTATATGTATAAATCGGTAGGACTAAATGGGCTTGCTGATGCTAATATGGGATTTTTGGATAATTTTCCCTAATAAATATATGTGACAATTTTAATTTAATTATTTATGTATATATATAGGGTGCTTCAACAAAAAATTTAAATTTAAATTTAAATTTCTTTTGGCCAAAATCCATGTAGTAAACTATAAGAACATGATTAAGCAAAAAGAAAAAGAAAAAAAAAAAAAAAAAAAAAAAAAAAAAAAAAAAACACATGCATATATATATATGGTATACACCCATGAACCGAATAAACCAAACCCTTACCCCCCTCTCTCTCTTCTTCAGATTCCGCCGTCGTCGTCTCGCCATTGTCATCGCCTCCCCCCTCTTCGTCGTCTTCTCCCATCTCCAAGCCTTCGCCTCCTCGCCGTCACTGCCTTCAACCTTCTATAGACACTCTATTTTTTACCGCCCTTACGACTTGGATGCCACTGCTTGTGCACCTAATGATGAAGTTGCATAGGCTTTTCGAGTGCCCAAAGTCCTCAACAGAATGCCACAGCTTTGAGCCTTTAAACCCTACACACCTTTTGCCTTGTTTTGGACCAAAAAAACAGTTTTTCAAAGCCTAAAAACCCTGTGGGCTGCCAACCACTTGTGTGTTTTTGCAAATATTTTGGCCAACTGTGCCAGCTATTTCCACTGATGCATGCACCTGCCTACACGTGTATGTATGGATATTTCTGAGGAAGTTTCATGTTTTTCCATATATAGAGGACCTTTCCTTCCATTTTTGGGGGTTGAACATTTTAGAGCAAAATCAATTCTCTCTCTGCACAATTCCCTCTCTCTCTTGCAAATTCTTAAGCCTTTGCGTATACACTCTAAAACCTTGTGGTATTGGAGCTGAGGTACTTTTGAGCATACTTTGAACATTTTGGAGAGAAATCAATTCTCTCTCTCTACAATTCCCTCTCTCTCTCTCTTGCAAATTCTTAAGCCTTTGCCTATACACTCTAAAACCTTGTGGCATTGGAGCTGAGGTACTTTTGAGCATACTTTGAGCTCTTGAAGGTGTAAGTGTTGTTTTGTTGCTTAGAAAGGGTTCTCCTCTTCAAGAGATATAATTCTTGGCTCATTTCTTTGCTTTATTTGCTATTTTTCATATTGTTTTTGGATTGTTTTTGGGCTGTTTAAACTTTGTATTTTTGGGCTAAAACTTGTGGTTTAAGGCCATTAGAGGTGAAAGGGTAGATCACCCTTCTTTGTACCTCACTCCTAAAGCCTTTGCCCTTGTGTTTCCCACCTTGTTGTCAACTTTTTTTTAGCTTTTTAATACTGAATTTCAGAGGTATTTCAGAGACTAAAACCATGTTTTGAAGTCCTAAAAATTGAGGGTGTAGCCTCCCCTCCTTGTGCTTGTTTACTAGCTTAACTTGCTCCATGTTTTAGCTTATTATTTTAGCTATTGTTAGCTTAATTTCAATATGTTTTAGGGCTGTTTTAGCACTATTTTTGGTTGTTCATTACATTTATGCATCATTAAAAAAATTTATTATTAGTTAAAAATACTTGTGCATATTAAATTTTAAATTTTTTTTTTTTGGCAAATTAAATTTCATGAAACTAATCTCAACAGTATGAAATTATTGATAAAAATGTTTGATTTCAACTCAATTCTAGTTTTCCAAAAAAAAAAAAAAAATCCCTTCTTGTTATATATTTTTATTAGATTGGCTTTAAAATAAGTGACAAAAAAATACGTTATCTTATTAGCCTTAAAATTTTAGTTTTTTATATATATATTTATTTATTTTATAGGGTTGGATAGAGTTACTTAAGAGACTCATAAATGCGTAACACCTCTTAATGAGAATACCTTAAACAATAAATAACCCAATATGATAAATTTCATTTTGCACTCTTACACTTTACTTAGATCTTAGATCGCCTCCTAATTTTTTAATTGTTTTAGGGTTGGTTTGGAAAGTGGGTTGACTTTTTGGCTTTTTTGGTTATTTTAGCCTGGGCTAAAAAGCTTGGTTTGGGAAAGGTTTTTTGGCTTTTTTGACTTTTTTTGTGAGAAAAGAGTGTAATGATTATGGGTTGGATGTGATGTTTTGTTTTTTGTGGCTAAAATAGCCTATTTTGTCTTTTGTGGCTAAAATAGCCCAAAAAGCCCCATATTCTTCTTGCCAAATGGTGTCAATCCCCTAGACTTTGAGGTAAGCTGTAATTGAGTCTATTAGTATAACACCATTTCAAAAAACTAAGAACATGTACTTCATAGTATTAATTACACTTAGCACCAGTGCACATTAACCAAAATTCCACTTTAATCCCTCCAATTTAATCCTTAACGACCGGTACTTTTATCAAAATCCCAATTTAGTCTCTCCGTCAATTTTTAAAACCATATTATAATATCGAGCCTAATTGCAACTTGACTTAAAATTTAAGGATTTGATTGATAATTACAAAGTCAGTGGGAAAAGTAAGATTTGGTATAAAGTGAAATTTGTTCTAACCCAATATTTCGTTATGCCCTCAGCATCTCTGAAGGTAATGAATTTCATATATCTAAAATTATATTAATTAAAAATTTTAAAAAAAATTCTCAAAGCTCTGTGTTTAGAAGCTTTTTTACCTTCTCAAAGATTTTATCTTGGGTAATGTTTGCGAGGTATGTAATAATGTAATGGAGCTCCTGAATCTAATATACATTGCTTACTGGATTGATATTTTGCCTCTTGAGGTTTGGAAATTATGTGGATTTCAAGATTGGACTATCTAAAGAATAGAGGAACGGTGTTTTGACTCCGACCCATTAAATTTGTGGATTCCACTATATATAAGAGAGTTATCGGATTCTGTGCACATAGAAGACCTGTTTGATCTGGTTTTTGGGCTATTTGGACCGACAGAAATGCAGTAAAATTAGGTGGGCAAAATTTACTGTTAACTACATCTTAAAGCCAGGTGCAATATGTGTTACAACAGGCTAATTAGTGTAATGTTAGTTAATCTATGGAGGTAGAGACGGACAATTCAAAGCCATTAGGAACTTTTATCAAAAAGCAGTAGCTCTATAACAACAATAATGAGAAATGCGATGTTTAGAAAAGTATTTCACAAGAACACTACATAGACAACATACTAATAGCAGAATCCTAAATGCAGCTAAGTTCACACCCAACAAAACAACATTAATAGAAGAATCCTAGAGGCATCTATGGTCAAGTGTTTTTGATGGAGATAACAACTTCTTCCTCCTCCCTTTCAGATACAAGCCACTCATTGGTTGGTTTTCCATCGAACACCTGTCACTTCATGCTTCATCGGTTGGTTCTCTTAGTGATATGAAATTTCCAGTACATGCACTAAGGCAATGTCAAGAAACCCATCAGAAGCAGTAGTAAATGCTAGAAAGAAAAAAAAAATATAAGCAATATTTTTGAGTTCAAAGAAATTGACTCACCTGGGACAGGCACAAACTCATATAATTTTGTACCCTTCAATTTATTGAAGCCTCCTGAGGCCTCTAAACTCCTCCCACCCTGCCAGGTTAAGATTCAGACAATTACTAATCTTAAGATTCCTCAAGTTGGCTAAGTTCTTCATGGTACTTGGTAGAAGTCAATTTGGGACACGCTGCGATGGTCACTGTTGCAAGCGCAGTGAGGAGTTGCATCCCTTCAGGCAAAGATGTTAGGTTTCCACATCCTATAATTCGAAAGGATTGAAAAGAGGTCAAGCGTCAGATCTGTCTCTCTGGCAAACAACTCTGTTGTGTGGTTAAGTACAAATGCCTAAGACTGATCGAGTTCCCTATGTTTTTAGGCAACTCTCGAATTTTCACACAGTACTGGATTCACAAAGTTTGCAAATTGTACAGTTTGCAAATGGCATTAGGGAGAGTCTTAATATTTGCATTCCCACTGAGGTCTAACAATTTCAAATACTTCAAATTCCCAATAGAATGAGGCAAATTCTGAAAAGATGAGTTACTCAAATCAAACACGCGTAGATACTTGAATCGTGAGATGCATTTGTCAACAAAGCCTTCGTCACTGGCTCCCACTGCATGAAATGGAAAGAGAATAGTCCGCATTTTCTCTAATTCGAACAATGACTTTGTGAGGTCTTTTTTCCCTGAACAATCAGAATCATGAAATGATACATGGCTAACCGACTTAGAAAGTGGTCCAAAACGATAATTTGCTATACTTATGGACTCTTCATTCGCCATATGTAATGCAAGATCATGAATGATCTCAGGCATTCTACACGTATTTGATAAATTGCCATGTTGTTCAATCTTTTCTAAGAAAAATATGGAACATAATTGATTCAAATAATCAGCTCCAATATCTTCCAATTGATGATTTAAACCAGATGATTGAATAAGCCCCGGCACCATCCACAACTGAATCAATTTATCAATTTCAATTTCATAGTTTTTTTAGAAAGATTGAACAATATGTGAAACAACGTTTCAAGTCAGTAGGTAATGGATTGTGCTTAAATCGTAACATGGGCAAAATGTCGTGTTTATTGTTCTGCTCCAATTTCCATAGTTCTTTGTCTTTTAAATACAACCATTCATTTTCATCATTCTTCATAAACAGTAAGTTGCCTAAAGTCTTTATTGCAAGAGGATATCCATCGCACTTTTCCAAAATTTCCTTCTCAATTTCTGAGAAGTTTCGATGTTGTTCCCCATCGTTTTTATGAAATGCCCAAATCCACACCAATTTACGGCAATCATCGTCAGGAAGACCCGTTAAACTGTACATGGGGACTGTGCCCACAGTTGAAGTGACTGACTTGTAACGTGTAGTCACTATGATCTTACTTCCTTTGTTACCATGTCTTAAAAAATTTAACTTCACCCAATCTCGGTTATCAAAATTACATACATCATCCAAGACGAGTATAAATCTCCTACCCTGTAATTTTTCTGCAAGGGTTGTCTTGAACTGATTTGAACTGAAGTCAACACAAGGAGAATCAGTAATGCATTGAATAATTTTTGCACCACGTCTTTAACATTAAAATCTTGTGCTACTTTCACCCAAATCCTCATCCCAAAATGCTAGACTACCCTTTCATCATTGTACATGATTTTAACAAAAGCGGTCTTGCCAACACCTCCAATGCTAACAATGGGGATGACATATATGTAGTCATAATCAGCATGTGGGGTCATTAATAGTGGTAATGTCCTTAGTCTATCATTTCCCTTCCAAAAAATTCTGACTCATTTACGTCGTCAGAGGCTGATGTGCTGCCTGCGCTATTATGATGAGTTTGTTTACTTTCTGTTGTTGTGACGGTGGGATAAAATCTATTTCTATCTTCCCCAATCATGTCTAATCTCTTTTTGATCTTTTCGATTCTATTACCCATTTCAAATTTGAATCGGAAATCATTCGAGTGTGAACAACATGAAAAGAATTTACGTACCAGCTTCTGTATTCGAATGCTGCTCCTGCTATGATGATGATGATTTAACTTCATTGACTGTACTTGACGTCGCAAAGCTTCGTGTTGGAATTCGTCGAGCAGGTTATCTGCTTCATAGAAAGTAACTTGGAGTCTCTCATACCATATTTTTACCACGTGGTTTTTCCCCTGCTTCTCCTCAGCTTATGAAAGAACCTCTTTGATGGTGGACAAGGCGCTCTCTAGTGTTTTGAGCTCCTCATCAAGATCCCATCCCAATCCAACTTCCTTGATAGCAAGTGAGCCTAAGCTCCCCGGAATTTTAATTGCCACGTTGAAAACAATTGTTTTTGCCATGAATGTTCTTGATCAAGAACAAAAAGATGAAGATGAAGAAAGATTAAGAGAGTTATGGAGGGTGGGTCATTTCAACTTCAGATGAATATTTATCTTTACAGAAATGCCTAAGACCCCCAGTGGGGGTCACTGGGGGGTCATGCGTGTCAGGGGGTGATTGGGGAAAAAAAAAAATTTTTTTTTTTTGGATTTTGGCGAATCACGCAGTGCCACGTCACTGGGGTCTGTAGCACGGCTCTTATCTTTATTTATAGCAGGATATTTCAATTCAATTTCAAATTTAGTGGACCAACGCGTTTTGGGTAGACGGCCCACATGTCTATTTTTTCAATTTTTTAATTTCTTTTCAATTAAAATGATATTTGCATATATACATAAAATAAAATAAAAGGTGGTCAAATTTATCGTGGACAGACACCTTAAGAAAAATGACACAATCCAAAGTCATTAGGAACATATGGTAAAAAGTAGTAGCTCTAACAACAATAATGAGAAACACAATGTTTAGGAAAGTATTCAACAAATACATTACATAGACAACATACCCAACAAAACAACATTAATAGCAGAACCCTAATGTTGTGTTTGGTTGGGAGATTTAGGGAGTGATTTGGAAAGAGAAAGGAAAAATGTGTATAAAACTAGGTAAAATATAAGTATGTTTTATTCACATTTCACCTTCTTTTTCCATTTCCCTTTCCAAATCTCTTCTCAAATCCCCCAACCAAACACAACATAAATGCAGCTAAGTTCAAGGGCTTCTTACGGAGATAACAGCTCATTCCTCTTCCCTTTTAGATACAAGTGTTAGGCCTATCGGACACCAGAAATCAATACCATACAAGAACACAACAATATTTACGTGGTTCGGCAATTGCCTACGTCCACGGAGAGTAATGTATTATCCGGAGAAAAATGATTACAGAACACTTTCTCACATACACTCTCACTCTCTCAATTCTCTCTCTGTGTTTGCTCTCTTGCTCACAGATTGTTGTTGTTCTACTTCTCCTCTCAGCCTCTCCATATATATACACCTATAAATGGTAGTAGGTGAAACCCAGCCAGCTTGCAATCTTCCTTTCGGGTGATCCGTCCACCTTTGCGGCACCTTTGCGCGCTTGCAGCCGTCTTCCTTGACAAGCTTGGCAATACGTTCACATGAGGAGAAGCTTCTTCCTCTCCTTATGAGCTGGATCCAACAATTCTCCCCCCTCCACGCCCATAAGGATAACTGACTTCTCACTTGAAGTCCATCCCGGTCAGAATCTTGCAAACTTCCAGTTTGTCTCTGGTGACACTTTTGGTCATCATGTCAGAAGGATTCTTGTCTGTGTGAATCTTCACTAGCTTCATCAGCTGCTTTTCCATCACTTCTCGTATTCAATGATATCGGACATCAATGTGTTTTGTACGTGAATGGTACATGGAATTCTTGCTCAAGTCAATTGCACTTTGACTATCACAATGTACCTTGTAATCTGCTTGCTGTAGCCCCAATTCTTGGAGAAGCCACTTTAACCACAACATTTCCTTTCCAGCATCGGCGGCAGCAATGTACTCTGCCTCTGTTGTAGATAAAGCAACACACTTTTGTAGTTTGGACTGCCATGAAACAGCTCCCCCTGCAAAGGTGAATAGAAATCCTGATGTAGACTTTCTACCATCAAGATCACCTGCCATATCGGCATCTGTAAAACCCTCCAAATTGGTTCAGCTCCCCCGAAACATAAACACATCCTTGAAGTTCCCTTCAAGTACCGAAGAATCCATTTGACCGCCTCCCAATGCTTCTTTCCTGGATTGGCGAGGAATCTGCTCACAACGCCAACTGCGTGAGCTATATCTGGCCGGGTACACACCATTGCATACATCAAACTTCCTACTGCGGAAGAATAAGGGATTGCCTCCATTTCTTTCCTTTCAGAGCTGGTTGTGGGACACAAACGCTTTGACACATCGAAATGATTGGCCAGTGGTGTGCTGACTGGCTTGGCATCTTTCATGTTGAACCTTTCAATTACCCGTTCAACATATTTCTCCTGTGACAGCCATATCTTCTTGGCTTTCCTGTCACGAACAATCTTCATGCCCAAAATTTGCTGTGCTGGGCCTAAATTCTTCATATCAAAATACTGCGACAAGTCCTTTTTCAACTTTGATCATAGTAGTATCATGTCCGATGATCAGCATATCATCGACATACAACAGTAGGATAGTGAAGTTTCCATCCGAAAACCTGCGGAAATATACACATTGGTCTGCCACCGTTCTTGTGTACTCGTGATCCCCCATAAATGAATCAAACTTCTTGTACCATTGTCTCGGCGCCTGTTTCAGGCCGTAGAGACTCTTCTTCAGTTTGCAGACGAGTTTCTGTTTTCCTTGAACTTCAAATCCTTCTGGTTGCTCCATGTAGATCTCTTCCTCCAACTCACCATGGAGAAAGGCAGTCTTGACATCCATTTGTTCTACTTCCAGATTCAAGCTAGCTGCTAATCCCAGAGCTACTCGAATAGAAGTCATCTTCACAACTGGGGAGAAGATCTCATCAAAATCAATTCCTTTCTTCTGCCCAAAACCTTTGACCACCAAACGAGCTTTATGCTGCAATAGTTTACCGTTTCCATCTTTTTTCAACTTATACACCCATTTTGTTCTTCAAAGCTCTCCTGTCTCTTGGAAGTGGAACAAGCTCATAAGTGTGGTTCTTCTGCAAAGAACTCATCTCCTCCTTCATGGCTTGCATCCAACAGTCTTTCTCTGTATGACTCTTGGCTTCTGAAAAACTCTCGGCTCCCCCTCATCAGTAATCAGAATATACTGAGAAGCGGGATATTTGGTTGATGGTACGGCAGCTCTTCCAGATCTCCGCAATTGAGGTCCAGTTGCCTCTGTTTGAGGGGGTTGCTCCCCCTGCTCAATACCCTCTTCATCTGGGTCTTCATCTCTTTCTTCCTGATCCTCAATTTCTGGCATAGGATCCTGCAACTCTGGCACTTCTTGTTGTACATCATCACATCTAGCATTTTGTGATGGCTTGGGAGATGGAAAGAAGTCTGGAGTGATGACATCTCTAGACTTTGCAGATTTCTCAAAATCTGCTACTGTCTGGTCTTCTTGGAACCAACATCTCTGCTTCTGAATATCTTCTTGTTCACTGGGTCCCACATCCTGTACCCAAATGCTGCATCTGAATAGCCCACAAATATGCATGGAGTGGACTTGTCATCAAGCTTCTGTCTGTTTTCCTTGGAGATGTGTGCAAAGGCCTTACACCCGAAGACTCTCAAGTGAGAATATGATACCTTTCTTCTGGACCAGACTTCCTGAGGTATCGCAAATTCAACGGGACTGAAGGCGACCTGTTGATAGGTAAGGCTGTACTGGCGGCTTCAGCCCAAAATGACTTTGGCAACTTTGCCATTTTGAGCATACATCTGACTCTTTCTATAATAGTGCGGTTCATCCTTTCTGCCACACCATTGTGTTGTGGGGTGCCGGGAACTGTTGTCTCGTGCCGGATACCTCTGCTGGCACAATATGCTGCAAAAGCATTGGAAGTGTACTCGCCTCCATTGTCTGTGCGAAGACACTTCAACTTCTTCCCGGTCTCTCTTTCCACCATTGCATGGAACTCCTGAAAGTGCTGAAATACCTCATCCTTTGTCTTCAGGAAATACACCCACAACTTCCTTGATGCATCATCAATGAAAGTCAGAAAATACTTGCGGCCGCCATGTGACTCCACTTCGATTGGGCCACAAACATCCGAGTATACCATATTGAGCACTTCTGTTTTCCTCTTGCTCGTTGAACTGAATGATACTCGATGTTGCTTGCCATAAAGGCAATGATCACAGGGCTTCAAGACACTCCCTTTGGATAAGGGTATCCTGGATTGCTTTGCCAATAGATGCAATCCCTTCTCACTCATGTGAGCCAGTCTTCTGTGCCATAAGTCCGGTGACTCCTTGTCTTCTGCTGCATTAAGACTTTCCAGACAGATCTTCGTTTGAGTCTTATACAGTGTTGAAGACATCTCTCCTCTGGCGATTGTCAAAGCTCCTCCTGTCAGCTTCCAACGGCCATTTCCGAATGTACTTGTATAGCCCTGTCGGTCCAGGGCGCTTCCGGAGATAAGATTGAGGCGCAAATCTGGAACATGCCTCACATCTTTGAGAACCAGCTTGTTCCCGACATTAGTTTGAATACTAATGTCTCCAATACCCACGATCTTCGAATAGCTAGAATTCCCCATTCGAACAGTGCCAAAATCTCCAGCGTTGTACGAGCTGAAGAGTTCTCTGTGGGAAGTGGCGTGATAGGATGCAGCTGTGTCTATCACCCATTCTGTGTAGCTGTGGTCAACCACGTGAAGGCAATCTTCCTCTTCACCAACTGCAAGAAGTTTCATCAGTTGTTGTGGCTGTTGTGTTCTCATCTCCTTTTGACTTACTGCTTTGGCCTTTCTCTTTCCGGTTTGGGCAGTTTCTCTTTATGTGACCCTCCTGGCCACAGTGATAGCAAGTGAAGCTGGAGTTACCTCGTCCTTTGTTGTCTCTGGATTTACTCCTGTTCCAGCTGCCTCTACTCTTGCTTCTTCCTCTACCTCTTCCTTTACCTCTGTCTCTGTCTCTGCCTCTATCTTCTGTGACAAGAGCATGGGACTGGTTACCTCTCATGTCTTTCCTTCTTGTCTCTTCATTGTACAAGGCATCTGTGACCATACTCATGGTCAGTTTCCCTTCTGGTGCAGAGGTGCTAAGAGAAACCACCAACGTCTCCCAGCTGTCCGGTAAAGAACTGAG
Organism: Camellia japonica; assembly: GCA_030407325.1. Classification (NCBI taxonomy): domain Eukaryota; kingdom Viridiplantae; phylum Streptophyta; class Magnoliopsida; order Ericales; family Theaceae; genus Camellia; species Camellia japonica. Next base: position 34,363,860 of record JAPPVO010000031.1, read on the forward strand.
CAGTAGTACGGCTTGCATTTCATCGTCCAATCGCATCTTGACGGTTGCAAGCTGATTCACCAGATTTTTGAATTCACTGGTGTGCTCAGCAATAGACACACCATTCCTCAACTTCAGATTTACTAGCCTTCTCATCACCAAGGCTTTGTTTCGGGCGGTCTTTGACTGGTACATGTCGTTTAACATCGTCCAAAGAACATATGCATCTGTCTCTTCGGCGACATGATGGAACACACTGTGGTCTATCCATTGTCTGATACAAGCGATAGTCTTGCGGTTCATCTTTATCCAGTCATCATCTTTCACTCCTTCAGGTTTAACCCCCTTTATAAAAATGGGGTCATGCAAGTCTTTTAAAAAGGATGTCTTCCATCCGTGACCTCCAAATTGCATAATTGGAAGGAGTTAACTTGAACATAGAATCTGAAGTGGATGTAGAAGCCTCCATCGTGTTCTGTCTTTTTACAGAAAATTTCAAATGCAAAATCTGACCGTACGGATGTGTCCGGAATACTCCAAATAGTCGAAAACCACTATTGGATCGTCAAAAAGGACTCAGAATGGCTCAGATCGGGCCAAAACAGTTTCCACGGTTCAGATCTGCGGAATCAGGTGCGCCTGCGAAGCACCGGATGATTCCCGGTCAACGGCTCGGTCAATCGGCGCGGTCAACGGCGCAGGCAGCGCGTCAACGGCGTGGAGCTCCGGCGCGCGCGGCTTATCGGCGCGGCTCGGCTCACCGGTCAACGGCTTGGGTCAAGCGGCTCGGCTTCTGGCGCGGCTCGCAAGTCAGCGGCTTGGGTCAACGGCTCGTCGGCTCCGACTTGGCTCCGATGACGTCAGGCTGACGTCATCCAACACGCGCAGCACACTCGTCTTCTTCCTTGGGCGCGCGTGCGGCGCGTGGATGGCGCGTGGTGTGACGCGCCGGTTCCGGAACGGCGCGTGTAGGCGCGTGTGGAGAGTGAGCTTCACGCGCAAACTTCAGATGGCGCGTGCGGGCGCGTGGATGCTTTTCTGGGCCTCTTCTTTTCTGTTCTGGACTCCCTTCGATGAGTCCTTCCTCCTGGTATGCTCAAAAGTTGATTTTGAGCAACCCGATTTCTGGACAGTTTCGAAGAACACTCTGTTTGTGTTCCGAAACGCACCCGAAATGGCTCTGATACCACTTGTTAGGCCTATCGGACACCAGAAATCAATACCATACAAGAACACAACAATATTTACGTGGTTTGGCAATTGCCTACGTCCACGGAGAGTAATGTATTATCCGGAGAAAAATGATTACAGAACACTTTCTCACATACACTCTCACTCTCTCAATTCTCTCTCTGTGTTTGCTCTCTTGCTCACAGATTGTTGTTGTTCTACTTCTCCTCTCAGCCTCTCCATATATATACACCTATAAATGGTAGTAGGTGAAACCCAGCCAGCTTGCAATCTTCCTTTCGGTGGTGATCCGTCCACCTTTGCGGCACCTTTGCGGCTTGCAGCCGTCTTCCTTGACAAGCTTGGCAATACGTTCACATGAGGAGAAGCTTCTTCCTCCTTATGAGCTGGATCCAACAACAAGCCATTCATTGGTTGGTTTTCAATTGAACACTTGTCACTTGCTAAGTGGTAAGGAATTGTTTCAACCATGTTATTGATCATGAAGAACAAATAAGAACAAGCAAATAGTTATGGAAGAACTCAGTCAGCTTGACTCATTTATTGAAGGTGCCATTCTATGGCTGGTTTTTTTTCTTCTGAGAACGAGAAACATGTAATTACTAGGGTATTTCCACAAAATTGCTAGGGAATCACACTAGACAAGTGAAGAATTGTTAGGGTATTTTTTCTGTGTGTTATTACTCTTGACAAACGAAGAATTGCAAAGCACACTAGACAAGTCATCCACTATTTCTTAATTACCTAATAATAATAGATTAGTATTGTTCCGAACATAATATTTTCTACACTATTAGAAGCACTATTGTTAGTAAAAAAAATTGTTAAGTCTTGATCAACAGAGACTTAACAACAATTTTAACGAAATAACCAAACAGAAAATCAGGCGATTGTGTAAAGATTCTAAAATGCCTTGAAAGTACAAGGATTTCTTTAGAACAATTAACAATTGAAACAGTGAAGTATCCAAATAAACAAAGACAACTCCAGATAAATTATCTAAGTTTACAAGAACTACAAGTCACAAATTATAGAGAAAACTACTCTTAAAAATTAAGATAATCTACTCCTAAAAATAAAGAAAAGACTCTGATGAATTTGATGATTCCTTGATCCCTTGCTTATTCCTTCTTCAGCCTATTTATAGGCTTGGAATTTACACAAACTGCTACTAAACCATGTTGCCACCAACTGCTCCACCATGATAACATGTTGTTGTCGTTGCCACAAACTGCTCCACCATGATAACACGTTGCTGCCACATAAGCATGTTGCCCCACTTTCTTGGTAAATTGGTACCATGATCTTGCACCAAACGAATAATAATAATAATAATAATAATAATAATAAATAATATAATAATATAATAATATAATAATAATAATGATGATGATGATGATGAGAATAATAATTAATAATAATAATAATAATAATAATAATAATAATAATAATAATATGGTCATAATTGGTCTTTAAAAATGATTTAAGGTCTAAATTGACAGACCAAAATCAATAAGCCACAATCATTGAGATTAGATTTAGTCATGATCGACAGGTCACAATCAAAAAAATTATATTTGGCCACAATTGATAAGCCACAATCAATAAAATTAGGTTTGGCCACAATCAATAGGCCATAATCAGAGATTTCAGGCCCCTGAGCCCAAGAGATAATACAAACAACAAACTATTTATAATGGACCCAAAACAAAAATAGACCACAGCCCAACATAAGATTGTTATAATACTTTGAAATATACTGGGCCCATCATAAACTATCAAAGACCCACCTTTTCAACTTCAAATCACTTAAACTTCATTTCCCTCTTATTCGAACTCCTCAAACTGTACTCTTTCTCCTCAAGAACTTCCATTTGAAACCAAGGCTTCACAAAACCCTAAGCCATAGCCCCTAAGAAATCCTAACCAACTCCATTTGAGGACAACAATGAAGACCTACTCCGCTTTCCCAACTCCATCAGAACACTTATCACTCCTCAAAAGCTAGGTGTTACCCTATTGCCTAGCACAAGCTCTATCACTAAGGCTACCTTAGGCCCTACCTTCTTGTCTCACTTCCCAAATGAGCTAGCTCCATACTGTCCTCTTGCTAATGGTGAGAACCTTCTTCTTAACCAACCTAGACTTAGTTGGACTAACTGGAACATCAACAAGAATCCTCTCAAATCCTAGAGGTCACCGGACTCCGTTTGGCAAAGCTGGGCTAGGAGAATTGAAACCCATGACTTTGAAGTATGGAAGCATCAAGGCATCAGTCAGGTAATTAGACTGTCGAGCAAAAAATATGACATGGTCAAAGGGCTAATTGCTGCTGCCACATGTTTTTGGTCTCAGTCTTGTAACTCTCTACTCTTGAACTTTGGTATGACTGCCTCTACTATTCTAGATGTAGCCCATTTGACTAGCCTTCCAATTTTAGGCAATCAAATTCATGCCCTTCTTGACCCCCAAAAGTGACTTTCACTTTAAATACTGATATGAGTTATACAAAATTTATCAAAAAATACAAAGGCAAGCATGGTTCCTCTATCAATGATAAGGAGATAACTGCCTTTTACTTAGTCTGGCTTTGTCAATTTCTTTTCTGCGTTCCTGGATACAAAGTCACCAAAGAGTACCTCCCCCTAGCTCTATGTATTCAGGATGGCCAAGCCATGGCTTTTGCCCCTTACCTTCTTGCCACCCTTTTACAAAGGGCTATTTTCTCTTATTGACAAGAAAATCTCTGCCAACTGTGGTGGACCCTTTTGGCTCTTCCAAGCTTGGTTATATGCCTATTTCCCTGAGGCACAACCCCACCACCTAATACCATGAGGCCAATCTTTCACTCCTATGCTGAACAATTCCTCGTTTTTAACAGCAAGCCTACCCTTACTTTCACAAACCACCTTACCATGTTTTACAACCTTCCTTTCGACAAACCCTCCACCTTTTACAGACCATTCCACAACTTTTAATTCTCATCCAATAGACTTCTCTTCCTTTTCACAGACCCCTCTGATTTAACCAATGACCAAGTCTAAGCACAAAATGAGACTTGGAGACACATTCTAACCTGTAGACATATCTTGGTTGACTGCTCCATATCTTCCACCAAAATGTCTAGCTGCAGTTTTGAGACATACTGTCCCAATCAATGGTCCAGATAGTTTGGCCTTTCTAAGGTATCCCATATTCTTATTTTCACCCAACCATCCATGAAGAGATTAGGTCTAGAATCAACCTTAAAGACCCTAGTCAAGCTGAATCCATCTTGATAGAAAACACTAAACTCCTCAAAGATTTTGGCCCCTTCTTCTTTAAACCTTGTCTCAGACTGCACCACTGCTTTTGAGCACTGGTGAAGACTCATGGTTGCCATCATCTTCTTCAAGCCACTTGAAGCCTACCTACAAGATACTTCCATTGATAACCAGGGCACCATATCCCCTTCTAAGCTCAAGTCTGCAGGTACTCCCATTTCACATAGTTCATATCTTTAACTAGCTCATGTTTTGTTTGTCTCTTTTTTCTTTTTTCTTTTAGGAACACTAATTTCTTTAACTTTTGCCAGCCACTCTTGAGCCTGTCGCTAAGCCATTAATTAGGGACCAACATAAAGGCAAAGCTCCAATGGATCCAACCACTCAAACAAAAAACACACCCTTAGTTCCCAAATTAATGGGGTACTCCTTCTCGGCCCTTCATACACAAGCACAGAGCAGGAGGACCACTTGTACCCCTGTCGAGAGAGAAGTCAGGGCTAAAAAAAGACTAGAACCTTCCACTACTCCTGCCCTAGGTGCAGATCTTAGTGATTAAGACACACCCCTTAGCCAAATGGTTGGCTAGACAACTTCAAATCCCGCAGGATAGCTTTATCAGGTATGTCTTCTTATAACTCCCCTTTGCCACATTATATAAACTTTCATTTATATCTGCCTAACAACCTCCTCTTCTATAGAGAAAAAGGAGAAGATTACTTATCACTCCTGCTGATGATGAGGACACTACCATCTCTCCACAACACATTCATCCATCTCCTACTCTTACCACCAATGAACCCAGAGAACTCATTCCAGAATCAACTCCACCACTACCTCAGGAATCACCTATATCAAAAACACTTCCACAACCTTTGCCTCAATCATCCCCACAGCCTTCATTACAACCCCTTTCACAGCCTTCACCACAACCATCTATGCAGCCTTCACCACAACCATCTACACAACCTGCATCACAACAGCCTTCACATCCAAATCCTCCTCCTATTGCTCTCAAGGATGTCACAATTGGGGCTTTCCCAATGAAGGTCCTTTATCCAGGGGCCACTAAGCCCATCAACTTCCCTTAAGTCTTTACCCCACAAATATCACCATCCAATTCCTCCAACTCCCAATCTTCAAACAAACAATCAGAGAGGATTGATATTGACATTTCAACCAACAGCCAATTAACTCCTCCTAGCCCTCAATCCTCTCTAAGAAATCACAATACAAGATCTTCTCCATCAAAAGCTCAAAACACCAAAGGTAAATATAAATACAAATGTGATTGTCCATCTTTTCCTTTTCACTTATTTTAACTAATTGCTCTTCTTTTCCAAACTACAGGGACAAACACAATCCATAAGTCATCCCCACTACCAGGGACAGAGAAAGAGCCTAAAGGCCCAGATGCTACCACTGTCTTTCCTACCCTTGAGACTGATACCTCATCAATACTTGCACCAGCTCCTCCTGCTACCACAACCACAACAGAACAAGGCCAACCTTTTGCAAGCACTTCATCCATAAGACAGGTATTACTATTTCCAACCTTGTCTCCTTTATTTTCTACTATTAATCTACCTATTTTAGTATTATTGACAGGCCATCACTCCTTCCTAGGACATTTGGGAAGAACTCTCTATCCTCCAACAGCATCTAGACCAAATATCTCCTCTTCCTCAAAGGCTACATCACTTCCAAACTAAAACCCAACAAACACTAACCACCTTCATCAATCTCATCAATACCCCACTTGAGGAAATCATTCTCCATCAATCTGGTGAAGCCTTGTCCTGTCTTACTACTGTCCTAAACCTTTCACCCAATTCAATTAAAACAACTGGCCAAAGTTAACAGAATGGCCAAGTCTTTTGGAAATGGTTCAAACCTGCTCCAAAGACATTCAAACAAAAAGAGACTTTTTGAATAAAGCCCATGCTATATCTACTTCCCTCACACTTAGCCATCAAACCTCTTCAGCCAATTCTGAACAATACACCATACTTGAACTTGAAGAAGCCAGGCTTATGGCAGAACTTGCCTTCTGTAAGGCAAAGAAAACTTCATCTGCAGCAGCAACAAGACCAGCTTAATCAAGAAACAAGGACAATGATATCTCATATTACACATGGTCCTTCTTCAATCCAAACAGTCAAAGTTGAGTTCGACCAAGCCCAAGCCATGCTGGCAGATGCCCAATCAGAATGGGGTATTTTGGCCATTCTCTTCCCCAAAACCTAGATTAGTTTTTTTTTTTTTTTTCCCCTCTTTGTATTGCACAGAGCATTTACTATCTTATAACCCATTGTACAACCTTTATATTAATGAATATCAATATTCTATTTTGAATGGCTTGTTGTACTTTTGTGCAAGTTTTTTTCCTTTGTGTATTACTATGAATTAATCAACTCCCCTTAAAAGTTTCCCACATTGTTGGATAATACTTCTTAAGGTACTTTCCATTTATATTCCTTCTATGTGGCTACCCTTCCAAGGATTCTAACTGATGTGCTCCCCCCTTAAGGACTTTATGAACCCTAAAAGGGCCTTCCTAATTTGGTGACTACTTGCCAAATTCAAGGTCCCTTGTCCCTAATGGAAAAATGGTCTTCCACACCAAGTCACCTACTCCAAATATTTTCAATTTAACTTTCTTGTTATAGACTCTCTTAATTTTTTTCTTTTGAGCCACCATACAATCAAAGGCATCAATTCTTTTGCACTCTACATCTTGTAACTCCATGAACATGGCCTCCACATACTCATCGACAGGAATGTCATAGTGCTTAGCCACCCTACTGGACCTTATTATCATTTTCAAAGGTAAGATTGCAGCATGACCATAAACTAACTCATAAGGGGATGCTTGGATACTATCCCTTTTTGAATTCATGTAGGCCCATAAAACTTTAGATAACAACTCATGCCAATCTCTTGGATTGTCTTCTATTACTTTACTCAGTGTCACCTTGATCTTTTTTTGTTTTTTGTTTTTTGATGACTCTGCTTGCCTATTTTCTTGAGCATAATATGGAGATGAGTTCAACATTTGAATGTCATACTCTTTGGCAAACTCCATTATTCATCACCATTAAATACTGTCCCTTGATCGATAGTAATTGTTTGTAGCAAACCGAATCTATGCACTATGTGTGTCTTGATAAAACCAATCACATGAGACTGATTCACCACCTTCAGTGGGACTGCCTCTACCCACTTAGTAAATAATCTGTAGCCACTAGTATGAATGCATGTTGTCTTGATGATAGAAGAAATACCTGGCCAATCAAATCCATTGCCTAACCCTTAAATGGCCAAGGTTTGACAATTGAATGCAAGGCCCTAGCTGGCATTTTTTGCACATTACCATGTTTTTGGCATTGCTGACACCCTTTTGCATAACTAATGCAATCTCTCCTTATAGAGGGCCAAAAATATCCATGCCTCTTAATCAACCACCTCATCTTCTCACCTGCTTGGTGAGACCCACAAATTCCTTTGTGGACCTCTGCCATGACTTGCATTTGTTCCATTTCCCCAATACACAACAATATTAACCCATCCTAAGTTCTTCTAAATAAGTCATCTCCCACAATCACATAGTTCATGACTTGATACTTTGTTCTTCTATCTACGTTTGCCTCTTGGTCCCTTAAATACTTAATCAAAGGTAACCTCAAATCAACTCTTGACACCCAAAGTTAATATTGCCAAACTTTGCAACTGTCGACACCTAACACAAGGCATTTCTCTCTTCTGAATCCTAATTATTCTTTCTTGAAAAACTTCTGGAATTCTCAAACTAGAGGCTACCTGGGCCATCTTGTTGGCCTCCTGATTCTCAAGTCTAAACATGTGCTCAGACTCCACTGTTTCAAAACCTTTGATTAACTGCAATATCTGCTCTAAATACTCTCCAAGAACTGCACTATTGCACTTATATTGGCCTATTACTTGTCTTATCAGTAACTGTGAATCCCTAAACACTCTTAAGTGTGGAATTCTTTGACTTTTTGCCAATTCTAGGCCAATAATCAAGGCCTCATACTCTACCTAATTATTTGACAACACCTAGGTTTCATCCAACTAGTTAGAGGATTGAAACATCTGTCCCTGGGGTGACACTAACACTACCCCAGCACCAACACCTTCTTAAGTTTTTGACCCGTCAAACATCAACTTCAACTTTCATGGCTCTTTTTCAACTGAAAACACTTCATACAAATCCACCTCGACAGGACTACATGGATACTCAGCCAAGAAATCTGCTAGTGCCTGGCCTTTCACATCTCTCTAAGGCACATACTTAAAGCAATACTCAATTAAGGCTAACAACCATTTTCCTTGCCTCCCCCTCAAAACTGGCTTGGATAGCATATATTTTACCACGCCAGTTTGAGCAATCACATTAACCTCTGCAGGCAACATGTAATGCCTCAACTTGATAGTTGTAAAATACAAAGCCAACATAACTTTTCTACAGAATTATACCTAGTCTCTACTTCATTCAACTTCCTGCTCAAGTAGTACACAGCTTGCTCACACCCCTCTTTATTATCTTGAGCCAATAGACACCTAATCGACTGCTCACCTACTGATATATACAACTTTAAAGGTTTCCCTTTAATGGGTGGCATCAAAACTAGAGGCTTAGACAAATAGTCTATAATGGCATCAAATGCCCTTTGATGCTCACTTTCCCACCTAAAGCCTTTATCATATCTTAACTTTAACAAAGGAGAAAAAAACTAAAGTCTTCCTTGCCAAATTAGCAATGAATCTCCTTAAAAAAATTAATTTGTCCAAGGAAACTTTGTAACTCCTTTTTATTGGATGAAGGTTGTGCTACTCTAATAGCTTTAGCCTTGTTTGTATCCATCTCTATCCCCTTCTAATAAACCAGAAAACCCAAAAAATTACCAGCATAAACCCCAAAAACACATTTCAAAGGGTTCATTTTCAACTAGTATTTTCTCATTCTTTAGAATACCTGTCGAAGATGTTCTAAATGCTCTATAAACTTATCAGACTTGATTGCCACATCATCAATATATACCTCCAAAAATTTCTCAATCAAATCATGAAAGATAAAATTCATGGCCTCTAATAAGTGGCCTTTGCATTTTTAAGCCCAAATGGCATCACCACTCACTCAAAGGTTCCTAAGGCCTCTAGGTGCCTAAATGCAGTTTTATGAACATCATTTGGGCTAAGAAAGATCTGATTATATCCAGCATGGCCATCCATGAATGATAAGAACTTATACCTTGCAGCTGAATCCACTAACAAGTCTGCAACTGGCATGGGATACTCATCCTTAAGAGTAGACAAATTCAAATTCCTGAAATCAATGCATACTCTAATCTTTCCATTCTTTTTAAGAACTAGAACTATATTCGACAGCCACTCTACATACCTAGTTGTTCTAATGAAACCAGCATTCAACAACCTCTCAATTTCATCTTTTATCATGAGAGTAACGTCATTTGTCATTCTTCTTGGAGGTTGCTTGGGTGGCACGTAATTTTATTTTATTGGAAGTTTATGTCCAACCAAGGACCTATCCAATCCTGGCATTTCATCATAACTCTATCCAAAACAATCAAAATACTCTAAAATCAAGCCAACTAGCTTGACCTTACATTAATTGGATAATAAATCATTTACATAAATAGGCCTCTTACAAGCCTCATCTCCTAAGTTAAACTCCTCTAAAGGGTCCTGCGCATCAGCCTTGAGATCATCAAGCTTTGCAGGGGCTACCTTTAGATTCTCATACTGCACCTCTTTATAATCTAAAGAGCTATCATCTACCACACATTCTACCTAAAACCAGTGGGGCAACATACCACCTAACCTTCTTTCTAAAAAGAAATAAAAAAAAAGGCTAACAAAAGTACTTTTAATTACATCAGAATCAAATTCATTCTCACTTTTCTTCATCTTCATTGGTAATTTCTTTAATAGTACTTCATCTACAGGCCTGGTCTGTAAGACATTTTCCTTGGCCACTTCTTGGCTCATCTGTCGAAAACCTTCCCCAACAAATTTCTAGAACTTATCATAAGTCAACCCAATTCCTCTGGATTTCAATTCTTCATTTTCTAGCACAACAGGGCTTTAGCATACAGCATAGCTTCTACATTGTGAATGGTTGCCTTAAAGGGATTTGCTTCCCCAAAAACCTCTATGCTTTGTCCTTCTTGACCTTCCACAGTTAAGAAAATCAAAGCCTGATGAAGGGAGGAAGGTACGCAACCATTAGAGTGAATCCAATCCCTTCCCAGCAACAGGTTATAATTTGAGGTAGAGTCAATTACAAAAAAATGTTGCTCCCATCACTCTAGCTCCCACTTGCAATTGCAAAGCAATCACTCCTCTTGTATCAGAAGAACCTCCTGAGAAATCACTCATAGATATATCAGAAGGAACTAAATCATCTGCAGTTTTACCAATCACACTTAAAATTCTAGTGGGCAAAATATTCACAATAGCCCCATTATCAATTAACACCTTGGTCAAAGGGCAACCATTCAGGTGTGCACTCACATACAAAGGTCTCAGATGCCTTACCAATTTTGGCTTAGGTGACTAGAGTACCACCTTCTCACCACTACTAGTTTTAATCACCTGAATGGACTTACCAGTCACTCCTTTAGACTTATCCATCTCTGTTACCATCACAGCAAGCTTTGACAAATCTTTCACATCCCTTTCAATTGTTCTAACTGCCCAGCCTTGCTTCAAACCTTTTTGGTAAAGCCAAAATCATATTACAATCAGTGTTTGAAGGCAAAGAACCAAACCTGATTGCCTCTACCTTTTCACTAAAATCCTTAGAACTTTCAAACTTTGTATTTTCCCTATTGTCTTCCTTGCTGTCGACAAGAACCTCATCGAGTTTACCTGCCACAACACTTCTACCAGTAATCACTTCATCCTCCTTACTCTCCTCATCTAACAGGTGTGCCTTGGATATTCCTCCAATTGCTTCCTAAGGAGGATCTTCTTAGGTATCTTATCTACTACTTTATCTATCTTGCTTGAGTCACCACACTCTTCTTTCTGCTTCTCTCTCTCCCAAATCAAATTATTTTGACCATCTCTCTTTGGATTATCTCTCTCCTTTGTTGAAAACATAGCATGAAACTTACTCTGCTCCCTCCTCACCTAAGTCCTAGTTGGGCCCATAGGCTTCCATCCTGACAAGGGAACTTTGGATGAACCACACCTTGCCAACCAACATGTGTAGGCACTAGTGTCTTCACCATTCTCGGCTACATTAGGGGATAAGCCTGTGGAAACCTCACCCCTTGGCCAAGAATCTATCCTGGCCTGAAAAATCTTTGACCCTGGCTAATAAAAAGCCTTGGTACAAATACCAGTCTTTGAGCATGACTAGGGCCAATAGATAGCCTTTGATCTCTCACTTGTCTTACTTTAACTCTGACTCCTTCTGTACCCTGAAGAGAAGGATACACAAGTTGCCACCTAAATAAGAATGGACCATCCTCCTCACCATATGATCTATCGACAGTCCTAAAAATTCCAGGGTGTTGCCCATCAAACAACAACTGGCCTCCATTGAAAATTTGAAAGTCACCTCCCCCAAGGTATTGAACCTTAAGCCGTGATCATTCACAATCCCTTTCGACTTGTTAGCTAGAATTGCTTGCAATTTTTCCTTTTCAGTCCCACATCTTGTGCATACAAACTTGTCTTCATCAATCACTTTCTTTTCCTTCTCTTGCTTCTCCTTGTGAATCCTTTCCAAATCAGAAAGAAAAACAGTTGGGTTTGGTGTCTTCCTTTTAATGCTAGCTGACACAATATGGATTGGTGCTCTGGAAAGGGATTACTGTCAACTGCCATAACTCCCTTTTCCTTTTCTGCATATTTCAATAGTCCCTTCTGTATTAAGTCCTGCACACAATTTCTAAAAGTTACACAATTGTTGATAGAATGTCTAAAAGTATTATGCCATTTACAATATTCTTTCCCTACTCTGTCTTTTTCTTTTGGAATTATATGTCCAGGGGACAATGTTAAAAACTTATTAGCTAATAACTCATCAAAAATGGCATCAGTTTTTGACAAATCAAAAGAATATTACCTAAATGTAGGGTTTGTGTTTCTTTTGGTTGGCTGAGTTGTTGGCATGTTCACTGATTTGTCCACTTTCCTTAAAGTTCCACAAACCACTAGTGTTTTTCCAACCACTTGAGCCACATCAACATCAATTTATGTCTCCACATCAACTTCTTGAAAACAAGTCTCATAAGAATTTGCATTCCTATGTCTCTCCTCTCTAAGAATTGATTCATATCTTGTTTCCCTAGAAGACAACTTAAACAAGTCCCTGAAATCATTCCCTTCAAATTTCTTTCGTAACTCAAATTCCAGCCCATTTTGAGCCATTCTTACAATTTTAACCTCAGGCATATACATTCGACACCTGTTTTTTGCCCTCTTAAATATGTCAATGAATTGTCCTACACTTTTAGAAAACTTCTACCTCATTTCAGATAAATCAACCAGAGTTACTTCAGGCTCAGTTCTATAAAACTGAGCATGAACCTGACTCTCCATTTCTACCCAAGTATGAATTGAATCAGCAGGCAAATTAATGAACCATGTGAAAGCAATCCTAGACAGAGAATGTGGAAATAATCTCATTTTAAGTATGTCATAATCTCCTGTTTCTCCACATTGTAAAGTAAACCTCCCTATGTGTTCAATTGTTGACTGGTTTTCCTCACCATGAAATAAGGAAAACTCAAGGACCCTGTAGTTCCTAGGAAAAGTTTCCTCATCTACCTATTGAGGGTATGGTTTCCTAAACCTAGGCCTTTCAGGCCTTCTCACCCCTGGACCATAAAGATCTTGAACAATTTGAACAATTTGGTCTCTTTGAAGATTTTCACTATGATTAATAGAATTTTGCCCCACATACCCATAATTATTATCAAGAAAATCATGTCTGTCGACATGTAAAGGAGGTGCTCAACCTCTTGGCCTTAGACCATTACCAAATGATTCATGATACATGTTAGGCCTGTGCGTTTCAAGGTATACCCCCATATTACCACCATTATTTACACCTTGGTATCCATAACCCATATTATATCCAACATTTTGATTTCCAAAACCTTTATTATAATTTTCAAAACCCATATTACTCCTTGGCCTCATGTTAGGATTAAATTCTATGTTAAACAAGTCCATGTCTCCTATACCTTTTTGGCCACATAATAGAAAAAACATTTGACCCAGGGTGCCCCCCAGGCCAATTTCCTTGAATTTTAACATTTGGGGTTTGAAATACCTCATGCATTCTTTCCTCTGCAGTTGGGTCCCTATAAAAGGACATTGGTTCTGTGACATCCCCACTTTGGGCATCATGTTTTAATATAAATAATTCAACATGGTTAAGTATTAAGTTCAAATATAACAGTTAAAGAAGTACGTTCCAAAGCTTAATCTTAATACAACCCCAAATGTTTACACAATTCTCTAACATCATTACGTTAATACATAAAATTTCATCACAATAGATAAGAAGGTGGGCAAGACAGGCCTTAATGGCCAAGCTAAGACGGATCTAAGTGAACCATGGCTGAATTTCGGCATCTTTGACAAAACCTTCCCCTAGATTTTCTCTTTCTTCTTCACCTGGCATGAAATGCCGTGAGCTGCAAAGCCCAATAGGATACAAGAAACCCAAAAACTACCCACTTCTTACAGTTTGAAAACTTATGAAAAAGATAACAGTGCAGCGAGAACAACTTATATATATATATAGACATGATTCATCACGAATATATTCACAATGCAAATGAAAAGTTATCATAGAGTTCATAACATAATCTCAATTAATTGTAAATTTGGTGAGCCTACGGTGACTCCCCATGGAGTGTCGTACTACCCAACCATTGACCCTAGCCAGGGACTATTCTGCACCTCCTCTTGATCATGAGGCACTGAACCTAAGGATGTTACGTGCTGAGTTAGATACTCAGGGCATATCATCAATAGTCCATCTCAAGAAAATAGCCCTTCCAGAGGTACTCCCTCTGCGTGAGACCCTCACTACCACCCTTATCCCAAAACCAAATCCATGAGGTTAGAATACGATCCGGGCCATGTCAAGGCTTCGCAAGCTAAATAATCACATTTCCTTAGAACCAAGGCGCACCTTGTACCAACAAAACATCGGCATACCTTTTCCTTGTATTCATCCGCGTACGTATGGTCCAAAACCACCCATTTCATTTTCCCCATATTACGGTTATAACAGCTGTAGACACCCCATTTTTGACCGACCTTAAGACTCAGACGTCATCGATTGAGCACTCGATGATAGTGCATGTTGTGCTCGTTTCGAGCTTCGGAGTTTTGGCTGAGAGCCTTGCCTCTGGGTTTCCAAACTCTTTGTGCTTTGGCTCGGTTTGTGGACCGAACCTTGTTTTCTCTTCCCGGAGGGAGGGAGAGGTCTTGTAGACCATCTCTTTGTGGTCGTAGACCACTTTTCATGGTCGTAGATCACTTTTTCCCGTTTAGAGATCAGTTTCCGATTTTTGGAGCCTTCGGCCATGCGCCTTGTCTCGGGACCGCTTAACGTTCTCCGTTTGGCGTGATTTTTGAACCACACCTTGTTTCCTCTATCTAGGAGGACACTGTGGTCCGGGAGACCACTTTTGTGGTCGTATACCACTTTTGGTGCTCAATAGCTAGCACTACAAAAAAATTGACTTTTTGCAACGGTAAAATACCGTCGCTAATATTCCTAATGCCGTCGCTAATACTTTTTGCGACGGCAAAATGACTTTTTACGACGGCAAGAGGGGGTCGCAAATGCAAGGGTTGCAAAAGAGTTTTTGCGACGGCACAGTGCCGTCGCTAATGTTTTGCGATGGTATTTTTGCCTTTTTGTGACGGCACTGTGCAGTCGCTAATAACGTTTGAAATTTCTTGACTTTTTTGCGATGGCATTATTTTACTGTCACTAAAAATGTTATTTGAGACGGCAAAAAATACCGTCGCTAATAGTCTTTTTTTTTGCAACGGCAAAAACACTGTTTTTGCGACGGTGTGGGGCCGTCACAAACAGTATTAAAAATATGAAAATTTCTATTTTTTGCGACAGTGTAATGCCGTCGCAAAAAGTATTAAAAAATAATAAAATTTCTATTTTTTGCGACAGTATAATGCCGTCGCAAAAAGTAAAACCTGTAACAAAATTAATAAAAATATTAAAAATTTTCTTTTTGCGACGGTGTAATGCCGTCGCAAAAAAGAAAAAAACATCCTACGATAAAAATATTAAAAATATTAAAATTTCTCCATAATAATATAAAAATAACAATTTCTTCGTAATAAAATATTTTTCCATTCATATAATTACACATCAACAAAATTATCCCACTACATTATGTTCCATAATACATATATAATGTTTAAATACATGATTTTGTTCATAATTCAAAATAACATAAACCAAATTTCGTTACTAAAATAATAAAACAAATTGCATTTAAATTCTCACTTTCATAAATAAAATTGAGGTCTAAACAGGATAAGCCATTTACTTTGGGACCCATATTTTACATGCTGAGTATTCAAGTCATTGTGAAGGCATTATGACACACAAACCCTCCTTGCCTAACTGTCACCCCATGTCTGGCCATTGCACTGCAAAATTGTGGGTCTCCATGCGAAAAAATGCTTCAAGGACACCTAGAATATGAAAGGCAATTTGATCAGTTGCAGCTATAACCGTGGTGGCCTTGTATAGAAAATTTTCCCCAATTCGTGTCTCCACTGGCATGAGATCACTGCAAAGAAAGAAAGGCATCAGAGAACACCAACATTTCCTTACCAAAAACTTCAAATCTTTTGCATCAATTCAAACTTTTGGATGAGTAGGTTTCTGAACACCTCACAGACCCATCAGAGAACACCCACACCCAAAAGCGGAGAAAATAAAGTAATAATTCCAATGTTTTATAGCAATCAACATATTGAAACATAATATGCCAAGAAATCACGCACATGCATGTGTAACTATTAGAATAACAAGTAGAGAACAACTTCTCACCATATCAGGTCTAATAAATATACCAAGTAGAGAACAACTTCGCACTAGCAGAAAATTTTCTATTTCAAATTGAAACAAGAAAGGTAACCTGGATGAAGAACTACATTGTCATAAATAAATATACCAATCATGACAACCAGAAATTAGCTATTGTGGGAAATCATAAAAAATGTTTACAGAAAATATGTTGTTTCAGGATATGGAAATAGCTCTCTAAATTAGACAAGCAAGAACATTATCCATACCTCATGGCGATATTCTCTCAGATTAACAAAGGAATGAGAGATGTTAATGCAATATGATAGGGTTGCATGAATATTATCACTCCTCATAATTGCTTCCTCAAGCTTATCCAATCGTCTGCATTCAATTGTCATTCTGATAGCTTGTTGATACTTTCCATCCAGGATACACCTATATACAGCAATGGTAAGAAAATTGGAAAAAGGCGTCATTACATTGAAGAGGAGGTGAAATTTACATACTTATCCAACATTCTCTCCACAATTGCCTCCAAACGAGGGTCCATTTTGGCTGCTTCATCATTTGACTCTGCTGCCTTTGACTTGACGCTGGCATATTCATCAATAGCTTTAGCTGAGTGAAGAAAGAACATGACAGCAACAATTAGTAAGATTACAGTGAAAAGGCGTAATTTACATTCATATAATTCTTTTCATGTTGGAAAATAATAAATGGAATGCGAAAATTCTTACCCAGAAGGGTATGGACATAATCTAAATCCTCAAAAACATCAAACATTGGACCAGCACCAAGAGCATATGACAATGAGTCATTAAGTTCACCCAAGTAATAGAAAACCTGATGAAAGAAATAAAGGAATTTGTGTAAACAAGATAAAAGTAAATTAATTAAACGTCTCAAGGACTAACAAGTGATAGCCTCTGATTTCAGGTTTTATCTTCACATGCAAGTAATCTATTGTAAGTTACTAATAATTAAAATAAAAATAAAAATAAAAAAAGAGTACTAAGATATATTGTGGTTGCAAAGATTAGAGAAACCAAGAATGCAGAAACTCACTACACCAGGGATGAAAACATCTGAACAGATTGAATGATGAGTGAATTGTCACATCCAATGTGTGTCTCCCTTTGATAACACACTCCAGATATAATCCATAATATTCATCAATACCCACAGGAATACACGTGTACATCACAATAATTTCCAATATTGAACAGAGACCAGTTATCGCTATCGCATTTATCACTAGCTCTTCTTCATTTTAATAATAAAACTTTTTGTTACATAGGACACTTTTAAGAATGGTGATGAGGTGGTATGAGTAATTAAATTGGAATTGGCTAAATTTGTTACATAGGACACTTATAAAACACATGGCATAGCTAAATTTTGTTTACATAGGACACTTATAAACACATGCATAGTTAAATTTTGTTTACATAGGACACATATAAATCCTATTAAAATCATCATTCCTCATTATACAAAACTCTATAATCATGGCAATGTAAATAGAATGTTATATCCCTATCTCTCCCTGGCTGATTCAGAGTTCAAATGTGATTATATCCAACCCCCAACATACATAGCTAACTTGGGCAGCTTTATATAAAGAAACTTTTGTTTGCAGCCCCTCTGAATTTGAAACACAAAATTTACGTGTAAAAGGAATACACTACACACATCAATTTTCAAAGTCACACATCTGAGCTAAAGATTTAATAGGACACAACAAATTTTCATCAATGCCCCACTTGCTTGCTAAGAAGAAAGAATAAATATATATGGTTAGGAGATCGCACTACACCTATTCAGGCAAGAAGGAAAGAAAACCTTGGCAACCCAAATGATCATAAAAAACCATAATTGAAGAAATTATCTTTTTTCTATACAAGAAAAGTAAGTGATCATAATATAGAAGAGACGAGGGTCGCTAAACACAAAGGAGGAATACATAAAAAAAGATAATGACCTTTGAAACAAGCAATGCAGCAAGTTGTCGTTGATCAAACTCCTCATCTTCAATAAGCTCTCTCTGCATGTGAAAAAACACAACATTTATTTCCAAAAACTAAATTGATAGAAATCTTGAAAAAATGGATTCCTTTTTTGATAAGTAACAATAAAAAAAAATTTAAAACTGGATTCTACACCATCAGTAGTCCACTAATATCACAATTGTTATGAAAATCACATGGCCATCAACTCTCAATACTATTACTTAATTAGTCAAATAGGACTACAGCATTTGCATATGCAATATCCACACAAAAATAGGAAAGCATAAAACTTCATCACAAGCTGGAGTAGAAAGCATCATTTAAACATAAACACCATGCAGAATTGGTTTTGAAGAAGTAATCAGGAAAAAACATATTTATGGTACCCTATAAGTATTCACTAGCCAAAAATGTCCAAAAATATTCCAAACAGTTCTTGCTCGATTCCTCGAACAGCAACAAAAAAGAAATATCTGTGAAACCCAAATTTTACCTAAACATCAAATCAAACCCTAGATTTCTGCATTATCTACTTCAAACAAGTAAACAATAAGAGAGGAGAAGAAAAAAAAAAGTTAAAATTTTGAACATCCATTACGTGTTACATAAGAAAAACAGGAACTACAGATACCTAGCTTAATTCAATCAAATTTCTAACTTTTTAAGGGAATCTTGTTGCTACTATTGCACTAATTCTAAATGCATATATATATATATATATATATTAAAATTTTACATTCTTCTATTTTCCTCTGTTTCCCAGCAACCAAGCAGAAAATTTCACGCCACAAACAGATTCAGAAGCAAACTCGAATCAAATCTAAAAAGAGAGTCACCGAGAATTTGCCACGGCCGATAGCCTCATAGATGTGGTAGTGGTTCATGATAGCCGTCTGCAAAATTCTAGGGTTTCGAGTGTGAAATAGAGACTGAAGAGAGAGATAGAGAGAGAGTCGCAGATCGGAGATAAATGTGAGGTCGATTACGTTTGGAACTAGTGATTGAGATGGCTTTGGATCTGCTTTTCTGGTGAGAGAAAGCTTTGCTAACTGTGAAAAATTAAGGAAGATAGAGAGATGGTTGTGGGCGGGAAGGTAAGCGTAATTGAAAATCAAATCTGAAAAATAGAAATTTAGGGCTCGACGATGGCCGCTCGTCGTCGCCTCCGTGGAGAGAGAGAGAGAGAGAGAGAGAGAGTGTGTGTTGTTTCGAAACTTAGGGCTCCGAAACTTAGGGCTCTACAAACCTGAAATGAAATGGAAAAAAAGGGGGGAAAAACGGTGAAAAAATGAAAAAAGGTTTTGTTTGGTTGAGATTTTCGGAATATTTTTAATATTTTGATTTTCAGAATATTTTTAATATTCTTAATATTTAATTTTTTAAATTTTTAATTTTTAATTTTTTAAATATTTTTAATATTTTTATACAGGCTACAAAATTAATTGACAAAAAAATTAATTGACAAAAAATAATTGACATAGAAGTTGTTTGGAAAAAAAATGATTTGAAAAAAATATATATATTCAAAAAAATTACTTAAAAACAATTAATTGAAAAAAAATATATTTTTTTATTTGAGTATTTTAAAAATAATTTTTTGTAGTAGAGGAGAGTGAGCGACAGTAGTGGTGGTGGCGGCGGCGAAGGCATTTGTAGTAGTGGTGAAGGTGGTAGAGGAGATGGGTGGTGAGAGAGAGAGATGAGTAAGAGACAGATAAAGGAGAGAGAGAGAGAGAGAGAAAGAGAGACAGAGTGATGAGCGAGAGAGAGACAAAGTGGTCGCTAAAAGCATATTTTCTTGTAGTGGATCAATAAATCGAGAGGGAGCTTAGTAAATAGAGAAGGTGTGAGGGAGAGAGTGAGCAACGCAAACATAGTGGGAGAGAGAGAGAGAGAAGAAGAGAAAGAGATAGAGAGTGAGAGACAGAAAAGAAACAGAAAGAGAAGAGAGATGGACGAGAGAGAGAGAGAGATAGAGAGAAGAGAGATGAGCGAAAGAGACATAAAGAGAAGAGAGATGAATGAAAGAGACAGAGAGAAAGATAGAGAGACAGAGAGAAAAATAGAAATAGAGATAGAGAGAGATAGAGAAAAGAGTAATGAGTGAGAGAGAGACAGAGAGAGAGATAGAGAGTGAGACACAGAAAAAGAGACAGATAAATAAGAAAGATGAACGAGAGAGACAGAGATAAGAGAGATGAGCGAGAGAGACAGAGAGAGAAGAGAGATGAACGAGAGAGATAGAGAGAAGAGAGATGAGCGAAAGTGATAGAGAGAGAAAGATATGAGAGAAGAGATAGATGAGTGAGAGACACACAAAGAGAGAGGGGAGAGAGACAGATAGACAGACAAACAGAGAGAAAAGAGTGATGAGTAATAGAGAGAAAGAGAAGAGAAGAGAGGAAGATGAAAAAATGTTTTTCTGCGACCCATTTTTTTTTTTTTGGTTACTAAAAATCAGGAACTAATTTTTTGTGGTAGAGGATAGGGAGCGGCAATAGTGGTGAAGGTGGTGGATAAGAGGTGATAATGGTGGTGGTGGTGATAGCGAATGAGATTAGTGGTGAAGTTGTAGTAGTGGTAGAGGAGATAGAGTAGCGGAGGTGGATGAGAGGTAATGGTAGAAGTAATGGTGGTAGTGGAGTGGTGGTAATGGTGGTAGTAATGATAGTCGTAGAGGCAGAGTGGCAACAATAGTAATAGTTGTGATAGTGGAATGTCATTTGCAGTAGTGGTGAAGGTGGTAGAGGAGATGGGTGGTGAGAGAGAAATGAGTGAGAGACAGATAGAGAAGAGAGATAGAGACAGAGACAGAGTGATGAGTGATAGAAAGACAAAGTGGTCACCAAAAGTGCATTTTCTTGTAGTGTCTCGATAAATCGAAAGATAGCTTGGTAAATAGAGAAGAATGGAGAGGGAGTAAGCAAGGCGAACACAATGAGGAGGAGACAAATAGACAGGCAGATAGAGAGAAAAATAGAGAGAGAAGAGTGATGAGTGAAAGAGAGTAAGAGACAGAGAGAGAAAGAGGAAAGAAGAGACAGAAAAAGAGAGAGAAACAAGAGATTAGCGAGAGATAGACAAAAAGAGAGAGAAAGAGAACAAAAAGAGATGAATGAGAGAAAGACATAGAGAGAAGAAAAATGAGCAAGAGAGAGATATATAGAAAGGAGCGAGAGAGACATAGAGAGAAAAAAGATGAGAGAGATAGAGAGAAGAGAGATGAGCGAGAGAGAGATAAAGAGAAGAGAGATGAGTGAGAGAGGCAGAGAGAGAAGACAGATGAGAGAGATAGAGAGAAAAGAGATGAGCGAGAGACAAAGAGAGAAAGAGAGAGACAGACAGAGAAGAGTGATGAGTTAGAGAGAGAAAGAGAAGAGAGAGATAGAGACAAAGAAAGAAAAAGATAGAGAGTGAGAGACAAAAAAAGAGACAGAGAGAGAAAAGAGATGAACGAGAGAGATAGAGAGAAGAGAGATGAACGAAAGAGACAGAGAGAAAAGAGATGAGAGAAGAGATAGATGAGTGAGAGACATACAAAGAGAAAGAGAGACAGATAGACAGACAGATAGACAGAGAAGAGTGATGAGTGAAAAAGAAGAGAGAGATGAAGATGAAAAATGGGTGAAAAGAGACAGAGAGGGGGGTAAGAAGAGATTAGGGATTTTTGGTTTTGGGCAGGGTGGTTTGAGATTGAGGATTTTTTGTTTGGGTTGGGGGGGTTACAGAACGGGAATGGAAAAAAAAAGGGGGGAATGGAAAAAAAAGGGGGGGGAAACATAGCGGGAATGAAAAAAAAAAAATCGGTCACAAATGAAATTTAAACAACAAAACGTGGTTTAACCTTTTTTTTTTTTTTTTTTTTTTTTTGCGACGGGGGTTGCCGTCGCCAAAAAAATTTATTTTTTGTTAAAATATTTTTTTTTGTAGTTAATGAATTTTTTTTTTAAAAAAAAATCATTTTTTTTTTTAGTTATAAATTGAAAATTTATTTGTTTTATTTTTATTTTAATGGAAAAAAATTATTATTATTTCTTTTATCAAAAAGTCACATTTTTTTTTGCGACGGCAAGTTGTGCCGTCTCAAAAAGTCATATTTTTTGCGACGGCAAATTGTGTCGTCTCAAAAGGTCACATTTTTTGCGACGGCAAGTTGTGCCGTCTCAAAAAGTCACATTTTTTTTTGCGACGGCAAACTGTGCCGTCTCAAAAAGGCACATTTTTTGCGACGGCAAGTTGTGCTGTCTCAAAAAGTCATATTTTTTGCGACGGCAAATTGTGCCGTCTCAAAAGGTCACATTTTTTGCAACGGCAAGTTGTGCCGTCTCAAAAAGTCATATTTTTTGCGACGGCAAATGTGCCGTCGCAAAAAGTTCCGTCTCATAAGCCCACTTTTCTTGTAGTGTAGGTTTCGAGGCTCCCGGCTGCGCGCTTTGCCTCCCGAACTCTTGTTTTGCATCCGTGTTAGTTTGTTTTTGGTACAAATCTTGTTTTCCTTGCTTGGAAGGTGGTACGAGGGTGGGAGACCAGTTTTTCCCCTTGGAGACCACTTTCTTTCCCGCCAGCCGATTTTCTAGTCGGGAAACTGGTTTTCTTGGTCTTTAGGCCACCTTTTCTGGTCTCCCACCCTACTATTGGCTTGATTTCAGTGTGGATACCACCAATTCCCCCTGCCGACCACTTTTTTTCCTGGGAGACCACTTAAAGCGGTTGGCCGACCACTGCAAGTAGCAGGCCGACCACTTTAAGTAGTCGACAGCTCTCCCCCTATTTTGGCAGACTGTGTGGATGCCAGCTGTGCCAGCTGGAGGGCACAGACTGTATCCTCCATACATCCAAGTTCTAGCTTCTCCAAGAAGCTTGAACCTTTATTTTTCTATAAGAGAGGCTCTCCCTCTCCATGGCAGAGGTTCTGAAATTTTCCTAAGGCATAAGCATATATCTTTATCTATATCTCTATATTTGGTGCCTAAAGAGTGTGTTGTTCTTCACTTTTGCACCATAACCCTTAACCATACACCCCCATCATTGAACTGAGGTTCTTGAAGGAAATTTTTGGAGGTTAAAAAAGCTGATTCTTGGCTGAGAAATTTGCTGGTTTTGCAGTGCTTCAAGGGTAACCTCTTTTCTCCCTTTTAAGCTTTATTTTGGTTGCTCTCTTGGTCTCATTTACATGCTTATTTAGGCCTTGCTTTCACATGGAAAAAGTTTTGTATTTAAGTGTTTTTGATGTTTGTTTAAGGCCTCTTGGGTGTTGAGGGTCTTCTACCCTCTTGCATGCCTTGTTTGGCCTTGTTTTGTGCCATGGTTTAAGGCCTTTGAGCTAGTCCTTGCTTGGCCTTCTAGCTACTGAAATCCAGTGGATTTTCAGTGGTAGGCATGTGGTTTTGAGGCCTCAAATCAGAGGGGGGTGATCCCCTCTCTTCTTGTTTTGTTTGCTTGCATTTTTGGCCTATCAAAGGAGCATGCATCTTCATACTTTCAAGGCTTGGTTCAGGCACTTTTTCATGACTTTTAGGGCCTGTCTTAGCTCTTTCTATGGCTAGTTTGGCCACCTTGTGTTTGCTTCTTGTATGTGTAGTGTATTCCCATTTGCGGCTCATCAAAGTAGCATGTCTTTCTAGCATGTATTGGCTCCATTTCAGTAGATTTTTTGCCATCATTTGACATGTCATGACTCTGTTTTTGGCTGGTTTGGTAGCCTCTTGCATGCTCCATATGCTTGTAGTGTAAATCTTGTTTACTAGTTTTGTATGCATGATGTTTTGGCTCATTATCCTAGCATATTTTGGCTATGCTCTAGCATGATTTTGTTCTTATTTTGAGCTGTCTTAGCTCTGTTTTGAGACTTCTTGGTCGAATGAGGCTTGTCTTGCATGCCTCTAGTGTAATACACTTCGCTAGCTTTGACGCTTGAGCCTTTCAACATGCATTACATGGGTTGTTAGCATGATTCTAAGTCATTTTGCATGCCATTTCAGTGCTGGAACATATGCCATTGTACCCCATGTTTCATCCTTTCAATGCTTTTGGAGAGTTGTGTTTTGAGCCTTAAGCTTGGGCCGATGTGCATGCATGTTTGTATAGCATTTTGAGTTTCTATCTTAGCATGTATGGCCACTGATTTAGACATGGCTGAAGCCTATCCATTTTGGTTTAAGTCCATTGTGCATTGAGTATGCCATGTGGTTCAACTAGCATTGAGAATGCCATGTGTTGTTGTTGATTATTGCATTTGGTGCATGCCAATGTCCATTGCCTAGCGTATGCTAGTTACCATGTGCATTATGTATACTAGTTGTCATGAGCATTGTGTATGCCATGTAATTCATAGCATTTTGTATGCTAGTATGTTAGTTGCATGTTTTCATGCTTGTCCCTTGTCTCGTATTCATATGCTTGTTTCATTGCATTGAATGTTTGCATGCTTGAACCGCATTGTGTATGACATGCCATGTTATTTGTTGCATTGTGTTTGGAATAGGAGTTAGTCCAAACACGGGAAACGAGGGACGTTTCATACTCGAAGTGATGAAACGTGCCTCAATTCTCGGTCGCCGACACTCTTGACTATACATGATGGAGTTTTAGGCTTTATGTGTTCATGTGTGCCTTCATTTCATATTGAGTGCAATTTGGCTCCTCGGCCATCATGCATCGAGATGCGTGATTGGTGGCCCGAGGGTCGAGAACCACACCCCCTTAAGCTTATGTAATGAGAGAGAGGGTGGTTGTGCATACATGTGTTGCAAATACTTTGCCATGCCCCTTTCTTGCTCTCTGTTGCAGCAAACTAAAGTCTGGCAGCAGAAACTGGTCGACTGACCAGATAAAGTGGCTGGCCGACCACTTTTTCTGGTTTTCAGCACAGAAAGTGATCGGCAGGTGGTCTCTACTGCCAACAACTGGTCGGCATCCCTCCTACAGATTCCCATGATGGAGTTTCAGCCTTCTGGAGCTTTTTGTAGTGTTCTAAGACCAGTTGCAAACAGAGACAAATCAAGGCATCGCGATGGATTTTCGCACGAGGTGACCGGGCACGCATCCTTCGTCATCCAAGGCAGAGTTGAGGCAGCCTATTTCATATAGTTTACATGCTTATTCAATTGCTAACTTAGTTAATTTGTTAATTAGTTAGAGTTGTGTAATAATTAGCTGTAGCTTGTTATTCATTATGTTGTGTAATAACTAGTTTAATTAGATTAGCTTAGATTAGCTAGTTGGTTCTGTATTATTCATTCGGACCCTCCATCGAGAAGGCACAACTATTGTAAATAAGTGTGCGTGTGTGTGATACATGTCTTCCAACCCCCATTTATTTCTCCCTTTTATTTACCAGCTTACGATGGTTAGTTTTAGGGCATGTTTCAATTAGCATCCTTATGCTTGCATGTTTGCATCCATTCATTTGTCTTGCATGCACCGGGCACGGTGCATCATACTAATTGCATTGTATTTCAATTCCTGTTTGAATACATGTATCAAATTGCATTTCACATGACATTTTAGAATAGCCGAGCCTATCTTAGTTGCATTTTATATGTGTTGCATTAGGCATTCTTGACATAGCTAGGATCATGCATTGATTTCTAATATAGTTTTTGTTTTGGCTCAGAGTACTCGGTGAGTGTTTATGCTTTAGCATCCTTGCATGTGTGAGTGACTGCCATGATAACATGCTTGCCATGAGGCTAACTGCTTATGTGATATAACTGCCTAAATGCCTGTGGGTGAAGGTTGGATTACTTGAATTGGAACAATTCGTTGATTGCGAGTTTTAAGCCCACTTTGAGGGTGCAAAATCCGCATTTTAGCCTACTTGCGAGTAGCAAACCATTTTCAAACAAACAAACATGAGATGTTTTGTTCCAATTTAGGCAATTTAGTCTATACTTGTATGTTGTGCGCATCACATAGTAATTCTAGGCTAATAAACCAGAACAATAACGCATGTGTTTTCAAAAACAAGATATCATGTTAGTAAAGGCCGATCTTTGATCAGGCGAGCGGGGGTGCTCATTGCATGACCTTCCCCTCTCGTACCCAAGTTCCCGAGCCAAAATAACTTTGGTGATGACGGACACGTGGCCTTAGGCACGGGTCAGGGTTTCCTAAATTTCCCAAAAATAAAATATTTAGGTGGCGACTCTGTATCTGGCAAAGCAGTCCATGTTTGGCACTTCTTTCTAAAAATCAGTTTTTCAAAACGACTTGCCGGATTTGGACTCTTTGGTGATTTATCAATCTCGCATTGCACTTTGCAAGATCAGATTAAGAACCGTGACATTAAGTTCGAACTGTAGTGAGCCCAATGAACAAAACGGGATTTTCCCGGGACGTTCGGGCACGTCTACAACAGCTCTTGATAAAAATGCGCATATCATGATTCATTCCAAATGATCAAGCATTTTTAAGTGCATGCAAGACAAAATATGTAAAAACGAGGCAATACAAAAAGGTTTTAAGCCATCACTAACTTGATTCCAGATTCTAAACAGTTTCCAGCAAACTGTCCCCTCAAATAAAAATATAGAAATGATAGTAAATAATAATTAAAAATTTTGATTTTAGGTGAAGTTATAGATTATCAAATTGGGAACATTTTTGAAGGGAGCTTGAAGTCATTTGACCACTGGAAGATGTCCAAATAAATTAAAAACAGTAGGTAGCTCCAATTCACTAACTTGATTCCAAATGCTGAACAGTTTCCAGCAAACTGTCCTCTCAAATAAAAATATAGAAATGATAGTAAATAATATTTAAAAATTCTGATTTTTGGTGGAGTTATAGATTATCAAGTTGGAAACATTTTTGAAGAGGGATCAAAGTCATTTGACCACTGGAAGATGTCCAAATAAATCAAAAAATGTAGATAGCTCTAGATTCGTTGCATTTTCGAAAAACAGACATATCTCTCAATGCTTAATAAAAAAATTATGAAACCAGCGGAATTTGAAAGGTAACTTAAAAACCTAACTTTTACAATTTGAATCACTTATAAATTCATTCTGTAGAACAAATGGTGACCTGGTAAAGTCAGCATTATTGTTGCCTCCAAACAGCAATGAAGTTAAAAAAAATGTGTTTTGGCCATGAAACGTTGTCAAATAATTTTTTCTGATATTCAAGCACTATGAAAACATGTTAAACCAACTCCAGTAGCTTCAGATTTTCAAGAGAGTAAATAAGTGATTTATGTCATGGTTTTGAAGTGAAAACAGATTCTGAACAGTGCAGTTTTTGTTCTTGCTTCCTTCATGTATTATAAGACATATCAGATTGTTTTGCATTCATTTTCCAAAGCTTAAAGAAGTAGAGTATTTCTAAGTATCCTACCTTAGTGAAGCTTTGAAGCCCTTTCAAGTGATGAGTCCTTCTTCTCCTTCCTTCCTCCTTCCTCTCTTTCTCTCATTTCTCTCTTTTTTTCTCTCTCTCTCTCTCTAGCTCCAGCAAAAAATTTTAAGTGGGACGTTAGGGAAGCTTGTGTTACATTTATAGACCAAAATGAGAGGGAGAGCTTAGAGAAAATGCTTGGTAAAAGAGTCCTTGCATGCATGGCCATTAGGGGGTTGTCTACCCAACAAGCACACCTATGACAACCCATTTCTTCATTCAAAGGTAAGAAAAGGCTGATCAAGCATGCTAAGAGGGCTGCATTTTTTGAGATAAATCTTCATTTAAGACAAAATTAACCCTTCCCCGTGAGGGTTGACTTGGCAAGCCTACCCCTCCCTATTTTCTTTTAATTTTCTTTTTATTTATATATATATACATACACACACTCATGAATGAGACAACCAAGTGAGGACAAAATTCTAGATTGCCTTTAGAAGCTTTCTTAATCTAATTGTGAGGATTAGTGTTAATTAGGATTTAATTTAATCAAGGCCTCTAACCAATGATTAATTTAAAGTGTGCCAATCTTTTATATCTTATGCATTAAATTAGAATAACTCTACAAGAAAAAGAAAATTTTTATTTAATAAATTTGTTACAAATTCCTGAGCCTTACAGGTTCACCCACAGATTGGGGTGGCCCACCAGTTGATGGCACCATGTGTGTTCTTGAGGGTACCTTCTGTGCTTTTCCTTCATTCTGGCTTGCATACTTCATCGATGGAACTTTCAACACACTCCTTACTTCTCCTAAAAGGATTTGGTTCTCTTCTAGTGACTAGTTTGCTAGTACATCCTTTATCTAAGCCACCAAGACCCTTGTTGGAATTTTGGCATGGCCACTTGCCTGGCCTTCTGTACCCTACTGTTTGGCCATGAATCTGGCCTTTATGGGCCATTGCCTAGCCTCCATGCTAAGCATCACCATCATCAGCAAAGACCAAGTCCTGGTCCACTTCTTCTTCTTCAAACTCAATCGGTCCCTTTTCAGCATGCTTGTCAACCTGTTTCTTTGCCTTCACCATTTCTTAACCAAATTATACAAAATTGTCCCACTGAGCGTACCAAAAATTGTTAGTAAAAATTATGCTAGGACTGAATCGACAGCAACCAAGCAATAATCCAAACTACAGAACTTAAATAAAAACAATCAAGCAATTGTGGTTCTGGTTCAAATGCCTCAAAAGACTAAGGACTTCTCTGAATCAAATAGTGATAGCAAAGTACACAAGAAAGAAAACAAACTTAACAAGGCAGATTGAACAAAAGGAAACAACTTCAAATTGTTGTACCAACAGATGGTAACAAGGTAGATTAAATAAACAAAAGCAATTTCATACTGAAATCACCTATGCTCATTCAACACGTAGAGATTACAATGATAGATACTACTCCTAAATTACAAACTCACCTACTCCTAAGTCTAAAAGCTAAGTAGTTATATTGTTGTTGATGTCCTCTTCATTTTTGCCAATCTCTGGCTTTTATACTTCTTCTTCCACACGCCCCCCATGATCTCCTCAATCTACAACTGCTACTGTGTAACTGTTGCAACTGCTCCGTGGCTTCTAGGCCTTCCAATTACATTAATCCTCCACTTCTGTCTGTCGATCTGCCTCTTATTCAAGTTATTTCATGCCCACAAACTCTTTTAACCTTCTCTCTCGAGAGAAAAGCTCCTACTTTGTCTCATGCTTCCTCCTGAAAGGCTGCCCACTAACTCCATGATCACTGCCAGTAACTGTTCCATCACTTATAGCCAACCCATATGCAAAAACCCACTTTTAATTGTTAGTCATGATCCTCTGATGTTGGACATCCACTCTAGACTTGGCCACGTGTCCTCCACTATCTGGACCACCTATTGACAGAACCTGGCAAAAATAGGTGCAAACAATTGGGCGTGCCAAAAATTGTTAGTAAAATTTTTTGTTAAGTCTTGATCGACAGAGACTTAACAGCAATTTTAACCAAACAACCAAACATAAAATCAGACGACTGTGTAAATGTTCTAAAATGCCTTGAAAGTATAAGGACTTCCTTGGAACAATTAACAATCAAAAGAGTTAATTATCCAAATAAACAAAGACAACTCCAAATAAATTATCTAAGTTTACAAAAACTACAAGTCACAAATTACAGAGAAAACTACTATTAAAAATTAAGATAATCTACTCCTAAAAATAAAGAAAAGACTCTGATGAGTTTGATGATTTCTTGATCCCTTGCTTATTCCTCCTTCAGCCTATTTATACATTGACACAAACTGCTGCTAAACCATGTTGCCATCAACTGCTCCACCATGATAACATGTTGCTACCATTGCCACAAACTGCTCTACCATATGATAACACGTTGATGCCACATAACCATGTTGCCCCACTTCCTTGGTAAATTGGTAATGATCTTGCGCTAAACGAAGAATAATAATAATAATAATAATAATAATAATATAATAATACAGAATAATAATGATAATAATAATAATAATAATAATAATAATAATAATAATAATAATAATAATAATAATAATAATAATAATAATTAATAATAATATGGTCATAATAGGTCTTTAAAAATGATTTAAGGTATGAATCGACAGACCAAAATCAATAATCCACAATCAATGAGATTAGATTTGGTCATGATCGACAGGTCACAATTGACAGGTCACAATCAATAAAATTATATTTGGCCACAATCGATAAGCCACAATCAATAAAATTAGATTTGGCTACAATCAATAGGCCACAATCGACAGGAAAATAATTATGGTACAAACAACTACATAGATAATGTAACATAATATTCTGAAATTACTGTGTAATTACCCTCCCCACTTGAACATTTTCTTCCAAAGACTTCAATCAACAACATATGGGTCCGGTTCAAAGAAAAAAAAACAACAACAACAAGAAGAACAAATGGGTCCACACGAATGTAAGAAATTAAAACATTTTCTTGCAAAGATTTTAATAATATGAATGAAGAAAATAGGGAGTGGGGACAGGGGCAATCTTAATTATATGGTGATCTTTGGTGACTCAACTTAATAATTATTGATTT
This sequence comes from Camellia japonica, assembly GCA_030407325.1. NCBI lineage: Eukaryota > Viridiplantae > Streptophyta > Magnoliopsida > Ericales > Theaceae > Camellia > Camellia japonica. The sequence goes on from JAPPVO010000031.1 coordinate 34,394,846, forward strand.
AAATAGTAGAAGCTATCATTTTTATGCTGATATTTTTAGAAACGACAAAACAAGCGTCACAATCTGAATGTTGTGGAGCATTGCTCTAAGACAACCAAATAAATACTCCCACCAATTCTTGACGCACAATCTGAATGTTGTGGAGCATTGCTCTAAGACAACCGAATAAATACTCCCACCAATTCTTGACGTGTACCAGAAATATAGAATTTGGATCGTTGATGGCAGGAAAATTACGAGACACAGGATGGTAGTACTCAAGATTTGTTCACCAAAAAACCTGAACTATGTCCCTCCCACATGAACCCAAATATTACAACTTTCGGAGCTCCGTCAAAACCTAGTACTATATCTTGTAATTAATTAGTAAGAAAGCTAATAAATTGAAATTATCAAAACTCTATTTGTAGAAAACCCATTTTTAGTAGCACCAAAAACAAAACAAAAACAAAGTTTCCAATTAACAAGAAAGCTCATTGATAGAAAATCTCTACAAAATGAATTCATTCCTTTCATTACTCATACAATGTATCTAATACTATCTCATTCAAAACATATCACCATCTTACCCTCAGTATCAAACTGTTGCAAGACTACTACATTCAAATGGCCCTCACTTGAATAACCAATTTGAAGAATCTATAAACTAAAAAATATTCCGACCAAAAAAAAAAAGCCAAAACAAAACAAATGTAATAACACAACTTTGTATAAGCATCCCTTTGCCAACCCACTTTCACAAAATAAATCTTTTTTGGGGTTGGCATATGTAGAAATTCCCCATTGAAGTTGGAACCAAAAATCATAATTATATCTTCCCTTCCCTCCTCTCTCTCTTGAAATTTCTTCATAAAGGTATCCTCAGAAAAAACAAGAGCAAGGCCACCACTTCACTTCACTTCACTTCTCATTAGAATAATCTTGGGTCATCCATGTCTTCCCACACCAGTAATTAGCCACCAGCCCCCTCCCACCAATACTCCATGGAACTTGTAATGTATGTCAGTTGATCTGATTTTTCTTGATTTCAACTACCTAGCTTCCAAATGTAAGTATAACTTTACCTTTTCTACAGCTTCTCAAAATTGAGAACGCAAGTTCCCATGTCTTCCAAGACTGCTTCCAATATCGCCTGTTTGCACTGCCGTCAAATGGAGAGCTGTAATAATCAGAAGGTCCTCTAGAAGCTCTACTTCCATTTCTCTCCTTTTGGGCATTCCTCAATTCCTCATGAAGATCATACTGTGATCGCTGAAAATTGAAAATGATAATTAATATTCAGCAACTCATATAGAACAGAAACAAATCAAGAGATAGTATCACAACTACTTTTATTAGACTCAGAACAATGATCGTGACAATCTTTTGTCACTAGGTACAAATTGAAAATAAGCCTCAAACTCAAGAATGTATTTTGAATTAAGCTAAAGAAAACACACACTACAAGAATTCACATTTTTGGCGACTAATTTTAGCGACTAAAATTAATTTAGTCGCCAAAACCCATATTTTTGGCGACTAAACTTCGTATTAGTCGCGGATCGTTCACAAATTAGCTTAACTATGTTTTTAGTCACTGTAAAGTGCTTATTGGCGACTAAAAAATAAATTAGTCGCTAAAAACTTGCATAATAGGCGACTAATAAATATTTTGGTCGCTGTTAGTTGTCTTATATAGGCTACTAAATTTGTTTAGTCACTGTAAAGTACCTATTAGCGACTAAAAAATAAATTAGTCGCTAAAAGCCTAGGTATTAGGCGACTAAATTTTTTTTAGTCGGCGTTGGTTATATATTTGGCTACTAATGTGTTTTTGGTCGCGGTAAACTCATTTTCGCGCATAAGGCAGAGTATACTCAACGACAAAAATATTGTTTAGTCGTCCTATAAAACCAAAAAAAAATTTGGTGGGAAGATTGAAATCTACCGCGTATTATACCAAAGGAAAAACCCCTTTTGCTCTTACTCTCGACACAGCCCAGAAGTTCATCTCCTCTCATCGACAGCCCATCCATCATGTCCTCTAATCCACAGCCAATCGATCATTGAATCTCATCGAGTAACCATCGGGCACCGTTGCGCAGAGCCCCGAACCAGCTAGAGGTACACCGCTGACACCCATTCGATTTGTTTCAGGTTTTTTTCTCTCTCTTCGTCTGTCTTCCTTCTTCTATTTCCCTCTTTAAGTTTGATTTATGAATTTCATTTATGGGAAACGAGTTAAATGGTTTAGGATTTGCTTATGATTATTTGGTTTTTTTTTTTTTTTTTAATTTGATGCAGAGGCTTTCAATATTTGACCCGTAGGTAAATCGACTTTGATTTTGTTATACATTTAGGGTTTTTTTTTTTTGGGTTTTTTTTTTTTTTATTCGTATCCTGCTGCCTTGCATGCCTCTGAGATTGCCACGGACCACAGTGTTGCTCTGTAGAATTCACCATTTAGTTTCAGAACAGGGTGAATGCAATTTCGTTGATGTTTGAGACCTGTTCATTATTAGATTAGTGAAGACCCCTGTTCTTTATTAGATTAGTGAATCACATTTGGTTGATGGTTGAAGACCTGTTCTACATTTAGTGAAGACCTGTTCATTATTCAAAAAAAATGTTAAAATCTCTAAAATTAGATTAGGAGAGAAACAAAAATAAAGTGCTTCAAGGAATAAATAGATGTGGAAACCAAAAGGAACAAAAAATAGAGTACAAAGTAAAGCTGTGACAAGGTGAAGAATGAGATTGGTGAGAAACAGACTTTCTTGTAGTTCTTCATGGCTTGAAGCTTCTTTGCTGGATTGAATCCATTGTTGAAATGGGTATCTAGGGTTTGTGTTAACTAGTGAAGTTTCTAGTTGGGTTTAGAGAGAATTTTGAGGGAATGTGTTGGAGATTAGTTAAGAAAGCAAAGAGGATAAGATTCACAATCTGACTGAACATAAGGATGTGGAAAAAGGCTTTATATAGTGGAGGAGAGAGGGGGATATTTTGGGGATTCAACACATGTTGCTCTTTAGGGTTTTTTTAATATAGAGGACTTACTTTCTGAAAACCATTGTAGGTTGAAATTTGAAATTATTTTTATTTTGAGTGCCTTGGTTTTGGCCTACTTTTGCTTTCCACTATTCCTGTTGATTGTTTTTAATATTTCATGCAAGTAAAAATTACCTTATAAAGATGAGTATTAATAATCTGTATTACTCTATTATATTCTTATCTCATATTCATCACATATTATTTTACAGTAAAATTAATGATTAGAGAAGTATGAGACAACACTAATAAAATAGTAAGACAAATGGTCTCATGCCCATAAAAACATAACAGTCTATCATATGACAGCATATTACGGTAATTAAATGTAAATAAAATTTTAGATATTATTTGAGGTGCCACTAATGTGGGTTTATTGAATTTGTGTTCATGTCTTATATCAATACATTGATTACACACAAGATAGTATTAAATTGTAATGAAAATTATCTACTCTCTCTTACTTAATATTTAAGAGATTTTTTATTTTTTTATTACTGGAAGTTTCAAGAGTCCCAATGACCAAACAATAGTGTCATACACCATCTACTGGTGTGGTCAACCATGGAGGTCATCATGTTCAACTTGTCTACTAAATTTTTAAAAGAGTGAGCTTCGACTATATATACCCAACACTACCATTCATGGTATTATTTTATGAGAGAAGGCACCTAAAAATTGTATATACACCTCTTATGCTTTACCACCTCATTAGTGTTGTAAAAACCATTGGAGAGTAAGAGTAGCCTTTATTCATTTGACGCAAGCTGTTAAAGAACTTGCTCCGAGGGATTCTCTAAATTTTTTGCTTGTAGAAGGTAATATCTCATGTCAATAGTGATATACCATGTAGAAGGTAAAAAATTAGTCGCTGTTGGTGTACAATTTAGGCAAATAAATTAAAATTAATATGTATTATATATTTATTCGTCTACACTTAACTATATATAAAAGTCATATGTCTTAATTAAGAAGTCAAAATTGACGATCATATCATTCCGTTGTTCAGTATTTTTGTTTATTTGTTGTCCATTCCTAATTCAAGTTGCTTCACTTGTAGGGTTACAAGATGGACAAGAGTTGGATGATGATAAAAGACAGGTTGAAAAGTAACGAGTACAACAAGGTGTTAAGTCATTTATTGACTTTGCTACGAAGGATTAGGCCCACACAATGAAATACGTTGTCCGTGTGTTGATTGCTTGAATGGCACAAAACATAGTCCACAGTTGTACGCCTGCACTTAATTCGAAGAGGAATCGTGTGTTCTTATAGAACTGGGTGCACCAGGGGAACATGTTCGACTGTGTCATGATCATCCTAGTGCGTCAAACATGATGGTGAAAGATATGGACCTGCAATTTTTGACATTGATGATAATTTAGGGAGTTGCCTACTATGTTGGAAGAGATTTACACGAGTGGCCTCATGGATGATCATACCGACGAATCACCTAATAGCTCGGAGAGAGAAAATTTGGTGATTTCATTAGGTTGTTTGATGATGCTCGACGCAAAGTGTCCCGAGTGTGAAGTTTTCCGTTTTGTCATTCGTTATTAAGATGCTTCATATTAAGGTGTACAATAAATGGAGTGAAAATCTTTTGATATGGTTATGCAAGTTTTTAAAGACATTCTCCCAAAGTGTGCCGAAGTTCGTGGACCCTTTATGAGAAAAAAGTTCTTAGTGAATTGGGTTTGGGATATGAGACATTCATGCAATGCAAGAACGATTGTATTTTGTTTTGGAAGGATAATGCGAAACAGGAGAATTGCCTACATGTAATGAGTTAGATACAAGTTCACAATCAAAGTGGTAAAAAGATTCCTACAAATTTTGAGGTACTTTCCTTTTGACACGAGGTTGAAGTTTGTACATGTCGAAAAAAAAACCGCCGTAGATATGAGATGCACAAAGAGAAGCGTCGGATGATGGAGTGTTAAGGCATCCAGCGATGGTCAGGCATGGAAGGACTTTGAATATGCAGCATCGAAGTTTGCTATGGAACCCCGACATGAGGTTAGGGCTTGCACGGATGGTTTCAACCCGTTTGGAAATATGAGCACAATCGTACAGCATGTGGCCCGTACTGTTTGCCTTATATCTTCCCCCGTGGAAGTGTTGAAAGAGCCATATCTGATGATGTCAATGCTTATTCCGGTCCGTCCTCTCTGGAAGAGACATCGATGTTTACTTGCAACCATTAGTGGAGGAGTTAAAGAATTTGTGGGACCATGGTGTGCAAACATATGATGCCACAAGCGGTGAAATATTTACAATGCATGCAGCAGTCATGTGGACCATCAATGACTTCCCCGCATATGGTACCCTCTCTGGTTGGACTACAAAAGGTTACTTAGCTATTCTGTTATTTCAGCAAATGCAATATTGAAATTGGACTTATTTTTTATATTTTTTTATTAAAAGAAGTAAAAGACTCGTTGATTGTATATTGCAAATTTACTGTTGAAAAGATAATGTTCATTCTAGTTACCATTTGGGTCGAATAGCTGCTATCAGTTTTGTAGCATCATCATTCTCAAAACCTTTTCATGGAATCGCTGAGAAATTTGCTAAGGCCCTTTTAACTCCATCACCCATTTTGACAATTCAGTCCCATGGCCTTCATGAAATGTCCCTTGCTGGACTGCCACTTCCTTGCCCTTAACTTTTTATAGCCTCATTACCTCCATCCAACCAAAAACACTAGATAACTTTAGCATTTTTGTAGGACAACAGCTATGTAGGGTGTGGCATGGTTGTGTATGTGATAGAATAATATAGGAGTGGTTATTTGGTGGTGTGGAGCATTGTTCCACACCTATGAAGCACCGACACTTCAAATAGGTGATGCAGTGGTGTTGGACACAGGGACATGCCACGTGGCATGTCCCGTTATTTAATTATTTATTTGCATGGGATATCCATAGGGACACTCTCGGAACATGCTAGGTTAGGATTTAGAGACGAAAAGGGCGTTTCGGGGGCAAAAATTCAAAACAGCCCGACCCTCCATTTGGACGACACGGGCAGCTTCCCATGGCAAATAGGACTTGTGTCAACTGACGGAATGTTATTCGGACCTATAGGTTGGAATTTAGAGCGAATACGCCAAAACTTAGTCGAAAAGGGCGTTTCGAGGGCCAAAATTCAAAACAGCCCCGAACCTCCGTATGGCCAAAACGAACAGTTTCCCATGCCAAATATAACTTGTGACAATGACGGAATGTTATTCGGACCTATAAGTTGGAATTTAGAGCGAATACGCCCAAAAACTTAGTCGAAAAAGGGCTTTCGGGGGCGAAATTCAAAACAGCCCCGAACCTCCGTGTGCCAAACGAACAGTTTCCCCATGCCAAATATGACTTGTCACAACTAACGGGAATGTTTTCGGACCTATAGGTTGGAATTTAGAGCAAATACGCCCAAAACTTAGTCGAAAAAAGGGCATTTCGGGGGCGAAAATCAAAACAGCCCCCGAACCTCCATTTGGACGAACGGACAACTTCCCCATGCAAATAGGACTTGTGTCAACTGACGGAATGTTATTCGGACCTATAGGTGGAATTTAGAGCCGAATACGCCAAAACTTAGTCGAAAAAGGGCGTTACGGGGGCGAAAATTTAAACACCCCGAACCTCATTGGACGACACGGGCAGCTTCTCCATGCAAATAGAACTGTGTCAACTGACGAAATGTTATTCGGACCTATAGGTTGGAATTTAGAGCGAATACGCTCAAAACTTAGTCGAAAAAGGACGTTTGGGGGGCGAAAATTCAAAACAGTCCCCGAACCTCCGTTGTGGCCAAAACGAACAGTTTCCCCATGCCAAATATGACTTGTGACAACTGAGGAATGTTATTCAGACCTATAGGTTGGGATTTAGAGACAAATACGCCCAAAACTTAGTCGAAAAAGGGCGTTTCGGGGCCAAAAATTCAAAACAACTCTCGAACCTCTGTTTGGCCGACAACAGACAGCTTCCCCATGCCAAATAGGATTTGTGTCAACTGACGGAATGTTATTCGGACCTATAGGTTGGAATTTAGAGCCGAATACGCCCAAAACTAGTCGAAAAAGGGCGTTTCGGGGGCCAAAATTCAAAACAGCCCCCGAACCTCCATTTGGACGCCACGCGCAGCTTCCCCATGCCAAATGGGACTGGTTTGTCAACTGACGGAATGTTTTAAACTTGCTAATTTTGTGAAACGTACACACGTGTGTGTTTATTTTTTACATGTTCTAATATCCTCTATGAAATGGCACTGACATACATTAATAAGCACCGATGGTTTTATATCCAATCTAATGATTGAAATGCCTTTTTGCAAACAAATAATGAGGAAGTTGGTAAAAAGAATACTTTCTATTCACATTGGGCTTCGATATTGGTTTAGCCACAGAATTTGGGTACATGTTGCATACAAATAGAAGATGTTACATTAGCTGTATGTTACTAATGAAAGATTTAGTAATGATTGTTCTGCATTTAACAATGTTCCTTATAACAAAAAGACTTTAGAAAGATTGTACAATGACTGATAATGATCATCATGGAAGATTGCTTCTCACTTATTTTTATTTCTCATTTGTTCCCAAATTCATTCATGAAGTTGGGCATTTTTGGGTCCAATTCTAATGTTTTTTTTGTTTTTGTAGATGACTTCGCTGCGTGGACTTGCAGAGATATTTTTGGTATGGAGAAGAATTGTACTTTTGTATAGAAGTAATATAATATTTTTGTCGTCTCCAGCTTTTGTGCAGTTAAACTATTCCTGATACAAAAACTATTGGCAGCAAATAGATAATTATTGGCATGGTTGATAGATCACCTTTTGACGCCGTCCACTAAATTGAATTTTTGTCGTGGTGCATAGATGTATTTTTGGCTTGGTACATACATCAACCTTTTGCCGTGGTACAGATTACGATGGTAATTTGTACCATGCCAAATGGTCATTTGACGTGGTATAGTAAATGTAATTTTTGTATATGGAGGGCTTTACTTTTTGTATGATTATATATGTTGTATGGAATTATTATTTTAATTTGGACAATAGTTCGTTTGTATGTACTTGGATAGTTAAAGTAATCTATTTTTTGTATACGGATGCAGATTGTGGAATGATTGATAATTTATGTATCATGTTATTTATATACGTATTACAGGTTGAATGAAACAGACAGGTTATGGATACATTACAATATTAACAATAAAACATAATATCATGTTTTTGCCGACTAAACGTTTTGTAGCCAATAAAAAGGGGGAAAAAAAAAAAAAACATTTGGCTACTAAAAGTTTTGTAACCAAAAGAAAATCAAACATTTGGCTACTAAATTTTTTGTAGGCAAAAGAAAAACAACCATTTGGCTACTAAATGTTTTTTAGCCAAAAGAAAATAAAACCTTTAGCTACTAAAATATTTTGTAGCTAAAAACAAAAGTTGAAGAATAAATATGACTTTTGGCGACTAAAAATTTAGTAGCCAAAAATGTCGTAGTTTAGGTGACTAAATTTTTAGTAGCAAAAAATGTTGAAGTTTAGGCGACTAAATTTTTAGTAGCCAAAAGAAAGAGTATTTGGCGACTAAAATTTTAGTAGCCAAAAAAAATTAACTTTAGGCGACTAAAATTTTAGTAGCCAACATCGATAATCACATTCACATAAATTGTCCAAGACGAGTAGAAATTTCGTATTACGCAATTTTTGTTGAAGGAGATTCTTTAACTGAATTGAATTGAGGTCAGCACAAGGGGGGGAATCAGTTATGTACTGAATAATTTTTTGCATCACATATTTAACTTTAAGACATTTTCCTACCTTCACCCAAATCCTCAACTGAAAATGCTTGGCGACCATTTCATGATTGTACAGCAGTTTAACGAGAGCTGTCTTACCAATACCCGCGATGCCAACAATGGGGAGGACAAACATGTCATCATCGTCAACACTTGGGGTCATTAAAAATTGGAACAATATTACTCTATCATTGACCCTTCCAACAAATTCCGACTCACTGACTTCAGAGGAGATTGATGAGCTTGTAGCCGTCTTATGTTGTGATGTTGTGACAATGGGATGAAACTTAGTCCTATCATCCGCGATCATGTCTAATCTCTTTCTGATACTCGCGATTCTACTGCTCAGTTCCAATTTAAATCGGAAATCAATTGCGTGTGAGGATGAAAAGAAATTGCTTACCTGAAACGTCCTCGTCACTTGACGTTGTAAAACTTCATACTGAAATTCATCGACGAGGTTATCTGCATCATAGAAAGCAGCTTGGAGTCTGTCAAACCACACCCCCATCGCAATTGAGTACTTGCTATGATCGTACAATCTCTCAGCATCTAAGAGCACAGCCTTGATGGTGGACAAGGTGTCTGAGAGTGTGTTCAGCTCCTGCTCAACACCCCATGCCTTGCCAACTTCCCCGATTGCACCGGACCCTATCTTGCCCAGAATTTTACTTGCTAAGTTGAAAAGAATTGTTTCTACCATCTTCTTGTTTCTTGATGATCAACAAGAAGTTGAAGAAGAAGAAAGATTAATGGAAGCCAAGGTGGGTTGGGTTTAGTTTAGCTTGTACTAGTAGTAGTTGGTGCCACTGAAGTGCAGGTGAGTGAGTGTATGCGTAGCTGGGAAGTCTCTCTTTTCACACCACACAAACTTTTTTTAATTGTTTCATATTTTCTCAATTCACACTGACACCTTTTCATACAAAAAACCCAAAATACCCTCGTCTTCCCAACTCTCTAACCACCCTAACGTAATTCTAATCTTTAACCCTAATCACTATCTACCTCTCTCGTCATTGCTCCCCTCCCCAACCTCCTCCTCCTCATTCTCCTTCTTCTCCTCATTCTCCTTCTCCTGTGACTGTCACCTCATCTCAATTAATCATTTTTAATGATATAGATATATATTTCAATTGAAAATTCATATAATTTTATTGTTATATAAAAGAGTAGTTAAAATTTTTATTTTATCTATTAAATAACAAATTCTGACAAATGGGATATTTTTAAATTTTCAGAACCATAAGAAATCATTCATATTTTAAGCAAATCTCAATGATGTATTTGTAATTTACCAGTTTTTATTTGTTTATACAGTAATGTGTTGCCCATCGTTAAATTTTTATTAAGGCAAATTACAATGATTTTCTCTGAATTTGAAAAAAATATATTAAGTATCATAATTTTGATTTAATTATATTGACATTTCTTTTAATAAGATTAAATGGATCAAACTTAATGCATATGGTGTGAAAATATAAAAATAAATAATGTAAAATTTACAATTTCATTTAAAAAAGATGATAACATCATTTTCTCATATATATATATATATATATATATATAACTAACAAATTATCAAAATTGCAATACAATTATATTAAAACTGTAAAGTATATTGTATTTTTTAAAAGAATATCAAGAGATTAGTATAATTTAGCCTTTTATTATTATTATTATTATTTTTTGAACAGTATTATTATTATTATTATTATTATTATTATTTGAGAAACATGCAATTACTAGGATATTGTCTACACATGGGTCCACACGGTTTTTCACTTTCAGACTTTCTTCTGGGGGCGGTTCAAGCTTATTGTAATTTTTTATTTTTATTTTTCTTTATAATAATTTCTATTTAGGATAAATTATAACATTCACTTATAAAATTTAGAGAAAATATAATAAATAATATAATTACATTAACTTTTATTATAATAAGGTCAAATTAACCAAAACTAGTGTAGATCGTGTAGTATAAAATTGTAAGGGCTTATTTGTTTTTAGAGTTAGGTTGAGTGAGATTGTTAGTGTGGAGACAGCTAATGAAGGGACTATTAGTGTGGAAGATTATTAATGAGAGAATTAAGAAAAATTGTATTTGTTTTTTATATCTTTTAATGAAGAGATTGACTATATAAAATACTATAAGTACCCTTTGATGCTTTTGATATATTTTAATATTAAGAAATTATATTTTATAAATATTTTTTTGTACTTATTATTTTAATATATATATATAATGACATAATATCTCAAAAAAAAAACACACAAATATGCAACACATAATATGGTTAACATAGTCTTTGGTAATCCCCTCTTCCAAAGCTTATTAAGAGACTATCCCCTTCCCTATTTTGTTCCCTATTTTGTAAACAAACACCATTATAATAAATCTCACATCTATCTTAGTTCAAACCCTACCTCTATCATCCAAAACAAAAGAGCCCTGAGAGACAATTGAGTGTTTTGGGAAGATGGTTAAAAATTGACTTTTGACTTTTTTTTATGACTTTTTTGACTTTTTTATGTGAGATGTAATCCGGCCCAAAATAGATTAAAAGCTTACTTTTAATTTTTTTTTTTTTTTTTTTTTTGAGGTTCGCAACTGGCCTTCCACTTTTATACCCTTAATTTTACTCTCCTAAACTTCCATTATTTTTACTATTTGATGTGATCCAATTAAAAATGATGATATAAATCCATAAGCCAATTGAAAACGATGATCAATAACGGCTGAAACTTAATTTGATAAAGAAAATATTTTTTAGAATTTAAACAACTTAAATCATATAGCAAAACACTTTTATTTTCTTATTATTTTTGAACAAACTAAACTCTGCTACTAATTTAATGGATGTGTGACCTGCTACTAATTTAATGGATGTGTGATTGGATGAGATAAGTTGTCTACATTATAAAACTATGTTTTTTTTACCCAATACATTTAGGGATGGCAATTAAAACACAGCCCGACGGGGACCCGACCCCCCAATCCCGAATAACACAGTTTTTCCCTGAAAATTATCCCCATAGGGCCGGGACGGTATTAAAATTTAAATCCCCGATAATTTTCGGGCCGGGGACGGGGATAGGTTTTCTGGCACCAGACCCGCCCCGGCCCCGGCCCCGAATGAGCCCCGTACATCCCCCGTATATATTATATATAAGATATATTTCTAAATATCATTTCATTCTCTCCCTCTCACTGTTGAATCTTCATTCCACTTACTCACTCTCTCTCTCTACCAATCCTCTCTCTCTCTCTCTCCTCCTCCACCGCCGATCTTCGTCAGTCACCACTCTCTCCTCCACCGCCGGTCTTCTTCACTACCGATCTCCTCTCTCTCAGTGTCTCTCTCTCTCTCTCGCTACCACCGTCGTCGTACACCACCGATCCCGCTGCCATCGTCGTCGTACACCATTGCAGGGACGTGACTCACCGATCTCGCTCCCACCGTGGTTTTTTGAACAGATCTATGTTTTTTTTTTTTTTTGAAAAGTCTTGATCAATATATATATATATATATATATATTCGGATCTGATTTTATTGTTATCGTTTTATCTGTTAGGGTTTTAACAGATCTGTTTTTTTGTAACAGATCTATGATTTTTTCTGATTTTGTTGTTATGGTTTTATCTTGATCAATTTATACATATATATATATATATATATTCAGATCTCATTCTTAGCTTGTAATAGATCTATGATGTTATGGTTTTATCTTGATCAAATCAATCTCATATTGTGCTGGTTGTTGTTTTTGTATGGGGATTGTTCGGGGTCGGAGAAACCCGATCCCTGTTTGGGGACGGGGGTGGGGGCATGATGGGTTCCCCGTCGGGGATCGGGGCCGGGGACGGGGAATCTTATGGCTTCGGGGATCGGGGACGGGGAGGGTAGTCCCCAGCCCCGCCCCGCCCCATTGCCATTCCTAAATACATTAGAGTTCAACTGTGATAATTTGTACAATTGTCTATAAATTGGATAATATGAATAAAAATTTAAAAATTAAATAGATGAAATTGATAGTTTACCAATAAAATAGAAAAAATTTCAATAATTTTAAAAAAGTAAAAGTGAAATTAAACCTTATTTTATAGAAGGTGCCTACGGGTGTAAATTTGATCAGGCTTGGCCCAGCCCAAGTTGGGTTTCACGGGCTCCGCCAAACTTCGGGTTGGGTCGAGCCACAGGCCAGAAAATTAAACCCAGGCCCAGGGGGTATTTGAGCCTTGGGCGGGCCTCGAGCCAGGCCTGGGCTCGGACTTGGGAGGGCCTGAACAATTTTTTTTGTTTTTTTTTTTATTTTTTCTAACAAATTTTATTATTTTTCACTAAAAAAGACACTGGGCATTGATCAGGCGAGCCTTGAGTAGGCTTAAGCGGGTCCCTGAGCCGAGCCGGGCTTCAAAATGATGGCACAGGCCTAGGGTCTCAGGCTGGGCTCGGGCCCGAGACCAAACGTGCCTAAACCCGAGCCGCTGGTAGGCTTCAGGCCGCCCATGGGTCGCGGGCCATTTTTACACTCCTAAAGATACCATTGAACTATAGGTGAGTAGAAAAAAGAAGTGGCAACTAGGGTTTTGAATTCGGTCCACACGTTATCCAACATTGAGGAGGGGTAAAATAGATGATGGAGAGACGACTGCGTAGTTGATTGGGTAAGACTTGAGATTGTAGGGTGAGTTAAAAACAATTGAGTTAATTACCTAAAAGTCTTATTTACAAATGTTATAGTAATTCAGGTTTTATTTAAGATTTTTTGAACTAATAAGTCTTATTTAGTAAAACTGAGAATATTATTAATTTTTTTCAATTTTTAAAACTAAAAACATTATCAAATTTGCATAGTAATATTCCAGATAAATGTTTCACTAACTGATGAAAAAAACAAAACATGAGATTAAACGTTTTTGCCCTTCTACTTATTGGTTTGATTCAACTATCCAATAAAATCGAGAACATTATCAGTTTTTTCAGTTTTAAAATTGAGAACATTATTAGTTTTTTCATTTTTAATTTTTTTTTCAGTTTTGCACATCAATGTTCATCATCATGCTCTTATATAGACACAAAATTTTCAATTTTGCACAAAAAATAATTCAAATTTTTAAATTTTTTCAAAAAAAAATTTTTTTTTTTTTTGCACAATTTTTTTTTTTAGTATTTTTAATTTGAAAGTTGATATTTAAAGTTTTGAAAATCAAAATAAATTTCAAATCATCATATTCCTTTATAGATAATCATAAATGATAAACAATCATTATTTGAACTATTAAAAATTTAATGGGACTTGAAGGTTCAAAAAATCTTAGTTAAGACTTAATGGAGTCTAAATTTATAAATTAAGACTTATGTGTAAATGCTCAAAAAAATTATTATTTTCATTTGTCATGTTTAAATGAATAAAAAAATAAAACACGTAAGAAATTAATATAAGCGAGATTTCTTTTTTATTTTTTATTTGTATTTTAAGGGGTAATATGTTATAACTAATCAACTTATTTCTTACAATCATTGTCTTTCGTGAGAAATAAAATAAACATGGTAAAATAGTTTTTTTCTCATCCTTTTTTTTTTTTTAATCATTTCTCATCATGTTTCACTCAACCTACAAACTATACACAAAAAAAATAAAAAATAAAAAATCGTTATCTTTTTCTTTTTTTTTTTTTTTACCAAATCACTCAATCTAACATTACAACATGTAAGAGTTTTAGACACCAAATATTTTGGAAAAATTCTATTTCTACATACTTAATTAGCTCAGTGTACATCTTTTCTCAATACACACCTATTAATTTGATTATTAACTAATTCTCTCACTCCACACACTTAAAGTTACAATTATATCCTTTACTTATAACCATTGTACACACTACTTTATCTTCCTTTCCACACACTTTCTAAGACCCTACTTTCACACTTTTGCAGTTCCACCTATACAAAAGTGAGACCAAAGCCAATAAAATTTCCTCTGAAAACCTCCATTGAACCTGAAAACCATTGAAAATCCGATTTTAATAACCTTATTTATCAAGACCAGTCATTTATTTCTGTCATGTCTTGGTTCACAGGCATTAGAAGTTACTGTTTGGCTTGACGGGAAGGAATACCAACCAAAATAATTCCGTGGAAAGCCGATAACAACTTTAATATGTCATGAGCTTCCAGATGAATCAAAAGATCATCAAGGGACACACATTAAAGTTTTGGTCATTCAATTCCTTAGTGATAGTTGCCTTTAATGATTCCGTATTCTTTTTCCGGTCATTCAATTCCTTAGTGATAGTTGCCTTTAATGATTTCATATTCTTTTTCTAACTATGAACCTTTATGTAGTATTCACTACTGCAATTCAGTTTGATTACCCCACCCACTATAAGAAAAAACACTTTTGGCGACACCTTTTTTTTTTTTATCGCAAATAGTCTACTTTCTGCGATTAAAATTTAACTTTTGGCGATCACAATTTTTTGGTCGCGGAAAATCACCTTTTGGCGACCAAAAAAAAAAGTTGGTCACGGAAAGTATACTATTGGCGACCAAAGGCTTTTTTTGGTCGCGAAAGATCACCTTTTGGCGACCAAAAAAAAGGTTGGTCACAGAAAGTATACCCTTTGGCGACAAAAAAAAAAGTTGTCGCGGAAAGTATACTATTGGCGACCAAAGGCTTTTTTTGATCGCGAAAGATCACCTTTTGGCGACCAATAAAAAAAGTTGGTCGCGGAAAGTATACTATTGGCGACCAAAGGCTTTTTTGGTCGCAGAAGATCACCTTTTGGCGACCAAAAAAAAAAGTTGGTCGCGGAAAGTATACTATTGGCGACCAAAGGCTTTTTTTGGTCACGGAAGATTACCCTTAGGCGACCAAAAAAAAAAATTGGTCGCGGAAAGTTATGGCGGGTTAAATTTTAAAAAAAATGATACTACTGTAATTACATGCTATTTTTTTGTTTAGGCATTAAAAGTTTTATAAAATAATATATAACTCAATTTTTATAGGTTATATATGTTTTGCCAAATATGAACAAGAAGCATGTTAGTGGCAGAGTGGATTGGGTGCATGGTGACTCTTGGTCACGGGTTCGAGTCCAGGTAGCACAAAAGAATTAATTTTTTTGGATAAAGGCGCTGACTTTTGGCGACCAACTTATCTTTGGTCGCTAAAAGTTTACTTTTGGCTAATATAAATTAGACTTTCCCTTAATATAAATTGGACTTTCCGCGACCAAAAAAGTTGGTCGCGAATGGTCACTTTTAGCAACCAAAGGCTTTTTTGGTCGCAGAAAACTATCTGTGACGAGGCTTTGGCGACCAATTCGCGACCAACATATTTTGGTCGCGAAAAGGTTTTAGCGACCAAATATGATACTTTTCGCGATCAAAATGTTGATCACGGAAAGTGTTTTTTCTTGTAGTGACCATTGCTGGACGAATTAAGGAGCTTGCATTTTTATACCCTGAGGTGGAGTCATTACAACCTGTTTATAGTTCTGTTGCATCTTTGAAACTTTTAAATATTGATTTTAGCATGTCTCTTGAATTCTTAATTTTTTCTTTTTGAATTTGGTGTTTATTTATTTTAATACTTTGAACAAGGTGGAATTTTCCTCGACATTTACCAACCTTAAGTCGAATCTGCTTTCTATTTTTGCAGCTTCTCGAATGCGGAGATGTGGTTCATCTCAATCGGATAACAAACAACGTGACATAATGAAAAAATTAACACCTTACTTATTTTCACTTTTTAAAAAATACTTTTCAGAAAATTTTATTTTCTTATTTTTCGTGTTTTTTTTTGTTTTTACTGAATTTTTTTAATGTTTTAAGCAATTTTTTTACTTTTTAGACACACCTAACATAAATACACCTAAAAAGTAAAAAAATTATAAAAAAAAAATCTTTTAAAAATTCACTAAATACCAAAAATACAAAAATTCAGTACATTTTTTTGTATTTTTATGTATTTATTAATTTTTTTAAATACTTTTTTACAAATTTTTTACTTTTTAGATACATCTAAGTAAGGTGCATCTAAAAAAGTAAAAAAAATATTTAAAATTTAAAAAATATTCACTAAAACCAAAAAAGTCAGTTTTCAAAAAACTTAATCCAGAAAACTCAAACCAAGCACACTGAATATTTTTTTTTTAAAATTTAAAAAGTGTATAGTGAGATACTTTTGTTATTAAAAAATGTGTACAGAGAATTTTTCATATAATATTATGAATGCTGCTGGATGTCTATTATTGTCATTTTTATTTAGGATATAATTGTCATTAAATTAATATTTTATTAAGTGTGTGTCCTAAGCTAACTAGATGTGTAGAAATAGAATTTCCCAATATTTTGTCTGTAAAAGTGAAAATTTTGTTGCAAAAGACATTTAGGAACAAATTTCTATCGTCATGAAGATAGTCGTTAAAAGATCGTCCTGAAAAGTCAAAAATAAGACTTTTAGCGATAAAATTTTGAAAATATTACTAATAAATAGACTTTTAGGGATAAAATAATTTGGTCTCAAAATAATTTATTTTTTGAGACAAAAAATCTGGTCCCAAAAGGATAATAATTCATCACTATGTCTAATTTTCGTTACTAAAACTATGATAAAGATACTTTTTGCAATAAAAATTTGTGGTCCTTAAAAAATAATCGTATCTCTAAATTTTGATTTCTAAAACTTAAAAAAAAAAAAAAATTGATTTTTTTTTAGGCGGTAGTGTAAACCGAGTGTAATTCTTTGATTTAATTCTTGATCATGCCAGCTCTTGCTCTTTGTCAGAAGAAAAGTTGTGAATTTCATTAATCCGTGTCTAATCTAACTAGGATTTCTAGATGTCTAATCTAAACTTAAAATGCCTCTATTTGGCAAGGGGCCATGATATGGAGCTCGAAATTTCAGGGCACTAATGCCCCGAAATTCTATATAAGGTAAAAAAAAAAAAAATTATCAAAACTGGAAATTAGGGGCATTAGTGATCACAGTTTTAGTGCCGCAAATCATTTTTGTTTGGCAAGTTTAGGACTTTTGTTTTGGATAAAATAGTTATAAAATAATAAAATAAATTTTTTATTTAATAAGACAAAACATCACATCTAATTTATAATTATTATATTTTTTTTCTCACAAAAAGTTAAAAAAACTCTTCATAAACGAGACTTTTTAACCTCAAGCTAAAATAATCAAAAAACTAAAAAGCCTACTTCCCAAACTTATGTGTCATGTGTAACAAATATATAACAGTAAATCATAAATATATTTTTTAAGATTTATATAAAATATGAATTATCTTTTATAATTTAAAAAATTATATCTCAATCTTTTAAGTTTTTAATCACATAATAAATGATTCTTTTTTATTAATAAATTATCAAATGAATTAATAGTTTTTAGTAATATTATAAATATATTTCACTTAATAATTTAAATAATTTTATTATTATATAGAATAATAGTTATGAATTTTATTAACTAAAAAATTATAACAATAGAGTATTTATAATTTTTTAAATTATAAAGATTAATTCGTATTTTAAATAAATTAATAAGTAAATAAAGTAAAATAAATAATTGGGGTATTTACACACAAGTCCTAATTTATGAACTTATATTCCATTAAGTTCTAACTAAGATTTTTTGGACCTTTAAATCCCATTAAATAGTTAATAGTCAGAATTACCCTTCAAACAATGATTGTTCATCATTTATGATTATCTATAAGAGAACATAATAATTTGACATTTATTTTAATTTTCAAAACTTTAAAATATCAACTTTCGAATTGAAAAAACTAAAAATAAAAATAAAAATTATGTGCAATATAATAATAATAATAATGTTTTTTTTTAATTGAAAAAAATGAATTATTTTTTGTACGAAACTAAAAATTTTGTGTATAAAAGAGCGTGATAATGGAGTATTGATGTAAAAAAAAAAAAAAAAATCTTTAAAAATGAAAAAATTGATAATGTTCTTAGTTTTAAAACTGGAAAAAGCTGATAATGTTCTCGATTTTATTGGATAGTTCAATCAAACGAATAAGTAGAAGAGCAAAAATGTTTAATCTTATGCTCTCTCTTTTTCCATCAATTAGTGAAACAATTATCTGGAACATTACTATGCAAAATTGATAATGTTCTTAGTTTTAAAAATTGAAAAAAAACTGATAATATTATATGAAAAATCTAGAAATCCCCTAGATGTTGATTTGTGATTATGTATCAATTTTAAACAGTATATAACAATCCAAATCAAATAATCAAGACAAATCGACACAACGATTTTACGTGGAAAAACCACAATTGGACACCTCCAATTGTGATAAAAAAAACCACGGGCAAAAGCCACAAAACAATTCACTATGAAGATATAAAGGAATTAAACAGGTATACTCTCAATTACCTAGCGAATCCACGCCTGAATCGAACCAACTCCTATATGCCTCTTCCAACCCCGTCTTCACCTCGGAATTGTCTTGACGATGAGCCACTCCAGAATCCACCAAAGTTTCAGGCTCGAATTCTTCAGAATCCACCGAAGAACAGCTCTCTCTTTTATGTAGAATAAACAAACAATCATTTGATGTAAACTCTTTAAACCATGAGTTGAATACTCAATGAAACATCAAAGAAAGCTAGCAAAATATCCCCAGATATAAACCTTAATATCCAAAAAGAAGATCTGAAGTAGTAATCCTAAAATCTGACCCAACACGCGAATTTATAGAATTTGTCCCGCGATCTCCGCTCGAGCGCCAATACCCGCTCGAGCGTCTTCAGCAAAATATGCGTGTGATATAACAAAGGTCCGCTCGAGAGCTAGATAACCCGCTCGAGCACGAAATCACACAGCTCAGTACTTTTACAGGCGACCAAAACTGCTGGAACCAGGGATTCTCCGCTCGAGCGGGAATGTCCGCTCGAGCGGATAGACAACTTTGAAGGCAATTTTCCATTTTGCTTCGGGGGCGCTGCCCCTCGACCCCGCCTGGGCGCTGCCCCGACCCCGCCAAGGGGCACTGCCCCCTGGACCCTCGCGAGCTGACCGAGCAGCTCGATCTCCGTCATAATCAGCGAAGTGGCAATCTTGAAAGAATTAAACACCACAAACTTCTCTGCAAAGCACGATTCGGGTTGGATTTGCATCTAATAACTCATAATCTCACTGAAATAAAAATGCGAATAAAATTACAACTCAAAGGAGTTTTGTCAAACGGGATTGCCAAGAAATAAAACCTAACAATCTCCCCCTTTGGCAATGCCATGACAAAACACACCTAAACAAATAAAATCCTAAACACCCCAACCCATTACAGCCAACAAACGCAAACTTCTTCTCAAGGTCATGATCTACAAAACAGTTATTAGTTGCACAATCTCCAAAACAACTATTAGTCCCACAAGAGTATATGAAAAAGCAATAAACATATGGCTAGATAATCTTGAAGCATTTGAAGCATGAGATGGAAAACATGAATAGATGCGACTTGGAGATTTTAAGAACATGCAGCATGAAAACCTGAAAACTTAAGACACATGCACCCGACACATGGCATGAATATATGAAATCCTAAGACACATGCACCGGACAAAACAATCTCCCCGTTTTTGTCACAAATTGACAAAGGAAGCTCAAACAATAAAGAAGCCAATGCAAAGCAACATGCGAACCAACTAATGCCAATCTCCCATACCAAACAAAACAAAGTGTTCATGCTAAAAAACTCTTGCAATGATAAACCAAACTCCCCCTTACTAAAAGTAACCACAAGCACTGAAAATAGTGAACATGAAGAAAACGACAAAATAATATGGCGGAGCAAGAAAGGAATTTCTGATTTGTACCTTGAAACACACAAGATTATCCAAGAAGCACAATTACTAGAAAACACAATGTGCACAGTCTATAGAAGATTCCTCATGAAAGAAAGTGATGCATTATGTGAAAAGCATAGATCCCATGAGAAAAGTGTGTGTGTGACTCTTGGAGTTCGACAAACACAAGATTCAAATCCTAGTAGTGATATGAAAGCTGGACCTCCGACTAGAGAATCTAAGCACAACACAGGAAATTCAAACCACTAGAAAATCAAGGGGTATTTGTTAAGTAAAGGCGGAGGCTCCCCCTCAATCAATGAATCCCTTTTTTTTTCCCCCCTTTTTTTCACATCTTTTTTGTTTTTTTTTGCACATTCATTTTTTTTTCTTTTGCACATTCATTGGCGGCTGACACGCTCAAGAGTATGGAAACTGAACCAGAGAAACATGGATAAAATAAGGATGGCATGGTTGGTGACTCTGAGGTAGCCTTTTCCTCATGCCTGGACTACAAAGAACAGAGGGGAAAGCCGTGGAGATGCAAACAGATGGAAGATGGTTAAGAGACTCAATATCACCCATGATATGCTAGTATAGGTCAATTTCTCTAGAAAAGCAAAAGATACAATGCTAGAAGTCCATAGAAAAAAATAATCACTAAGGCGGAGGACTCCGATATTTGCTAATCCAAGAGTGTGTACAGAATGAGACATACTAATTAAAAAACACACACTCCAAAATGAGTAATGACACCAGAAAGCACACACATATTAACATGTAATGGATATTCTTATCAATTTCAATATGCACCAAGGATCACTCAAAAATTTTAAGCTTGCAAAACCATACTAAGAAAATCTTTTTGGGAGTTTTTATTTTTTTTTCTTTTTTCCATTTTTTCTTAACCAAAGCAAGACAAAAAAACGAACATACACACATTTTAAAAAAAAAAAAAAAAAAACATGTCAGAAAACGAACAAGCACACATAAACCCAAAAATTAAAACAAATA
The DNA here is from genome assembly GCA_030407325.1 of Camellia japonica. NCBI lineage: Eukaryota > Viridiplantae > Streptophyta > Magnoliopsida > Ericales > Theaceae > Camellia > Camellia japonica. Next base: position 34,416,515 of record JAPPVO010000031.1, read on the forward strand.
AACAAATTAACACAAGTCAAGTTTTCTCACCCAAACCGCTTTAGTATAAACAAAGTTGTGAGCATTGCAGTTTTTGGGTGGTGTCTTGATGTTGTGGCTCCCTTTGCTTTCAATGGGAAACCCGTCTCGACTTGGTTTCCAACTTCCTATTTTTAGGTCTAGGCAAATACACTCTCTCATGCAACTTATAACAATAAGGGAGAATATGACCATGCATACCACAATGATGACAAATAAAAACAGGGTGTACAGGGTGTACCTTCTTTTCTTTTACCTTACCAACTCTAGGAAGTTTGAGAAGTCCATCCTTATGTTGAATTTTATGTTCTCCCTTTCCTTGAGTTCTTGTATCATGAGATGTAGATGCATTCTGTTTTTTCTCTTTGTTATCACCAAAGCCAATGCCACTCTTGTCACAACACATTTGTTGAGACCCAATGATATCCTTCAAAGTCTTTGATCCTTTGTTCCAAAGACCAATGGTAGCCATAGCACACTTGAGCTCTTCCTCTTTCTTGATCATTAGTTCTTCCAAGGCAACTTGAGACATCTCGAGAGATTCAATCTTTTCTTCATGCATTGCATAGATTTGCTGTAGCTCATTCCTCTCTGTCTCACAAGTCAAGAGCTTTGCACAAAGAGCTTGTCGATCATTAGCTATCTTGATGGCATCAATCCTAGCCTCGGAAATCTCCCCTTTAGTTTGACATTCTCACTTTCACATGTTGTGAGTTTCATAGCGAGTTTGTCATTCAATTTGGATAACTTAAGAGATTCCTTATACAACTTTTCATGAGCTTGCTCAAGCTCTTCATCATCACCTCCCGAGGATTCATCATCAGTGGTATTCTCAACCGGGCTCTTCGGATACCCTGTTTGTCCTTCAGTTTCGGAAGCCGCCATGAAAGCAAGGAATTATTTATGTCCCTCTTCACCTTGATCTTCATTGTCACTTTCATCTTTATCAGATTCTGATTCATCATCCCAAGTGATAGCGAGGTCTTTCTTCTTCCTCAACCGAGTGGGGCATTCTTGAGCAAAGTGGCCAAATCCTTGGCATTCATAACATTGGAGTCTTTCAGAGTTCCCTTGTATCTTTCCTTTCTCCTTCTTGGCTATAGAATTAATTTTGAGTTTATCTTTGCCTTTAGATTTATGAGTATGAGTAGATTCCAAAAGATTAGGATTCTTTTTCAAAAAAGGTTTTTTAAATTGTTTAACAAAAGCAGCTGTAATCTTCGAATCTATCTCACAATCCTCATCAGAATCCTCTCCAACTCTTTGAGCACTACTAAAAGCTATATCTTTTTGTTTCTTTTTGAAATTCCTATGTGCCTCATAAGTTTGGAGATTTCCAACCAACTGATCCAGCTTGAGGTTGTCAACATCTTGAGCCTCCTCAATAGCCGTAACTTTTGGTTGGAACCGATCGGGCAAGGATCTCAAAATTTTTCCCACAACTTTGGATTCTGGTATTTTTTTCACCTAAATTGAAGCTGGAATTTACAATGTCACTCAACTTCGCATAAAATTCATCAAAGGTCTCACTATCTTTCATTGAAAGGTTTTCGAAACTAGACGTGAGCCTTTGAAGTTTTGAGCGTTTAACAGAAGGAGTGCCCTCATGAATAGTTTGTAAGATATCCCAAGCCTCTTTTGCGACTTCACAATTGCAAATACGACTGAACTCTTCAGGTGTGACAGCGCAAAAGAGAGAATTGATAGCTTTACTATTCTAGCTACTATTTTGGTAATCAATTGTGTCTCACTTATCAATTGGTTTGGGGAAAGTTACTCCATCAACGGTAATCGTTGGTTCCGTCCACCCATACAAGACAGATTGCCAAACTTTTTCATCAATAGATTTTAAAAACGATCTCATACGAGCCTTCCAAAAAGAATAATTGGATCCGTCAAGTAGGGGTGGTCGAACCATAGAATTTCCCTCACGTATTGTATCCATTATCACAAATCAAACAAGATCTCGCTTTAATAGATTTGTAAAACAAAATAAATAGAGCGACCCGCTCTGATACCAAATTGAAAAATCTAGAAATCCCCTAGATGTTGATTTGTGATTATGTATCAATTTTAAACAGTATATAACAATCCCAATCAAACAATCAAGACAAATCGACACAACGATTTTACGTGGAAAAACCACAATTGGGCACCTCCAATTGTGATAAAAAAAAACCACGGGCAAAAGCCACAAACAATCCACTATGAAGATATAAAGGAATTACACAGGTATACTCTCAATTACCTAGCAAATCCACGCCCGAATTGAACCAACCCCTATGTGCCTCTTCCAACCCCGTCTTCACCTCGGAATTGTCTTGACGATGAGCCACTCCAGAATCCATCAAAGCTTTAGGCTCGAATTCTTCAGAATCCACCGAAGAACAACTCTCTCTTTTATGTAGAATAAACAAACAATCCTTTGATGTAAACTCTTTAAACCATGAGTTGAATACTCAATGAAACATCAAAGAAAACTAGCAAAATATCCCCAGATATAAACCTTAATATCCAAAAAGAAGATCTGGAGTAGTAATCCTAAAATCTGACCCAATACGCGAATTTATAGAATCTGTCCTGCGATCTCCGCTCGAGCGCCCAATAGCCCGCTCGAGCGTCTTCAGCAAAATATGCGTGTGATATAACAGAGGTCCGCTCGAGCGCTAGAGAACCCGCTCGAGCGCGAAATCACACAGCTCAGTACTTTTACAGGCGACCAAAACTGCTGGAACCAGGGATTCTCCGCTCGAGCGGGGGAATGTCCGCTCGAGCGGATAGTCAACTTTGAAGGCAATTTTCCATTTTGCTTCGGGGGCGCTACCCCTCGACCCCGCCTGGGCGCTGCCCCGGACCCACCAAGGGGCGCTGCCCCCTCGACCCCCGCGAGCTGACCGGGCAGCTCGATCCCCGTCATAATCAGCGAAGTGGCAGTCTTGAAAGAATTAAACACCACAAACTTCTCTGCAAAGCACGATTCGGGTTGGATTCGCATCTAATAACTCATAATCTCACTGAAATAAAAATGCGAATACAAATACAACTGAAAAGAGTTTTGTCAAACGGGATTGCCAAGAATAAAAACCTAACATTATCAATTTTACTAAGGGAGCGTTTTTCATAAATCCCATTCCTAACAGTTTTATACCATAAAACCCAAATCATTTTTTTTATTCCATTAGGTTCCATTCAGTGTAGTAAGACCAAAGTACCCTTCCTTCATTTCTCCTGCATACTCCATTCTGAAAACAAATCATTCCTATTCCATCTCTTCACTCCACAAAATATTGATTTCTCAAAAAAAAAATTCATCGTTGGCCCCAAAAAACTCCCAAACCGTAACCCTAGATTCACATCGCATCACCACCATCGTCCTCCACTACCCACTGTCGTCGGCCACTGCTATTCCACTTCATCTCACCGCTGTGAAGGTTTACATCGAAATGAGAGTGGTTCGTTCTTCTGTGTTTCCCATCGGTCGACTGAGTGTGGTCCATCAATTTCCATACCCACCCATAGTGAGGAGCAAAAGTAAGCACCATCATTCCACCCTCTATTTTTTAGTCAATGATAACATAATGTAATCACCAATGTATATATTTACATTGCCCTATTATTATTGTTGTTTTTGGATTTGATTTTGTAACGAACTCCCTATTTTTATTCTTTGTCCATCTTGGTGATGTTGATTTTTTTGTTGAACATGAATAACATTAAGAAACAAATGTACAATTTACATTCCTTTCCACCCTATATTTTTCAGTTAATGGTAACATGATGTAATCACCAATGTATATATTTACATTGCCCTATTATTATTGTTGTTTTTAGATTTGCTTTTGTAATGAACTCCCTCTTTTCACTCTTTGTCTATGTTGGTGATTTTGATTTTTTTTTTGTTGAATATGAATAACATTCAGAAACAAATGTACAATTTACATTCCTTTCCACCCCTCTGTTTTTCAATCAATGATAACATAATGTAATCACCAATGTATATATTTACATTGGCTTATTATTATTGTTGTTTTTTGATTTGATTTTAGAATGAATTCCCTATTTTCACTCTTTGTCCATGTTGCTGATGTTGATTTTTTTTTTTTTTTTTTTTTTTGTTGAATATTACATTCATTTGTTATTAATGTTGTTTGTGGTTGTGATTTGGTAATGAACTCTCTGGTTTTTTCCCTATATCAATATTGGTATTGTTGATTGTTGATGTCCATAGAACTCCCAATTTTCACCCAAAAATATGATGGAATATGATGTAAATATTCACATTGTGACATCAATGGCAATATTCACATTATGAACATCAATAGCAATATTCACATTATGGTTGTCAATCATCTTTTGGGTCAATATGAATTCCATTATACATAATGTCAATATTTACATCAGATTGTTAAATATTGGTAATGACTTGTTGTCTTAAATTGTCATGTGTTATTGTTTTGTAATACACTCCTTATCTCATCCCTTGTGACATTGACTTGTGGGTGTTGTTGATTGTTGATAGTCATGAAATAATTACAGTCCAAACTTTGGATGGTTGCCAACCCTGTTTTGTTATATGTTAATTCTTGTAGGCATGCTGTAAATAAAAACATCATATTGTTTCACTTGTTATTGATTAACATCAATGTCAATATGCACATTCTAAACATAATATCAATATTCACATTGTGACATCAATGGCAATATTCACATTATGAACATAATGGCAATATTCACCTTCTGACATCAATTGAATATGATGTAAATATTTACGAAGCTATTGATATTATTACTTGTTGATGGTTATGAAAAATTAGAGCCCCTAATCTTTAATGGTTGTCAACCCTCTTTTGGTTCAATGTGAATCTCATTATACATAATGTCAATATTTGCATCAGATTGTTAAATATTGATAATGACTTATTTGTCTTAAATTGTCATGTGTTATTATTTTGTAAAACACTCCTTATCTCCTCCCTTGTGTCAATGTCAAACTTGTTGGTTGTTGATGGTCATGAAATGATTATAGACCAAACTTTGGATGATTGTCAATCCTATTTTGGTTACATCTAAATTCTTGTAGGCATGTTGTAAATAATATCTTATTGTTTCACTTTTATTGAGTGACATCAATGTCAATATGCACATTCTGAACATAATGCCAATAATTACATTCTGAACACAATGTTAATATTCACATTGTAACATTCTAAACATAATTTTAATATTCACATTCTGAACATAATGTTAATATTTACATTGTAACATTCATATTGAATATTCACACCATATATTTGGCTGTCAACATTCATAGTCAAATATATAATGTAATGATGTAAAGATTAACATCATGTATACATCGTGTTTGTTTAATAGTTGTAATATGTTATTATTCCATATTTCATCTATTATTTTCCTCCAATTTTTTGGTTGTTATCCTTGTTGGAGTTGTTGATTATGATCAAATGATTTGAACTCTCAAAATTTTGTTCATTTTTCAAACACATGAACTAATGACATGATATATGATCCATGTAAATGTTCACACCATTTATTTGATTTTTATTGTTTTATCCTATGTTGTACAGTGTTCATGTGAATATTGACATCATGGTTTTGGTCAATGCAACCATGGTCACATCATTCAACTATTCACAGTACATATAGTTTGCACTTGTTATGATTTACCAGTTGTGACCATTGACAGTAAATTTGTTTCTAATTGAACAAACAAATGTTGCTCATAGATTTCATGGTAAAAGAAAAAGAGAACAGTTCCATGTCAAAGACAAACTTGAACAAATAGTCAGCTCCCCGAAAGTGAACATGAAAAAGGTCAACTACCTATCTAACATTATTGGATTAGTGAAACTGATAACGAGCACCAAGTTCTCGAATCCTCAGCTGGATTGTTTGAAGGAAACACCATTTTGGTAGTTGTTTGATGTGTTGAGGATCGATATAGTTGGCCTCGACAAATGCATAAAGTTCAACGATGTTATCGTATGCGTGCTAGAGACGTACAAGGCATCAAAAGACACATTTTACATCGGCGAGAAAAATATGAATATGAATTTCACATCATTTACGATTTTGTAAATTTTAGAATACATTGGACAAAAGAACTATAATTAGTTATTTTGATTATGCTTAATAAGACACAATGATATGTTGTCATAATATTTGCTACTAGAAAGTCAATGTTAATATTCATATTGGTTTATGTTGTCTTATAATTATGTTCACATAACCATTGGCTTAATATAACTAAATTAATTTATTTGATGTTTTATTCATGATATTAACATTCACATCAATAATCTAATTATGCATAAATGTACACTTCATGTTTGTGTACACACAGAAATGATGGTTTGTGGTTAATGCAATGCTGATGTAGTCATATTTTTAGAGATTAAAAAATCGATGTGAATCTTCACATTGTTGTCAGCTGCTTTACAATTGTGTACACATAATCATTGGCTTAATGTGATATTTAGACAATGCAATTTTAATGTGAACTTTAATATCATCATTCTATATTAGTAATTAATACTTTGAAACCATAGTGCATTTATCTATATTCCAGAATTCATGTGAACCTTCACATTCGTATGTTTTAGTGTGAATATTCACATCACATTTGTATTCAAAATGAAAGTTAAGGCTTGTGGTTGTGTAATTTGATGCAATACCGATGTGAACCTTAACATCACCTTGTCACAGTGGTAATGAACACAGCGAAAACATATTCATCATTCAATATTATATGGGTGTGTGACTAATATTAACACCAATTGACAACACAATGACAAATTTTCAATTCAAATGAATGTGTTTAAAATTCACATGATAAATTTTCAATTCAAATTAATATGAATATTAGCATTGATTAATAATATGAACATTTACATTATTTTTATATCAGACACCTTACCAATCTCAAAAAATCATTATTATATTGAAATCCAATAACAAAAAATCAAAATCAATGACAACAACAGAATCATGTTCACTAACCCAAGCAAATATCACTAGAGATGTTGTTTCCAATGGGAACAACTTTTTTTGCTGAATTTCTCATTTGAACATATAATCAAACACTTGGTGGGCGATAATTTTAACAATTGTGAAAAAGAAGAACATCATCTGAAAGAAGAACAATATGAAATGTGAACATTCACACTAATTGACAGAAAAACCAGAAACAGAGCACAAACTCCTCTATCTCCTCTATCTCCTCTTTCCCTTTGATTCAATCCAGTCGAATGTGGGTTTAATCAATCGACTGAACAAGTTTGTAAGCTATCTCATCTGTTTCTTCGATTCAAATCCTCCTCGTTTCCTTTGGTTTCCAGCTGAAATAGTAACAATGACAGGAAAAAAAAAAAAGAGCACAAACTTTGAGTCGTCATCTTCTTTCCTACAGGAATGAAACTCTACCACAATGAAACACTACCACAAATTCTTTGTCGTCGTATTCTCTTCTATAGAACGAAACCCTACCACAACAAAAATAGAGGGAAATATGTGTATCATTCATGTATATAATATATATATATATATATCAATAATAGATATAAGGGTATAATAATCTAACAAAATATAAATTGGGAAAAAGGACCTTATGGAATAAAAGTATAAACACATGAGACTGATTAGGTTATAACTTTCCTTTGTGAACTTATTGGAATAGAACACCTCTAAATTGGATTTATCAATAAAAAAATCTTTTTACTAAATAGGACTTATTGATTCAAAAAATATTAAATAAGATCTGAGCTATCATAGTATTGTAAATATGACTTTTAGATAATTAACTCTAAATAAATAAGGGAGAAAATAGAGTGAAAGAGGAAAGGAGGAAAGAGAATAGCCGAGAGTGTGAATGAAGGAAAAAATAAATTTAAAAAGATGAGAAGTGAAGATTTATGCGTGTAATTGGGCCCTAGATTATGCCGCGTTGGGCGTACAAAAGGGGTGTTTGAGAAGCTAAGTTTAGGTTGTTTTTCGATTAAAATTTATTAAAAATAAATTAAAATAGTTAATAAGATAAAATATTATATCAAATTTATAATCATTTCATTTGTTTTCTTACAAATATCACATCTAACTATAAAAAAATTCAACTCTCTTCTCAAACATAAATATTTTAACTTATTAAAATAGCAAATTTTTCAAACAAGGCCAAAGTAAGAACATATTCAGTTGAGATGTTAACTTTATGTGTTATATGATAAAAAGTGATAAAAATAAAATTAAAAAAATGTGTTAAAGAATTTATTAATTCAAATAGTGAATGATAGTACAATATATATATATATATGTTAACAAAAATGCTTGGAACTCTCAAAGTTGGGGACTCCCATAACTCCCAAAATGATATAAACCAATCATGTGTTTTTGTTTTTTTATTTTTCTTTCCTTCTTAAATCAATCACATGTAAGTGGGGTTATAAGAATTATGTTTTTCTTGAGGTATGTAGCATTATTGATATATTAAAATGTATGTTAAAACATATATAAATAATAAATAAAATAAACAAATAATATAAAAAGTACAGTCAACCTCACCTCCCTAATGTGCTCTGCCTTGTTCATCTCTCTCTCTCTCTCTCTCTCTCTCTCTCTCTCTCTTTCCTTCCTTTGCTTGTTAAGAGCATCCACATTCGAGTAGTCAAAAAATGATATGTTATAGGACAAAAAATGATAAAAATAGAATCTAAAAATATGTGTTAAAAATTTGTTAATTTTAGAAAGTGAGTGATAATACAATGAATATTTTAAGATGTGTACTAAGATGTATATTAAGAATATATATATATATATATAAAATAAATGAAATAAAGAATAATTGAAAAGTGCAGTGGGCCCCACCCCACTGCATTGTATGTCAACCTCTCTTTCTCTTTTTTCTCTCTTTTCTCGAGTTCGACTATGGTACCCAAAAGTGGTATTTGGGTACCATACATAAAAATGAATTTTAGCCTTTATAGATTGGAATCTTTAATCTGGACCATGAAAAAAAAAAAAAAAAAAAAAAAAACCGGTTGAACCAGTCACACACAGCTAACACACACACACTCTTTCTTTCTTTGTCTCTATTATGTTTTGTGTCCCTTCCCCTCTCTACGGTAGACCCACCCATCTATCTACTGTGTTCTGTTCTGTTCTTTTTTTTTTTTTTTTCTTTTGAACGAGTTTTGTTCTGCTGACTATTCTATCTCTGTACTCTGTTTTCTCTCTATACTGTGTGAGGCTTTCTTCAAACCCTTCTCCCTCACACCCCGCCGGCCTATTGTCACCTCGATCCCATTGTTCCACCACCACCGGCGCAACCCCCGAAGCTCTCTTCAATGGCATTCTCTGATAGAAACAAGAAGAAAAGGGTTTGCTTTCTATACCTTTTTTTTTTTTTCTTGAACCTTTAGACTTGTTCATGGCTCTTGGAGTGAATATGCATATTTATAGACTAATTTTCCTAGTCCAATACAATGAGCAGTGAATATGCATATAAACAAAAAATAAAAAATATAAAAAAATCTACATACGAGAGAGAGAGAGAGAGAGAGAGAGAGAGAGAGGAGCATTTTGTGGGTGTGGATCTATATTTCTAGAAGTTTGACTCCTTGTAGAAAGTGTTGAAAGTTTGGGATATATCAACTTTAATAATGTGAAAAGTGTTTGTTTTTTGATTTTTTTTTTTGGCGGTTCAAAGTCATAAAGTGTTTCTTTTTGGTTTTTTTGTTTTTTTGTTCAAAATCATGAAGTGTTTCTTTTTTGTTTTTTCTGATTTTTTTTTTTTTGGGGGTTCAAAATCAAAGACAAAAGTATTAATATTTTTTTGTGAATTGGGTATTAATATTGATGATACCGTTCGTTCCAAGTGGAACGGGTCGAACTGATCCACGCTCCTCAAGCCTGTGTCCGAATGACCAAGCCCACCAGAAGACCTGGACAAGAGTTCAATGGGGAACGGGGAGTCCCCCAACGAACCCTCCGATGAGCAAGTTAGAGAAAGAAGTAGAATGTAGAGACGAATTAGAGATAGAAAGCTTAACCTTCTTCCCGTCTTCGACGTCTGCTTATATCCTCTGGTAATCATTTCGATGTCCCTTCCGACCTGTCACCTTAGCCGAAAGTCTATGCTCTAGCTTACCTTGTTCATGGTGAAGTCGTTCTGTCCCGACATAGAGGGGTTTTCTCGCAATAAATGCTGTAAGGGGCTTCATTAATGGCGATGTGCAGTGGCAATAACTTTGCAGATCTTTGTTTGCTTATGTGGCTTGCCCTTCTCTTGCTATGTGTCTTGATGTCATTGGTTTCGTTGCTACGTGGGGCTTCAGCCATGCTGGGCTTTAGTATTTATGTATTGGACCTAAATGGTGGGCTATAATATTTATGGGCTTACCCATGTCAGTAGTCCCATTCCCAAGTGCAGCTTTAGTCCAACGAATGGAATAATGAAGAAAACGAGGGTTGTGAGAGACTGGCAGGGTGAAGGCCGACCGAGAGGAGTGACCGACCATAAGGGGAACGACCGTGAATGGTGGCCGAGTGGAGGGACCGACCATGAGGAGGCCGACCGCGAAAGGTGGTCGAGCGGAGGGACCGACCATGAGGAGGGCCGACCGCGAAGGGTGGCCGAGCGGAGGGACCCGACCATTAGGAGGACCGACTGCGAAGGGTGGCCAGAGGAGGGACTGACCGTGAGGAGGGCCGACCGCGAAGGGTGGCCGAGTGGAGTGACTGACCATGAGGAGGGCCGACCGTGAAGGGGAGTGGCGGTGCGCGGGGCTCGAGGACGGTGGGGCACGTGGTGATTTGAAGTGGAAAAGACAGGGTAGGGGAAGGGGCAATGAATTGTGGTCGTACACGTGGCAGAATCCTGTAGTGGGGAAGGTTAGGCGTTGGCAAAAGTGAAACGATAGGTTATTATAGGGTGTCGAAAAGACAGTTTTGGCGAATTGTTGAAAATTTTCAAGCTGGCGAAAATTAATTGTGACCCTTGGAATTAGGCAAGCCTTGGGCTTTTGGTATTATCCCGTTTTACATATCTCTTTGCAAACAACCAAAATATTCCAAGTGTAAACTCCTTTGTGTCGAGTGATACCCTTTGCAACATTTTGTGGACACCTCGCAACCAGCATCTGAAGCTATTCGCAGACACACAAGAGGGATGGCCCAAGAGAAGCAACAACCGTGAGGGTTGATCCATTGAGGGATGACGATGCGGTGGATTTGGCAGAACAATATCGCACGGAGCGTAGGGAGGGGAAGGGAGCGAGTCAGGCTGTGCGGGCTCGCCCCAGAACCATAATTTCGGCCGCGAGACCTATTAGTCAGGTGAAACCAGACCATTGGCACACCAACCGAACAGATTTGTGCTGACAGCAGAGGAGTTGGAGGGAATAAGGAAGAAGTATCAAATTCCCTCGGAGATAGGGCTAAGATTGCCCACAACCAAGGAGAGGGCATCAGACGTGCGGCCGTGTGAATTTAGCCTGTACGAGGACGTTGCGAGGGGATTTGAGGCTACCTCTCCCCCAAGTAGTGGTGGAAGTGCTGAACAAGCTAGAAGCGGCGCCAGGCAACTGATGCCGAACGCCTGGAAGATAGTAATGGCGTGCGCGAGTGCCTGGCCGCAGGCGACCGGAGGGACAGCGATGACAGTAGAGGAGTTTTTCTCCTACTACAAGGCCTCCGGTCAGCAGGAGACCTGGGGACGCTGCAAGTGGTGGCGGGCACGGTCTGGTGGCGGGTCTTCCATCATCGGTGAAGGGGTGGAGATCGAGATGGTTTTTGTGACGGAGAACGGTGGGGCTGGGGTGCGCACAACGTGGAAGGTCCCCACCAAATCAGTCGAGCCTAAGTTAGGGTGTTGAATCCGAAGACCGAGTGAAGAATGTGAGGGAATGGAGGGAAGAGAAGGGGGTGAGATGGGATGAGCTGGTCCTGCCTTCAACATTGTTCGCCCTGAAGTTGGGACCGCAACCGTTGGGGGAGGACCCAGCAAGGGAAGAGCTAGAGGCGCGGAGGAAGGCGGAGGAGGAGGAGGAGAGGAGACTGTTCGCTCGAGCGGACAAGTACAAGGAGACACAGTTGGGGCCCGCTCCAAAGCTGATCGCGAAAGAGCGAATCCGACCGCACTCGAAGCCGTTGGGGGGGAAGGATCTGGGAGGCTTTGAGCCGCGACCGCCCCCAGTGGATCCTCTGAAGGAGAGGAACAAAAAGGAGATGGAGACTTTGAAGAAGAAGAAGAAGAAGAGAGTGAGGGAGAGTGAGGGGGAGCCCACCTTGAAAGGAGAAAGGAGGTGACGGCGGAGGAGACCCCTGAAGTGGGGTTGGGGAAAGCAGCGAAGGGGTTGGAGAGTGGGGCGACTGGCCTTGAAGAACAAATGGAAAGTGGGGCGATCGGCGTTGAGCAAAGGGCAGAGCCACAGCCTAAGGAGGGTCTTGTGCCCCAAGGAGAAGGAGAGAGGGCTGGGTTGAAGACCGCCTTCTACCACGTCCCAGCGGTGTCCGAGCAAGTGGAAGAAGAATGGAGAGAAGCCAGGATGGCTGCAGATCGCCTCTTGGGGGTAGTGGAAGGCGCAGCGTGCTCTCAGTGGCTGGTTTTACTAAGGCTGAGTTGTTAAAGGGATTATGCGCTGCCCAGATGGAGGCGACTGCCTTAGCAAGAGCCCTGTTGAATAAGGCGGCGGCAGCGAAGGGCGAAAGTGAGGAAGGAGAGGGAAAAGTTAGGGCAGGTGGAGGCCCAGCTTGAAATTTTCAAGAACGAGAGCGTAGGCTAGAGGAAGGCTGCGCGGACTGCGTGCGCCAGAGGGTTGGAGGAGGCTCAGAAGGCGAAGAAGATGGGGGTGTTGGCGATGGTGCAGCAATATTGTCGATCGTGCCCATGCTGAAGCTGCTCGCGGCCAAGTTGGAGCTGGAGAACGAACGCCGCAAGGTGGTGTCGCTCGAGTTCCAGCTGGTTGGCGAGTAGAAGAAGCTGGAAGAGGCCCAGAAAGCCTGCATTGTCGCCAACGAACGGTGGGATGAGGCGATGACTTGTAATGAGGATCTGCGCCCCAGTCGATCAAAGAAAATGAAGAAGCAGATCTGAAGATCACGGGGTTGGAGAAGGATCTGGCAAACGAGCGCACCAGGGCAGCGGTAGAGAAGGCGAGGTTGGAGAAGGAGTTGGAGGAAGAAAAGACCAAGGCAGCCTCTGAAAGGGCAGCATACCCCGACTTATGTGTCGCAACAGTAGAGCAGTTCAAGGGGTCTGCTGAGTTTCAGATGGCTGTCGATGCCGCGATCGCCAACAACTTGGCGAGAGAGGGGTCCAGGGGGCTGGCCCGTCGGGGCGACCGCTGGGAGTAGGAGTGAAGAAGAAGTGTTCCAAAGCTTCCAGCGGTCGAACTTCTACAAACACGAGATGGCTGAGTTCTAGGACAGCGGCTGGAAGATGTTTAAACGCAAAGCAGAAGAGTTGTTCCCAAACTTGGACTTCAGCAGTGTAAGATTGACGAAGATGACGTGGCCCAGGCCCCTTAGATGAGGGTGTTGAAGAAGAAGACCTCGTCAAAGTGAAGAGGAATGATTGGTGTGAAAAAAATTTGTACTCAGAGTTTTGGTTGTTTTGTTTGTATTTTTTTTTTTTTTTGGAATTTCTATAATAAACTTATGTATAAGTTTGTGAATAAATAAAATTCTGAGTTGTGTTTGTCACACTGTGGCCTTTATTTTTGCAAATTTGAGAAGAATGAGAATAGTTATTCAAATAAGGTTTCTGTATAAATCGCAGTGAAAATTGAGAAGTAGGGAAGCAGTCTGACTTGTAAGAAAACCACAATGTAGAGTGGAGTTTAAAATGTGAGAATGTCAAAAAAAATTTAAAGTTTCAAATCACGACCCAAAGGGAGTCAGTTTGGCTTGTAAGGGTCCCAAAAAGTGAAGTTTTAAATCACGTTGTAAGGGTGTTGACAAATGAAAGGTTGGGTTGGGAAATGAAAGTTAAAAAATGTAAAGAGTGTTAAGAGACGTAAAAACATGAACCTGGAATTTGACTAAGTATGGCAACTATGCCACAATCATGAAGTTGCAAGAATGGCCTTGGCCAAGCGCTTCATTCGTGCTCAGTTCGGGTTGAGCTATGAATAACTCGGTCGGGCTATCTCTTCAAGTAACTCAGTCTGGCTGAGCTCTTCATGCTCAGTCTGACTAAGACTGAGGCTTTAAGTGACTCAGTCTGGCTGAGCTCTTCATGCTCAGTCTGGCTGAGGCTTGTCATGCTCAGTCTGGCTGAGGTTGTTCACGCTCAGTCTGGCTGAGGCTTTAAGTGACTCAGTTTGGCTGAGTCTTGTAACTGAGTGATGCAATCAAGACGTTATTGAGGTACCACACAGATAATTGAGATATAAGATTGTTGTCGTGTAAAGTGTAGCCAATTTGATCAGAAATTTACATCATGTGAGAGAAGAAGAACATTCGTGGTGTAGATTGCCAAACAGAAAATACAATAACTGATCAATACAAGAATAGGATTTATTGAAATAACGCTTCAAGTGTTCGGCATTCCACGGATGGGGAGGTCTCGGCCTTCCATGTCCTGAAGTCGGTAAGTGCCCGCACGAGGTCTGGCTTTAACAACGTAAGGTCCTTCCCACTTGGCTGCCAGTTTGCCCTCAACCGGATTTTTGGTGGCAAGGGTTACTCTTCGCGCAAAACAAGGTCCCCACGGTGAACTCCCTCGGTCGGACTTTGCGGTTGTAATGTGTTCTCATTTTCTGTTGGTATGAGGCCCGTCTGACAGCAGTGGTTTCTCGGAGCTCTTCATTAGGTCTAGGTCTGCCTGACGCAGCTCCTCAATTAGTTATGGATTCGGATGTAGAATTCTTGGGGTAGGCAGACCGATTTCCACTGGGATGACTGCCTTAGCGCCGTATGTTAAGCGAAAGGGTGTCTCCCCAGTGGGGGTTCGAGCGGTAGTGCGGTAGGCCCAAAGTACATTCGATAATTCCTCAGCCCAGAGTCCCTTAGCAGCTTCCAGCTTAGTTTTGATGATCTTGAGAAGAGAACGGTTGGTAGCCTCAACTTGGCCATTGGCTTGGGGATGACTTGGCGAAGAGAAACATGGCTGGATTTGAAGTTCTGCACAGAATTTCCTGAACTTGGCATTGTCGAATTGTTTGCCATTGTCGGAGACAATGGGTTGAGGGATGCCAAATCTGCATACAATCGACTGCCAGATGAATCTGGTTGTGTTCCGCTCGGTAATTGTGGCAAGGGGTTCTGCCTCCACCCATTTAGTGAAGTAATCAATGGCGACAATGGCGAATTTGGTTTGGCCTCGGCCAATGGGCAATGGGCCAACTAGGTCGATTCCCCATTTGGTGAATGGGTAGGGACTGCAAAGTGTGATCAATTCTGTAGGAGGAGCATGGGGGATATTGGCAAAACGCTAACACTTATCACATTTGAGCACGAAGTCTGTCGCATCTTGATTGAGAGTAGGCCAGAAATAACCAGTGCGAAGTATTTTGTGGGCTAGGGCCCGGGCGCCCGAATGATTACCACAGATACCCTAATGGACTTCCCTTATCACGTAGGTTGCTTGAGCAGGGTTGAGGCACCGCAGGTATGGGCGTGAAAAACTACGTTTGTACAAGAGGCCGTTGATAAGAATGTAGTTGGACGACCGGGCCCTGACTTTGGCGGCCTACTGTTTGTCGGCTGGCAGTTCTCCCGTTGTCAGAAATAGAAAAATGTCGGACGCCCATGGAATAGGTTCATTTTAGAGGAAGTAGACTTGCTGCTGAGTTGGGGAAATGGCAGGGTGGGCCAGGTACTTGAGGCGGACACCGTGGCTGAGGTCTGACTGGTCTGCCGAAGCTAACTGAGCCATTTCATCTGCTTTGGAGTTTTCCGTCCGAGGGATATGCTTGATGTGGAAATTATTGAAGAGGCGAGTGAAAGGGAGTGCGATATCCCTATAAGCCCGCATTGTGTCTGCCTTGGCATCGAATTCCTCCGTGATTTGTCCGACAATGAGCTGGGAATTGCTGAACTCTTGGATGTGGCTGACACCAATGTCTCTGGCGAGGCGGAGACCTGCGATCAATGCTTCATATTCAGCCTCATTATTGCTTGCGTTGAACAAGAAGCGGAGAGCACATTTGAAATAACCACCCTCAGGGGTGGTGAGGATGAGACCAGCCCCACTGCCTTCTTTGCGAGATGATCCGTCGACGTTGAGGGTCCAAGAGTGGGGGTCTTCGGGCTCGGTAGGGCGTGGCGGGGGCGGAGGAGCTGTGGTTGGAGTGGGATTTGTGAATTCCAGGATGAAATCGGCAACAGCTTGCCCTTTAATCGTCGTTCGAGGTCGGTAGGAAATGTCAAATTGGCTGAGCTTGACCGACCATTGCATAAGTCTGCCGGAAAGCTCTGGTTGTTGCATTATTTTCTTCAATGGTTGGTCAGTGAGGACCACTATGGAATGGGCTTGGAAGTAAGGACGGAGTCGTATGGAGGCGGTGACCAACGCCAAGGACATTTTTTTCTAACAATGGGTAATTTTGTTCGGCGCCTCTGAGAGCCCGACTAATGTAGTAGACCGGTCGTTGGACAGAGCTGTCTTCCCTGATGAGTGCTGCACTGACCGCGGTGTTTGACACGGCTAAATAGAGGAAGAGGGGTTCGCTCGTGATTGCCTGAGAAAGTAAGGGGGGTTGGCCATGCATTGTTTCAACTGCTGAAAAGCCTTTTCGGATTCTGCCGTCCACTCAAAAGTTTGTCGAAGAACTTTTAAGAAGGGGAGGCACTTGTCCGTTACGTGGGGAAATGAAGCGGTTGAGGGCGGCAACTCGGCCAGTAAGCCTCTGAACCTCCTTAACCATTCTGGGTGACTGCATTTCAATTAAGGCCTTGATCTTTTCGGGGTTAGCTTCGATGCCCCGCTGACTGACCATGAAACCCAAGAACTTTCCAGATCCTACGCCGAAGGCGTATTTCTCCGGATTGAGCTTCATTTGGTGCTTTCGTAGGATGGTAAAGGTCTCTCGCAGGTCGGCCAGATGATCAGTGGAGAGCTTGCTCTTGACTAGTATGTCATCGACATATACTTCCATGTTCCGGCCTATCTGGTGATGAAAGACGGCATTGACCAACCGTTGGTAAGTGGCTCCAGCATTTTTCAACCCAAATGGCATCACACGGTAATGGTAGGTACCCCGGTCGGTGATGAAGGAGGTGTGTTCCTGGTCAGATGGGTGCATCAGAATTTGGTTGTATCCAGAGAAGGCATCCATGAAACTGAGCATTTGATGGCCAGCTGTGGCGTCAACCAGCAGATCTATACGAGGAAGAGGATAGCTGTCTTGGGGCAAGCTCGGTTGAGGTCGGAGTAGTCGACAGAGAGTCGCCATTTACCATTTTTTTTACGAACCAGAACCACATTTGACAGCCATCTGGGGTAGTCCACATTTGTGATAAACTGTGCCTCAAGGAGCTTATCTACTTCAGAAGCAATAAGGTTATTGCGCTCCGGGTGAAAGATGCGCTGCTTCTGGCGGATGGGTCAGAAATGGGGCTCAATGCTGAGACGGTGGGTGATGAAGGAGGGGTCAATATCTGGCATGTCGGAGTGGGTCCAAGCAAATACATCGTTGTGCTCAATCAAGAGGGCGGTGAGGTCGGCCTTAGCCTGGGAGGATAGTTGGTTGCCGATCTTGGCAGTTTTTGCCGAGTTGGTGGGATCGATGAGGACCTCGAAGAGCTCTTCCACTGGTTCCCCTCTGACCAGCTCGTCCTCGTCTCTGACGTCGAGTCCTTCAATGATCATAGCCTCCTTATGCTTGATTTCTTTAAGCGAGGTGACATAACACTCTCTGGCCACGGTCTGCTCTCCCTCACTGTGCCGACTCCAAGATCGGTGGGGAACTTGATGGCAAGATGGAAAGTGGATGTGATAGCTTGGAAGGCATTTAGAGCGGTGCGGCCAAGGATGATATTGTAAGCAGAGGGGCAGTCGACAACAAGGAAGGTGAGTAACTTTGTGGTCTGCCGCGGGTATTCGCCGATTGTGATGGAAAGATCGATGGAGCTGATGGAGGTCATCCGGTCTCCTGTGAAACCGACCAACGGGGTTTGGAGAGGAGACAGACTTTCTTCCCTGATCTTGAGCTGGCGGAAGGCATTTAGGAAGATGATGTCTGAAGAACTGCCATTGTCGACGAGGACTCGTCTGACTTTGTAATTGGAGAGGAGGGCAGAAATGACGAGGGGGTCATCATGGGGGTAACGGATGCCTGTGCCAGTCGGCTTCGGTAAAGGTGATGGGCTTCATCCACTGTTTGGGCTGTTTGGGAGGGCGGTCTAATGTGGCAACTTCTTTGTCTGAGCCCTGTCTTATTTTTCTGAGTTCTGCCCTCTGAGCCGAACGGGATGGACCTCCGCAAGCAAGCCCGCCGGCTATGACTCTGATTTCTCTGACAGGGGGGGTGGGGTTACCTTGTGCTCAGGGTTGCTGTGGAGGGCGATCATGGCCAGGGTTAGGTTGTGCTGGTTGCCGAGGAGGAGTGCGCCGACAGTTGTTTTTGATGGGTTCGGTCCTTTGCCTTTGCTGAGGGCGGGCTTCCGTGAACCGACTAAGACGTCCCTGACGTATCAAGCCCTCAACCTGATCTTTGAGGTTAACACACTCCTCGGTATTATGACCGTGGTCCTGGTGAAAACGGCAATATTTGGACTGGTCTCGCCAATTGGAAGGAGGCCGTAATGGTTGGGGCCATTTCAGGGGGTAGTCTCGTTGGATCTGATTGAGAACTTGTTCCATGGGGGAATTAAGGGGTGTGTACCGTTCGAACCGGCCAGGCGGTCGGGCTGGTGCCGACCGATCGGCTGGGGGGGTCGGTCGGTATACTGAGGTGTTTGGTTATTGTACTGGGTGTTTCTGGTTTCTGAGTCCTTTCTCTTCTCTCTAGGGGTCGGGTTTTTGGCTGTAGGGTCTTGGCGAGCGGCTAGGGAATCTTATACGTTCATGTATTTTTGGGCTTTGGAAAGTAGAGTTGCCATGGAGGTCGGGGGGTTTTTTTTTAGGGAGAAAAGGAAATCAAATGATCTTAGGCCGGCCATGAATGCCGTGAGGATGACCTTGTCATCGTTTTCCACCACCTGCAGCGCTTCGGTGTTAAAGCGGGTGACAAAGCTGCGCAGCGACTCCCCCTCAGTCTAACGGATGTTGAGGAGCTGGGTTGCCGGACGCCGCTGGCGCTGGGCTCCAATGAAATGGCTGAGAAAGGAGTCACTGAGGTGCTGGAAAGTGGAGACAGAGTCTGCTGGCAGTTGACTAAACCAGAGTCGAGCCGACCCCTTGAGTGTCACAGGGAAAGCCCGACACATGATTTCATCGGGGAATGCATGGAGGATCATGAGGGTTCTGTAGGTCTCCAAGTGATCGACTAGGTCCGTTGTACCGTCGAAATAGTCAATCGTGGGCATTTTGAACTTAGGAGGTAGAGGTTTGTCCCTGATGGAGGCGACAAATGGGGAGTTGGCTATGGTAGATGGTTTATGTTGTATGTTCTGCATGACCCCTTGGAGTTGGAGCTTCATGGCTCAGAGTTATGCGTCCCAGAGAGGAATGTTGTCACCACCGGAAGGCAGCAGGGGCTGGACGCTGCTGGCCTCTCCTTCAGGGGTTGGTGCCGGGGCCGATGGATGCGGGCCCAGGTGGTGGATTTATATCTGGGGGAGGGGGTCGCAGGCCCTCCAAGTTGGGTGGATAGGGCTGCTGGATAGCATGGCTCGGTGCTCGTTCTTGGTTGGGTGGAATATCTGGAGGTGGTGGAGGGGGCATGGGAAGGTTTCTTTGGAGTAGGGCATTAATCAAAGCTTGGTTCTGCTCGGCCAGGCGGTTAATGCTGTTGGTGAGCTCGGTAAAGTACTGTGGTGGGTTGTTTGGATTGGAAGGGTCGGGCTTGGTGATCGGGAACATTGGGGTGGGAAGCCATGGATCTAGTTGTGACCATCCACCTTCGCAGGTGGTGGGAAGGGGTTATTGGGAAAGGGCCTGCGCCGACAATGAGCACAACTGGTGCGCGGAGTAAGAGAGTTCCCACAGACGACGCCAACTGATGATACCGTTCGTTCCAAGTGGGACGGGTCGAACTGATCCACGCTCCTCAAGCCTGTGTCTGAATGACCAAGCCCACTAGAAGACCTGCACAAGAGTTCAATGGGGAACGGGGAGTCCCCCAGCGAACCCTCCGACGAGCAAGTTAGAGAAAGAAGTAGAATGTAGAGACGAATTAGAGATAGAAAGCTAACCTTCTTCCCGTCTTCGACGTCTGCTTATATCCTCTGGTAATCATTTCGTTGTCCCTTCCGACCTGTCACCTTGGCCGAAAGTCTATGCTCTAGCTTACCTTTTTCATAGTGAAGTCGTTCTGTCCCGACGGAGAGGGGTTCTCGCAATAAATGCTGTAAGGGGCTTCATTAATGGCGATGTGCAGTGACAATAACTTTGCAGATCTTTGTCTGCTTATGTGGCTTGTCCTTCTCTTGCCATGTGTCTTGATGTCATTGGTTCTCGTTGCTACGTGGGGCTTCAGCCATGCTGGGCTTTAGTATTTGAGTTATGTATTGGGCCCTAAATGGTGAGCTATAATCTTTATGGGCTTACCCATGTCAAATATTTACCTATGGAAGGAGCTTGGGCTACTGTTTTCTTGGATGGTTGAGCTTGTTGTTGGTTCTTGCTTGCTCTCTGCAAATGGCCAAGACTGTCCCTCCCATCTCCAGCCATAGCCTGAATGCCATTGCTACAACCTCTGTTATTAAAACTACCCATTGAGTTCAAAAATTTGGGGGTTATGCGACATAAGAGGTTGGAATTGGTACTGGTTTTTTGGGATGATATGGGAAGAGAGATTGTAAGGTTTGAAAGAGAGAGAGAGAGAGAGAGAGAGAGAGAGAGAGAGACATTTTTTTAGTTCTGTTTTCTTTGGTAATAGAAGCAAAAAGATTGAAATTTTGTGTGGATTCTGAGTGTTGGGACATGGTGGAGGTATTGATTGTTTTTCACTTCTTCTTTGAGAAAATAATACAAAGCTACTTTTGTAATATAAACTACAACATTGTTTGACAAGAAGGAATTCATCCTATTGCTCCGAACTAAATATGAATGAATTGGTTTAGTAATGTTGTACAATAATAACTTTTTTAACACGAAATTTTCAGTGGAATTTTTTTAGAAAATTCGTGCCATTTAGTCAAAAAGCCTTCAAAAAAATAAATAAATAAATAAATAAAATAAAATAAAATCCAGTAAACATAAAGAAAATTACTAAAATTCTCTATTTATTTTTAGTTCCATTTAGACTAAAGCAACTATAAATAAAAAAGCAATTTGTGAAAATTAAAAGATTTTTAAATTATAAAGATGGTTCCTGGTTTGTTCTCATGGATCTGGTATTGTTTATTATCTTTTTCATGTAGTATGTTAAAAGTGCTGGTGATAGCCTAGTTTGCTACAGCCTTGTTCATATGTATTACCCATGAAAGTAACTCAACAAAGGCTTCATATGGGCTGGTGATGTCCTCTGTTTTTACAAGTAAAATTGTCATTTTCATATAATTAATTCTCCTTGCTGATGAAAAAATCTGGTTAATTTGATGTCAATTTTGTAGCGATTCCTGTTTTGACTCGTCTCTGTGTGGTGTTCCGGGCTCGGGTTGGTATGGTTTTGAACAGTGTTACATATCTTAGTTTCCCTGTATTCCCCTTATTTTGGTTATCGGGTTATAGTGATGTGTTTGGAACAGTAATGTCTCCAAACCTTTAGATGCGAATCCAACCCAAATTATGCCTTACAGAGTTGTATCAGAAGTTAATTCTTTCATGTTTTGCCACTTCGCTGAGTAGGTCGAGGATCGCAGGGGTCTAGGGGGCAGCGCCCCTTGGCAGGTCCGGGACAGTGCCCAGGCGGGGACGAAGGGCAGCACCGTCGAAGCAAAAATGAAAAATGCATTCGAAGTTGCTTGTCCGCTCGAGCTGCCGTTTATGCACTCGAGTGGAGAATGTTTGGTTCCAGAAGTTTGACCTGTCTGCAAAAGTACTGGGTGGAGATCGAGTTTAGGCATCGTTGATTTTGGGGTTTCATCTCAATTCTTCTTCAATACTTGAGGTAGGGATTTTCTTAGAGTTATATATATATTTTTGCAAGATCTAGATGATTTTTGAAATCATCCTTCGATAGCTTTGAAAATTGATTGTTGATTCAAGAAGTTGAGCGATTTTGAAAGTAGGTTTGTCTCTTGTTCTTTTAAAATGATCTTATGGGTTTTGATCTTCGTTGATTGAAGAAAAGATGATTTTGGAAAGTTTTCTTTCAAAAGATTTGAGTTGTATAATTTTGGTGAGAAAACCTAGAAATTGGGGATTTTTAAAAGAAATTGAGAATCCATGAATGATATTATTATATTTATTTTGTGTGTCAAAATAAATGGATGTTTGGAAAATTTCTTATTTATATTTATATAAATGATGAATTTCATGGAATATGAGAATTGTTGTTCATTTTGGAAATTATTGTTCAAAACGTTGAAATAGTCTTGAAATGACTAATTGTTGAGGATACTTGAGAAGAGGGAATTGTGTTATTCCTTGGATGATGAATCGGAATAAAAGTATTTATATTCATCTTGTGAAATTAGCATATCAATTCATTTGATTACATTAAACTTTAAAAGTTGATTTGAAAACTTGCATTGAGAAAAGAATGTTAAGAAACAAGTTTTCATGGAATGGTTTTGGTGTAAATACGTTGGTAAGTCTTGATAGGTGCTGCAGATGATATTGAATAAGTTGGCCTGAGAGTCCGGGGTGAAAGACCGAAAACCCGCGCGGATAGGTGTCGAGCCTTTCGGTTAATACTTGTAAAAATGACAATTTGGTAATACTTGTATAGTCTACTTACAGACATCGACCTAGGGATTACCAAAGTCGTATTTACTGCACTTGAAATAAATTGTTAAGTTTTGAACAATTGAAATTGCATTACATCATTGAGCATGATAGTTTTCAAAAGATGAAAAAGTGATTTACTTTCAAAAAGGGGCATAGCATGACATGTGCATTTCATCTCTTGAGACTTGTATAAAATGTATATACTTTGTGAATGATTTCCTATTGGGTTTTATACTTACCCTACAGGATTTTTGTGCAGGAAAAGATGTGGTGATCCCACCTAACTAAAGGCGACGAAATATGTGTTGAGAGTACAAGGCTCGCATTTTGTTTTAACTCTGTTTGTAAGCCAAGGGCTATATTTGTGTGGGTTTGAATAACCATTTTGTGTAACCAGGCCTAAGCCTTGGAAACTTGTAAACCCTTGGGGGTATCTATTTGTTTATGTTATTTTGATTTGAAGTGAATCTATTATCGCCTGAAGACTATTTGTATCATGTAATGCAAATGTGGGGATTTATTTTCAGTTTTATTTTAAGGAACCATGGTTATCGTATTATCATTTGGGTATAAAAATTGGGGCGTTACAAATTTTGTGCTTGTTATACTACTTTATAGCTTTCTACTGTAGCTAAGAGAGAGATTGTTTTTGTTTTTATATATATTGATTGTTTTGTTTTTGAATTATTTTTATATGGTATTTTTTTGGATTTTTAGTATGTGGCTGGAGGTAGCATTTTTTTCTCTCAATCCCCTAATCTTTCTAGAATACTAGGTATACGGTTGTCTCATATGCTTTGGAGTTTGTTTGTTTGTGGGTATGAATTTTGTGTTGTCTCATATGCTTTGTTACTTATTTTTTTAAAGTAAGATAGTTCATGGTGGTCCCATTTGTATTTTTTATGTTCTTTCTTTCTTTCTTTTTCTTTATCATTTATGCACTTTGTTTGTTTTTGGAATTGAGGGACATGAATGGTTGACAAATTGTCCCATTGGTGGGTAATGGGGACTTTGACACTTTTGCTAGACAATAAATGGTTTAGTTTTTTTATTAATTTCTCGTGGTTATGAATTTTTTGTATTATCTCATGCTTTGTTGTTTATATTTTTAAAAGTAAGATAGTCTATGTGTCACGACCCAAACCCGCCCCTAAAAGTTTGGTTCATGACCGGCCTGTACATAGGCCTCAAACAAAATTTTAAAATAGTATTTAACCACATACGGGGCCTTAAGTGGAAGCAATATCAATAAAAGACAACATCCATTAAGCTTGTGCATACATGATGGCTTAATTAGATTTAAGCATTTAAATACATTCCCAGATTTACATATACAATTACAGTATTAATATAGATCTCACATACACTTACCTAAGACTTAATAATTTATATGACTCTCAACACAAATTAAGGCCTCCACACGGAAGCATACCCCAGGTGGCTTGGCAGACAAGCGAACCTCAGTACAACTCTAGTGTCAATCTCCGATGGCCCACCTACAGAAATATACATAAAACGGAATGAGCAAGGCTCAGTGAATAATAGCAATGTAAGGAGGTTAATTGAATAAGCAAAACCTTGGATAAAATAAATAGACAGATACCAAACTATACACAGGTCTTATCCATAACTATATTTCAATACGGTCTCAGGCTCACATGTAATACAGACTGGCTTCAAGCCCATATGTAATACAGACCGGCCTCAGGCCCATGCAGAATACAAAACGGCCTTAGGCCCAACATATTATGCAGAGCGGCCTCAGGCCCATATAAGATATAGAATGGCCTTAGGCCCACAGATAATACAGAACGGCCTTGGGCCCATATAAGATACAGAATGGCCTTAGGCGCACAGATAATACAGAACGGCCTCGGGGGCCATATAAGATACAGAATGGCCTTAGGCCCACAGATAATACAGAACGGCCTCGAGCCCATATAAGATATAGAATGGCCTTAGGCCCAGTATTAGCAAAACAGAATAATCCTAGATTCATAAGAATACCCTTCCTCAATAGTGCACATAGATTTTCCCATGGTTTATTACAAGTCGACATAGTTGTCTTGCGAATAACAGAACATTAATAATAACTATTAACATAAGGCAAATGTATCACTACATTAGGGACAGAACAGTTCACATCATAACGGCCTCGGGCCCACGTCTATTACTAGGGACAGAACGACCTTAGGTCCATATCAATGCCATTATTCAATAATATCCATTAATTTAATCAAGGCACAATATCAATGGAATAGGCCATTCACAACTAACAATACATAAATCATAATCACAGGAAGTAAGTGAAACATATCGTTACACTACTATTACTCACAGTGTTCAGCTTCCGGTAGTAATGGGACGATGTCCTCGTCTCGACTTACAAACACAGTGCACAACACATAATATGAGATTATAACCGATCCTTTACTTATTTTCTTTGATCAATTAATCACTTAGCCATGGTGGTCCCAAGCTCGTTATTCCTTAATAAGTTATAATCCTTGCCTCAGAAAACAGGAGGAATTGATGGGAAATGGTTTAGGTGAAGAAATGGTACAAAACTAGTTAATAGAAAGTGAACAATCGTCACTAATTTGGGCATAAATATTTCTGTACTTAGAATTTGGGAGTGAAACCACCACCATTGGAAACTAGACTTCCAGGGCTTGATTTTAGGCTCAAGAATCACTCAAAACGGAGTCCGGATGCAAAAGATATGCTTGTTCAAAGTTGGTTGGACAGAGCTGTCCCCGCACGTGCGGGATTACGTGCCTTTTTAGAAGAATCAAATTTGGTTTTGGGACTGGACTGCCGCACGTGCGGGAAGACCCGCCGCACGTGCAGCTCTGGACAGTTTTCAGTTCGGAAAAGGCTCTTTGATTTGGAACTTCTCATTTTCAAAACCAAACTTCAATTTTATGTAATTCAAAGCCCAAAACTCTTTAATACATGATAAATTTCACATTCTTAGCTTCCATTCCAATTCATAACTCCAAAATACTACTCAATTTCTCAATCATAAGAACAAGATTATGAATTAGAACACAAAAACATAAAGTAGCCATGGTTTGGGGTTTAAAACTCATTTACATGGTGGGATCCTCTTTAACCTCTTTAAGAACCATAAAACCCCTACAAGAAATTAAGTTGTAACATAAATTCATGTTATGGACAAGGATTTAACATCTTATTGCTTGAAGAAACAAACCCTTACATATAATCATAGATAACCCAAGAACTCATTCTTTAGCTTATGATCTTCAAGTATTGAGAGGGAGAATCTTACCTTAAGCCCTATCATCACTTGTTCTTGCATATTATGATGAATTCAAGCAAAATCTTTGATGTCTTCTTTCATTTCTACTCTTTCTTCCTTCTTCCCTTTGAGTTCTCTCTAGAACTCTCTCCCCCTCTCTTTCTCACGTGTCTCCCCCTCTCCTCTAGATATTTTTGGGCTCAAAATGTTGAGTTTCCTCCTCATATACATATATATATATATATATGTATATAAAATACTTATCACAAATAGGAGTAGCCAAACACATCCTTACGAATTGTACAAAATCAAATTTTAATTAAACTTCTCAGATGACACTAAAAATTATACTAATCATAAATATGTCCTCTGTTCTGGTTTCTAAAGCCTCTAAGGCCTTCAATTTACAGTACAAAGTTAACCACCCAGACATGTATTAACGAATCAGACGAATTAATTTTCCAATTAATTTTCCCAAATAGCTCCAAAAATTCCCATTAACATATCTATATACTCAATTCCGATTTCTGAACCCATAAAGGTCGTAATTCCAATTTTAAAGTCATAACTCAACAGATAATTCTCAATTCCAATAGATATAGCTAAATTAAAACACATTATCCTATGATTAAATAAAGATGATTCTTATACGCATTTTGGGGTCGTTACACTATGGTGGCCCCATTTGTGGTTTTTTTTTTTTTTTTTTAGTCTTTTTTTTTTTAGAAGTAAGATAGTCCATGATAGTTACATATCTATTACCGATTTGCTTTGGAGATTGTGTATATGTAGCCATATGCTTTATTACTTTTATTTTTAAAAGCAAGATAGTTCATGTGGTTCCATTTGTGATTTTTTTGTTTTGTTTCTTTTTTTTTTTTTTTGAAAGCAAGATAGCCCATGATGGCCCCATTTCTATTATTGTTTTTGTTTATAGAATGGAGGGATATGTAGGCTTGATTAATTGTCCTATTAGTGAATAACTGGGACTTGGGTGAGTAATCTTAAAAGAATATATATATATACACAATATTTATAGAATGCAATAAAAGAACACTATAAAAAATTAATGATATTAATAATATGTTTTAATTGTAGTGTTTTAATATAGGATTAAATTTTCATAGTATGTTTTGGAATTTAAATTTGGTCTAATGTATTTGGTGTTATTGTGTTTAGCTAACCATGACAACTCAGACAGCATTGAACTCAGTTTATGAGTTAATACAATTGCTTCAACCATTACAAAAAGAAGCTATCAAATCAATTGGCTTTGGAGGTTTTTTAGAGCTTAAATGCACGAGATTGCCACGACAACTCTGTGAATGGTTGGTTGGTTGTTTTGATCCTACATCTCGGTGTTTATTCGTGCATGGTAAAAGAATAATTATGACACCATTTGATGTAAGCCACATATTAGGACTTTCTTGTAAGGGATCAATTATAAACGTAAATTGGGACCACACTGATATTGAAGAGTTGTCAAACAAGTATGGTGTTAAGAAGTGTGGTTCTATTTCATTGAGTTTTTTAAGGAATGAGTTGTCTAATATGAAAGTAGATGGGAATGATTTTAAGGGAAGATTTGTATTGTACATTCTAGGTTCTCTTTTGTGCCCTACATCAGAGTTGTCAATAAATCATTGTTTTCTCCATTCCTTGAAAGATATGTCTGCTTTACATAAGTTAAATTGGTCAAAACTCGTCTTCGACTTTTTAGTCGATGGTGTACAAAAGTACAAGGACAAAGGACAAGGAAAGGGACAACGAGGAATTCGAGGTTGCTTGTTTTTTCTCATGGTATGTTTCTAAATCATGGTAAACAAATGATTGTCTATTTAGTGCATTCTTAAACTTACTAATCATTACATAACCATATCATGTAGTTATTCTACGTTGAGCATGTGACACCTGCTGTGGATTTTGTTAGTCCATGTGCAAGTAGACAAGCACCTCGTTTAGTATATTGGACAGATGAGATGATTAAAAAGAGAATCTCCATGTTAGAAAAACTTCAATACCAAAACAACAAGAAGATAATCTTATATGTTATATATTTAATTTGTATGTGTGTTGTAATTAAAGAATTCGTTTAACATGTTTGTTATTATTTTCTTAATAGGTTGGTTTTATCATTGAAGATAATGATATGAGTGTAGAGCCAAACATGGATGCACGGCTAAGTAATGTTGAAAAAGAAGTGAAAGATTTGAGAGGAGACTTGAATAACTTAGTCGTTGGTGTCAGTCAATCAATAGAATCTGCCAAAGAAGAGATTTTGATAGCAATTGCAAAGGTAGTTAATGGGTCATGGGCTATTGAGAAGGAGAAACACTCTCATGATATCGATCGTCAATTGAAAAATGAAGATATCTTGGATGACAAATGGAGTCCCCCACCTTATGCTTTCCAAGATCGCAAGTTTCCTATGGATAAACAACTCAAACAAGAAAATGAGGGATTGCCTAAAACTCCATTATGTGATCAGTTCACATCGTCCGTATCTCCATTTGCCCCCCTTTTTAGTGAACATGAGCTACTACCAACAAAGTTACCAAAAGTGATTTTAAAAGGGTCAATTCCGGAAGATGATGGTGCCAAGTCTTCAACAGTTTTGCCTTATCATATGAAGCTTAGGAGGTAAAGCAAACGAAAAAAAAGCGAACATATACTTTCACCCTATGATGTTGAACTTGGCAAGGTAAGATACATTATTATTATTATATTTGTTTTGTTTTGTTGTTAGAATTGAAAGTAGTTATTGATTTATTGTGTTACGCAGAAATATAATATAACAAGCAAACAACTTGACATGTTGCCCAAATATGGACAAAAGGTAATAACTAATATTTGTACACATAACAATTTTTTGAAGAATAACTCATTAGAAATGAACGTAGTCACCGACTGATTTATGTTATACAGGAAGCTACAATGAAAAATAAACAAGTTGTTGTGTTTCCTGAACAACATTCAAAAAAGTATACTTATATTTTCTTATAGAAACTCATTTTTAGAAGAATAATCAATTACATACTTTATGAAAATGTTATTAATTATTGGTTAAAAACAGATTTCTGAGTTGTTGAGTATGCCGACTCCCATGAAAGGATTTGATTTGCTACCGCTTTCAGTTGAGGATAAATTGATAAGAGACTATTTGTTTCATCGTAGTAAATTGGAAAGGTTCTATTTCTTTCAAGAAATATTTTTTTTTATGTTTTATGTGTTTATATTGTCAAATTGACATGTATCACTTAATTAATATGATAGTGAAATTCTTATTAACTTTGATATTCAACATGGAACGCCTAAAAATATATGGACATTAGATCGTGGTTGTTGGCTTGATGGATAAGTAAGTAGTAAATCGTTGCACAAATGAATTTATAATGTACAAGATAATTGCATTTATTGATAAGTTGTTGTTTCTTAGATAATCACTTTAGTTGCTTTGCAATTTACATCAAAGAAAAAGGATTGTATCCCAAATGTGAAATATCCAACGTGGTATCTACCTACATATTTTTCGGTAATTTACTTATGCATTTTATAATTGAAAGCATTTGACAATGTAGCATATCATGTTTATCTATACTAAGCTTGTGTTATTGATATTTATACTAATTTTTATGAGTTGTAGCAACATATTTTTCACCACAAGATTCATAAGCCAAACTTGCTCAAGTCCTATTTTGGAACAGAACGGTACACGGGAAAAATTGAATCATATGAAAGGGTATTGATTTGTTATTATCTCACTTTATTTTTGTTTAATATGTTAATGAATATGATAGTGCTGATTATTGATCTAATATAGGTGTACATTCCAATTAATGATGCGGGTGAACATTGGTATATGTGTGTGGTATACATGTGACAACAAGTGGTATATATCCTTAATCCATATATATCAAGAAGAAGTAGAACTCGGCCAACTGAAGTGAAAAAAGTGGTATACATCCTTATACAATGTTGTTATTTGCATTTTGTATTGCATGTTTTCCTATTATGTGTAAATGACAGGTTGAATATTACATGACTTATTGGGAATTCAGTACAAGAATGCATATACACATAAAATCACCGAGTTTCCAATTAGAACACTTGAATGGCTTCCACAACAAAGTAATGGCTATGATTGTGGAATGCACGCCATCAAGTATTTTGAATTGGTGCAATTTATTGATTTCGAAGCTTGTTTGCTTCAATTTGACTCGTGGGATGCAAAACAAAGATTAGCACTAGGCTTGTTCGAGATGCAAACAATAAAATTGGGTCAAGAGTGATAGAATTGGCTTGTGATAGATAATTGTCATGTGTCATTTGTTGTTGCATGTTCATACTTGAATTATGTGAATTTCAACTGAATTTGTTTTGGGGAGGATGTAGAGCAAATGAATTTTAGTCATATGATTTTTGTCATTTTTTAGTAATTTGGATTTGGATTGTACATGGGCAGGATTTGAATTAATTATCACTTACCACTTTATTATACTTCAATGACTCCACTTACTATTTTATTATTCTTTGCTTACGATTTTATTCAATCATACTTACTAGTCATAAAGACTCTACTTACCAGTTTGTTAAACTTAACTTACCACTCAAATACGCCTCACTTACTACCACTCAAATAAATTTCACTTATTACTTTATTACTCTTTGCTTATCATTTTATTCAATCATACTTACTAGTTAAAAAGACTCTACTTACTAGTTTATTAGACTTAACTTACTACTCAAATTAGCCTCACTTACTACCACTCAAATAAACTCCACTTACTACTTTATTACTCTTTGCTTACCATTTTATTCAATCTTACTTACTAGTTAAAAAGACTCTACTTACTAGTTTATTAGAGTTAACTTACCACTCAAATAAGCCTCACTTACTACCACTCAAATAAACTCCACTTACTATTTTATTACTCTTTGCTTACCATTTTATTCAATCATACTCACTAGATAAAAAGACTCTACTTACTAGTTTATTAGACTTAACTTACCACTCAAATAAGCCTTACTTACTACCACTCAAATAAACTCCACTTACTACTTTATTACTCTTTGCTTACCATTTTATTCAATCATACTTACTAGTTAAAAAGACTCTACTTACTAATTTATTAGACTTAACTTACCACTCAAATAAACATTACTTACTACCACTCAAATAAATTCCACTTACTACTTTATTACTCTTTGACTATTCACATGTGACTCATATAATTCACATGTGACTACTGAAAATGATTGATCATGACACTAGTACATATGACTATTGACCATTCAAATGATTGAACATGATTGAACATGACATTAGTACATATGACTATTCACATGTGACTATTAACAATTATTAAAATAATACTAATAGATCACATGTGACACCCTTATTTAACGTCACTTGTATACATCACACTTCACTACAAGCCTAAGTACTCAAAATGCCTAAATGAAAATCTGAAAATATTGCATCATCTAGCTCTACATTTAGTCATGGTAGCGATGATGATTTTCAAACACCTCCAACAATAGGTTCCTATGCTGATCCATTAGGAAAGACATGGTATGGAACCAAACGTCACTTCCATAATAAACCTCTTTTCATGCATGATCCATGGCAATCAGATGTGGGTCACGTAATTGTTGGTCATGCATACGATCATCCACCACACGAGGTCAATGTTGACAGAAACAACTTACAATGGCAAGACCTCTTCGAAAAACATTGTGAACTTGAGATATATTGTCGATGGAATATGCTACGGGTTCCAAGGGCACGTTCAGCTGAACTATGCAGAAACAAATCATGCGATGACGCAACAGTCATATCAAGGCTATAAAGAGAGAATACACAGATGCAACGAAGATTGGATAGATTTCATTACATTGAATATGCCAAGAAAAAATCTCATTTTGATTGTGATAGTGCTATCACAGCAATCATTGAAGATCCATTGCTAGTTTCTGATCCAGACATTTCAGACTTCTCTGATGATAGTGATGATGACTTTGTAAACTATTTGCCAAATAGTTTATGTGTTCATGGAAAACCATTATGTTGTTACGAACATGGTGAATAAAATCATAATGGTAATTATTGCGTTGATGAATGGTAAGTAGCATAAGAACAACTAGTAAGCATTGTCTTATAAATATAAGTCATACAACTTTTTTACATTTCACTTACTATTCAAATAAACCTTACTTACTACCACTCAAATAGACTCCACTTACTACTTCATTACTCTTGGCTTACCATTTTATTCAATCATACTTACTAGTCAAGAAGACTCTGCTTACCAGTTTGTTAGGCTTGACTTACCACTCAAATAAACCTCACTTACTACCACTTAAAATAGACTCCACTTACTACATTACTTACTGTAAACACCCCAATTTTGACTGCTCGTAAGACTTAGGCGCTTCATTCTGAGCACTTGATGATGACGATTACATTGAGTCCGTGGTTGAAATTCTCAATAAAAGAATCTGAGTTCGAGCTCTAAACAATTCCTACTTACCATACCCACTATATTTCTACCCCAGAACTTCAGTATTGCACCTCGTATCAACTTGTATTGAACCTGAAAGTAAGAGATAGTGGAAATACATTGAAGTCCGGCCGGACCTAAGTGATATCCGGCCGGAGATACCAACATCCGGCCGGACATCTTGACTTTTCACACAGATACAGCAATGTTCTGCCAGCTGCCCAATTCTGTAGCTATTTTGATCAAACCTGCTCGGGGCCTATATATAGCAGGGTTCAGACTACTGTATAAAGGTTGAAAAACACATATAGAATTTGGTTAGAGAGATCAAATCAATACCAAGTGAGTTAGAAATACCACGAGTGAGTTAGAAATTTCAAGAGGTAGAAAAGATCAAAGCTATCACCCTTCTTGTTCTTCCATAAGCCTTGAAACTCTCATATCATCCATACATACCATACAAGAGCTTGAACTTGAACTTGATTTGAGAATCAAAAATCATACTCAAACTTGAGAGTGCTTTGGAATCAAGTTTGATTTACAATAAGAACACCTTCTCTACAAGAGGTAAAGCCTTCTCGCTTTTATTTCAATCTTTGTTCATCTTTTTCTTGTGTTTTCACATTATTTTTGGACTGTTTTGAGGGCTGAAACTTGTGATTCAAAGCGACCCAAAGGTGGAAGGGTTAATCCCCCTTGCTTGAACCTTACTCCTAGCTTAAATCCTTGTGTTTCCCATTTGTTTTTGTCCATTTTTGCCACTGTTTTGGGGCTGATTTGGGACTGTCTTGGAGCTGTTTTTCAACATCTAAACTATGTGATTCGAAATTGTAAAAGTGGGGGGGGGGGTTAGTCACCCTTTCTCATAATTATATTAGCTTTAATCTCTCTATGATTGTACACCTTCTATAGTTTAATTTCAGCACTATTGTATGTTATTTGGGGGCTGTTTAATTTACTTCAATAGGTTTGTTTTACATATTTTGTTTGTGTTATATTAACCAATTAATCAACCTTGCATAACCACCTCTGCAACCTCCCTCAATTCTTTGATGATTTTGATTAAAAAGTTGTGAAAAATTAAGATTGTGGTTCAAGTATAAGAAAGAAGGTTTTCTCATGCTTAATGGTTTAATCTCTTAGGAGGTTCATTACCAAAGGCATAAAACTTTCTCATGCTTAATGGTTTAATCTCTCTGGAGGTTCATTACCAATGGCTTGTGAATAAGTTTATCATAAATAAGTTTGACTATTCCTCTATTCTTTTAGCATAACCACCTCTTCAACCTCCCTCCATTCTTTTATCGCTTGTAAATAAGTTTGACTCTTCCTTTGTAATTTCCCCCAAAGAATTTATCATCAGTGTGTTCACTGTTAAGGGATTAATTGACCCTTGGAAATCATCAAGGAAAGTGTCATTATCACTCATTATCAAGTTTGGATTTCAAATCATTATCGCTCACTATGGGTTTTTCTAAGTCATTATCACTCTTCTGAGTTTGACTAGTTCTTGTTGCGCATCCTGAGTTTGACTTGAAATCCCTAACTTGTAAATAAGTTTGACTCTTCCTTTTTAATTTCCTCCGAAGAAAATAAGGTTTATTTATTCGGGTTAAGTCGACACTTATTTTCCTTTATTGCATTTCGGACATAGTGGATGTAAATATCACTGTGGACTTAATGGATTAAAGAAAAGGGAAGGTAATATAAAAGAGGCTAATAAAATTGAGCTTAAAATGAATCAACCAACATAAAGAACCAATATGATTGATTGAATTCGGTCGGACGTTATATCAAGTTTATTGTGTCAAGGCCTGTCTTACATTAGTCCATAATGTTTTGATGAATCTTGAAGCGTCTCTACTTCCCTTCTTGAATTTGATTTATGATAGGAGGGAGGGGTGGTCGTTATGCATTGCATTTATTGATCTTTGTCCTATTGTGTCCAAAATCATCTTGCAAATCAACTTGCAACCATAGATGGTTTGGGCACCGAGTTCGCTCCTCTCTTGAGTATTTTCCATAATAGAGAAGAGTAGAAGAGACAAACATGGCTAGGAATACCCTGTCTGCATGTTTGCACTATTTCACCTCAGGCACAAAAAAAATAGATTTCCGCAAAGAAAACAAGGTATGCTTGGAGTTATTTGGGGCTCAACCAAGTCTTGTTTTGGGTCGGCAAGGCTCCAATAAATTGTAAATAATACACTTTTGGTCGAAAGTAATGATAAGGTGAAACAAAACAAGTCTCAACAAGGTAGACAGAGTAATTCCCGAGGAGCATCGCGCGATCATTACATATATTTGTTGTAATAAATTAGATAGCCCCTTTTCATTATTATTCATTCGGATTTGTAATATTTATTTATTCGGACACTTGGACATTCGAACCCTCCTTCGCGAGGATAAATATGTAATAAGTTTTATTTCTTCCAACCCCACGTCTTTCTCCCTTTTATTTACCAGCTTATGATGGTTAGTTTAAGGACATCATGTTTAAATTGGCATACTCATGTTTGCGTCCACTTGTATTGCATGCATAAAAGTTCAGCTCATCATATTATTCAAATGTCAAATTCAAACTCTTTACTTGAATACATGCGCTATCACATGCTTTGAATTGACTCGCATGCCATGCTAGTAGCCGAGCTTATTAATTGCATATTGTATGTATTGTATTAGTCATAATACATAGTTAGGATCATGCATTTTTTTCTAACAAGTTCTTTTTTTTAGCTCGGAGTACGAGGTAAATTTTTATGCTTTAACATATTGCATAAGTGTGATTGCTGTCGTACCAAACATACTACCATGAGGCTAATTGCTTAAATGATAAACTATTTGAATGCCTATGGATGAAGGCTATTCACTGACATTGGGATTCTTTGATTAATGTATATATATGAGATCACTTTTTCAAGTGGTGCATATTCAAAACACTTTTTCAAAAAAACATGAAATCAAACGTTCCAATTGTTCATGAAATTAGTCTATACTTGTATGTTAAAGATAAAATAAGAACATATATTGTACATAAGAATCACATCATAATTAGTAAAGGCCGATCTTTGATCGGTGAGTGGTGGGGTGCTCATTATTGACCTTCCCCGCTCACACCTAAGTTCCCGAACCAAGACACTTTGGTAACGTCAGACTAATGGCTTTTGGCACGAGTCACGGGTTTCCTAAATTTTCCAAAATAAATATTTAGGTGGCGACTATAGCGATCCCGGTTTCTTTCGTTGTATAACTGTAATCCGGACTCGGTTCCGTAGATTTGTTGTTGTCTTATCCTCATTCCTATCCCTTACTCTTGTTTTAGAGTTTTGGGTTGTGTTGGGCAAGTTGGGAGTAAGTTGGTTGTGTTTTAAAACTTAGAAATTTTGCCCAGGTTTTGGTCTATCCGCTCGAGCGGCGCTTTTGACGCTCGAGCGGGCTTTTGTTGTTGCCTCTCCGCTCGAGCGGAATTTTGGACGCTCGAGCGTGAATTTCCTTCTCTCAGCATTTTGGTCGTCTGTAGAAAATTCTGGGAGGGTGCATCCGGCGCTCGAGCGGATCTTTGGACGCTCGAGCGTGAACCTGTGTCTGACGCTCGAGCGGGGTTTTGTACGCTCGAGCGGACCTGTTTTATATCAGTCCGTGAAATCACTTTTTGAATGACTTTTCACTTTTCTTTTCTCTCTCTTATTTTCCCAAAACCCATTTTTTTGAGAGCTTCTCTCTCTAGAAACTCCCTTCTCTCTAGGGTTTGATCTAGTTAGAGTGTCTTCCTTCCCTTCGGCCTTTGTAAGAAGTGTGTTGATCGTCGAGGGCTTCGTTTTGATCCAAGAAATTTAGGATTTGGAGCACTTCCGAGTTTTGCTCTTCTTCTCCTTGGGTTCTACATTTGAGGTAGGGATTCTCCTTGTTTCTTTTCAATACTCCATCTATAGATAGACATGTGGTAGTTTTTGTATTGCATAAAAACAGTATATCATGTTGGATTTATTAAAAATCATGAGGTTGAACCTTGGGTTGACTGTTGGAGTTGGGTTTATTATCATTAGTTATGGTTTAGGCTAATTGGGGTATTAATTAGCATTTTGTTGTTGAAAGGAGAGAAAACCCTAATTTTATTTGATTTAATAAATTAATAGAAGGGTTTTGATCGTTGGGCAAATACTTATGTATTTTGGGTCTTCAATGTGATCATTGTTGTTTGTTGTTAATAATTGAGCCTTTTAGGTCAATATTGAGAAAGAGGGAGGAAAACCCTAGTTTAATGATTATAACTTAATTTGCATAATTAAATTGGAGTGGCTTGGAAAAGAATGTAATGGGTTAAAATGAGTTATGGCCTCATTGTCCAGGGAACTGATTTGTGAAGGCAAAAGGTATGAGAGTTGGATTATTGTAATGTGAGTGTTGAACACACATATGTGGAGGTTGTATCTTTAACTGCCATGTTAGTTTTGTTGAAGGGTTTGTGGTCTCATGATAATTGAGTCTGTTAATAGATGTACAACATACCTGCATCTAGAGGTTTTGTCCTTGGTCATCGGTGGAGGATGACACGGTTGTGTTGAATTGTTGTGTATGCATTACACCATTGATTGTTTGTGTATATGACGTTGTGTTTATATGCATTACTTGTGTATGGGAGGAGATAGGGGATGTACTCCACGGTTTAGGGGAAGATAGGGGATGTACCTCTAAACCGGTTGATGGTTATGGGAAGATAGGGGATGAACCCAGGATTGTAGCTCATATGCGCACCTATTGCAGAGATATAGCTTTTATGCTTATCTATTGAAGTGTGATACAGCTCATATGCTTGTCCACTGAAGTGTTTTGTTGATATGATACATCACTAAAATGTGTATCAGTTGTGAAGTACGGAAGTGGTTTTTGTGAGATTGATACGATACCAACATGTGTATTCGTTATGTTATCAGATATGTTTAACTTGATTTGTTATTCCTGTTGAATTGGAAATATTGTTAATAAGAGATGAAACCCTTGTTGAGTTATTTGGCCAGGTTCTGAGCCATAAATGGAAGGTGAATTGTGCCATAGACTATGTGTCATAGGCAATGTAGACATTCGTGTCATGAAATTGTAAATGGGTTATCTTGTGTTAATCACGTATCAGTTGCTACCCCTTGTCTTTTAGAAGTGTAAAGAGAATCAAACATTTTAGACATATGTTCTAGAAAGGCACATCTGTTGTATGTGTGGAAATTGGAGAATAGTAGTGGTCTTAGTGAATTTATTTCCTAAGTAATTGCTTATGTATAAAAGATTGGGAACGGGGTTAATGAAAGGAAAAAGGGAAAGATGAATCGCTTATAGCGTTGAATGAAATAGTTGTTTTTGAGAAAAGTTTATATATATATATATATATATGTCTAAACTGTCACATTATTATTCTAGTACGAGAAAGAGTGTTCATGATCATAGCTATCTGTACTGTTGTTATTGTTGAGGATCATGTTGAGATCCCTACTGGACTATATGTTCATCCCACGTTGTTGAATCTTTTTTCAGGTGTTTAGCAGGATGTGCTACAAGATTTGGATCTTCTTATTTGTGGGCCACGGGGCCTCTTTGTTGTTGGCAGAAAGCCATATGTGTAAAAGGGTTACACCCTTCATTTGTTTATTTAAAGGTTGTAAGCCCAAGGGCAATTTATTAAGTATGATCATGTAACATTTACTTGCATACGAATGGGAGTACTGATATTCATTGCTATGAATTGAATGTATGAGTTTATTTCCGCATGTTATCTCTGAAATTGGATTAAGTTAATGAACTTGGTAATGACCTTTAGTAATAAAAAGTGGGGCGTGACAACTTGGTATCAGAGCTACCGGGTTTGAATACCTTGAGCTCGTGGGAAGTGATTTTTATCACAGTGGGTTTACTACGTATAGTGAGGACGTTGCATATAGATATCATGAAAGTTAGGACTTGTGTGTTGCATTTATGTGAGCATGGGATTCAGTCTCTCGGATAGTATTCATAACCGGTGAACTTGCTTTGAGGTCCTTTCGGAAACTCGCCTGATCAACGTGGTTTCTGATAGGAATTCCTTGAGAGTTCCGGGATGAGTGGCTATCTTTGTGGACTTGATTCGATTATGTGTTTACATGTTTAGATGTTTATATGCAGTAGAGATGTAAAGTTTGAGGCTAAGTGTGTCTTGTGACTTAGAGTAGTAGGGTGTGCCTCGG
Organism: Camellia japonica; assembly: GCA_030407325.1. Lineage (NCBI taxonomy): Eukaryota > Viridiplantae > Streptophyta > Magnoliopsida > Ericales > Theaceae > Camellia > Camellia japonica. The sequence goes on from JAPPVO010000031.1 coordinate 34,455,455, forward strand.
AGAAGGCTATTGTGTTGGCACTAAGTGTATTTTAATTGGTGCTTTATAGGATGTCTACATGAGGGAGTAGAGGTCGGTTGAGTAGTAGGAACGCCGGGAGAGGCATAGCAGTTCCTTTAGTACCTGCCGTTGCAGCATCGACTGTCGGCGAGGATGTCGCACGTGAGATTGTGAGAGCAGTGCAAGACGCCCTAGCTCGTATTGAGGGTGGCAGAGGGCATGCTCTCAAGCTTACTGAGGAGTTCTTTCGCTCCGGTCCACCTGAGTTTGTGGGGGAGGCTAGACTGTTGGAAGCAGAGAATTGGTTAGAGCAGATCACTAAGACTCTTGATATGCTCAGAGTCGAAGATGAGGAGTTGAGGGTTTCTTTGGCGACTTTTCAGTTGAAGAGTGATGCGAGTTATTGGTGGAAGAAGACTAAGAATAATGTGGGTGGCACGTGGGTTGCTTTTACCGAGGCCTTTTTGGCCAAGTATTTCCCTACTTCTGCTCGGGAAAGGTTGAGGGAACAGTTTTGGAGTTGCGTCAGGATGACACTCCTATGGCACAGTTTGAGATGCTATGTGATAGTTTGTCGAGGTTTGCTCCAGAGTTGGTGACAACAGAGGAGCGTCGTTGTTATGAGTTTGAAAGGCGATTGTGTTTCAATATTCAGGAGAAGGTAGCTGGATCCTTTTGGAAGGATTATTATAACTTAGTCGAGGCAGCGGCCCATGTGGAGGCCCTGATTGCTAGTGATGATGGGGTCTTGGGGAGGTTCAGGTTTCAGACCAGTCTCTGAGTAGAAGGTCTGGCAGTTGTTTTGTTTGTGGCTAGCTGGGCCATGGTAGATGTTCTTGTCCTTTGCGAGGGGCGACTAATTAGTTAGCCCTATAGTGTTACCTTGGAGAGGGACTTTTTGTAATGTTGGCCGGTGGTGTATCATGTATATTGATTTTGTTGTGGACTGGTGTACTGAGGATGCTGAGGCACCATGCTTATGTATCGCATTTATATGCATAGTGTTGTTTGTTTAATCCTCATGTATTGGGGAGTATGTATGAAATTTCGAACTCTCTATTTATTTTGAGAAGTTGTTAATGGGGTCAAGGATCCTAGCGTTGTTGCTTGCTTGGCACTGTATATTGCGTTAACTATGTGTTGGTTTGTGAATCTTGTTCATGTTAGAGTTTGATTGTTGAGAACGGGAACCCGTGGGCGTATGTGTTAGATATGATGGTTTCGAGAGTTGTGCAATATTAGCAAGGTTATGTGGGATTTGTGCCTCGGGTTAGCGGGAATGGTACTTGTTTATTGGTTTGTGTTTTGGGCTTTGCTAGTAGCTAGTTCATGGTGACCCCATCGGTGGTATGGGGGTAGTGTTCGTGTGGTGATTGGTTATTAATTGTTAGGGATGGTTTGTGAGTGGATGCAGGCAGCATTCTTTAAAGGAAGAACAGTTTGTGTTCTAGAGTAACGAGAATAGCGTTGGTCGAATTATCCTTCTTGGTTGGGTTATTGTGATTAAGGTCGACCATGTCGGTCTTCGGTCGAGCGAGGAGATGAGTAGGCTTACTATGCAGCCATGGGGAGGGAAATGGTGATACCCTTAGACGCAGTGTTGATGCGGTTTAAATTGAGGAGATCCAGTGAGATTCCAAAATTTGGGGATTTATGTAGAGAACTCCGTGTTTGGGGTTAGTAATTTGAGTGGCACATCAGTGTGTGGATTACTGAGTATTGTGTTTGAGAATAGTAAAAGTCTTACACTATCATTTGTCTTATACATATAAAACGTCATATGCCTTATAAATATAAGCCTTACACAAACGAGTAATGCCACACAAAAAATCAAAATATAAGGCTGATTTCTTTGATTGTCTCAAAGATTGCTACAATCACTTTGACAAGTCAATTGTCCCTCCTACGACACGGCCATAAATGCTGTCAGGAGTTTCTGAGCATGTACGTACCTACATAATCTAACTAATGATTAATAAATTCTAAAACATAAATTTTGTGAATAAAAGTTAAATAAAAAATTATTACCACAAAGTTAGGATAGATATTGGAATCGCGTCCCATTATATTGTAGTCAGTTCTAGCAAAAGTAAGCTGCCCACTAGAACCACATCCCATTATATTGTAGTCATTATTAGTAAAAGTAAGGTCGACATTGAAACCACCTTCTTGGTGCAACATGCTTGCCCCTGATACATAAGTATCTTGTGTAGGAAAAGAATCAATATTCTCATTTTCTAGTTTTGGACACTTATTTCTCGTATGACCAGTACCTCTGTAACAAAACACATTATACTTCGGATATAAATTTAATTATAATTCAATACACTTACTAGATAAATTAAATTGTTAGATACCTGTGTAGCTCGGCTTTCCGCGCCCCCTTTCGGAAGAATGAATAGCCCTTACAGTTTGAACTCCACTTGTGTTGGTTCTGAATCTGATTTCACAAGTGCAATGTGAAATAGTGGAAACACAAAAAGAGTCCAAATCTGGCAATTGCTTTTGGAAAATCGATATTTTGAATCAAATGCCAAAAATGGACTGCTTTGCCAGATATCAGAGTCGCCACCTAAATATTTATTTTGGGAAATTTAGGAAACCTGTGACTCGTGCCAAAGGCCATTAGTTTGTCGTTACCAAAGTGTCTTGGTTCGGGAACTTAGGTATGAGAGGGGAAGGTCAATAATGAGCACCCCACTCACCCGATCAAAGATCGGCCTCTACTAATTATGATGTGATTCTTATGTACAGTATATGTTCTTATTTTATCTTTAACATACAAGTATAGACTAATTTCACGAACAGTTGGAACGTTTGATTTCATGTTTGTTTTGAAAAAACAAGTGTTTTGCATATGTATCACTTGAAAAAGTGATCTCATATATATACATTACTCAAAGTATCCCAATGTCAGTGAATAGCCTTCATCCACAGGCATTCAAACAGGTATATCAAGTAAGCATTTAGCCTCATGATAGTATGTTTGATATGATAGCAATCACACTTATGCAATATGCTAAAGCATAAAAACTTACCTCGTACTCCAAGCCAAAAGAGGAACTAGTTAGAAAAATGTATTATCCTAACTATGTAATATGGCTAATGCAACACATACAATATGCAATTAATAAGCTCTGCTACTAGCATGGCATGTGAGTCAATTCAAGGCATGTGATAGTGCACGTATTCAAGTAAAAAGTTTGAATTTGACATTTGATTAAAATGATGAGCCGAACTTTTATGCATGCAAAACGAATGGATGCAAGTCATGGAAATGCTAATTTGAAAATATGATGTTCCTATGCTAACCATCATAAGCAGATAAATAAAAGGGAGAAAGAATGGGGGTTGGAAGACATACAACTTATTACATATTTGTCCTCGCGAAGGAGGGTCCGAATGTCTAAGTGTCCGAATAAATAATTATTACAAATCTGAATGAATAATAATGAAAAGGGGCTGTCTAATTTATTACAACAAATAATACGTAATGATTGCGCGATACTCCTCAGGAATTACTCTGTCTGCCTTGTTGAGACTTGTTTAGTTTCACCTTATCATTACTTTCAACCAAAAGTGTATTGTTTGCAATTTATTGGAGCCTTGCCGACCCAAAACAAGACTTAGTCGAGCCCCAAATAAATCCAATCATACCTTGTTTTCTTTGCGGAAATCTGTGACGACTGGTTTGTTGTGCGTCCTTGTTTCCTCTTTGTTTATCTTTTTGGTTTACACTTGTAGAGTGTCGGTTTCAACGTGAAGTCTTGTTGCTCGTTTGAGTTAACTTGTGTTTAGATTGTTCTCAAAAAGTTCTCACTTTTATTCATGCCGGTGTTGAGTTCAATTGTCTCGGAGGGTGCGGAGTCGAGTCCGGTGAGTCGGGAGTTGAGTCGAAGCATTCCCGGGCTGAGGACCAGAGCCACACATGCGGGGCCTTGGGCCGCACGTGCGGGAGGTTAGGCCGCACGTGCGGATTTTAGGGGCAAAGTGTGCAGCACACTGCTTAATAAGCAGGTACGGCTGAGGTGCGGGGGGGAGGGGCCGCACGTGTGGGAGCACACGCCGCACGTGTGGGAATAGGCTCCGCACGTGCGGGAGGAGGTAGGTGGATCTGAATTTTTGTTCTCTTTTCTCCTCTTTTGGGCTGATTGAGTGTCACTTTTGTGTATCTCTCTCTCTCTAAAAACATTTCCTCTTCTTTCTCTCTACATTTCCTACCAAAAACCTCACAAGATCTTTGATTTCTCCGAATCCATTGGGATTTAGATCCAAGTTCTTCATCAAAGTTGGTTATCCAGGCGAGGGCTACGTTGTGTGCGGTGGAGATCGAGTTGAGCATCGTTGATTTCGGGGTAATACTCTTTTAATCTTCAAACTTGAGGTAGGGACTTTTCTTTGAGTTATATATATGTTTTTGCCAGATCATGATGATTTTCAAAATCATCCTTTAATTTGCTTTGAAAATTTGTTGTTGATTCAAGAAAGAGAGTGATTTTCAAAGTGGGTTTACTATTTAATCATTTGAAATACAAATTGGGGGTTTTTGAACTATGTTGATTGAAGAAGGAGGATTTTGGTGAGATTTTTCTCAAATGTTGAAGATGGATGATTTTGGTGAGAAAACCTAGAAATTGGGGATTTTTAAAAGAGAAGTTAAAAATCCATGGTTGATATTGTTATGTTTATTTTGAATGCCAAAATAAGTGATGTTTGGAAAAATTTCTTGCTTATATTGTATAAATGATAAATTTTGAGAAGTATGAGAGTTGTTGCTCATTTTGGAAATTGTTATTTAAAAGTGCTGATATAGTCTTGAAATGACTAAGTTGTTGGAAATGTTTGAAATGTGGGAATTATGTTATCCCTTGAATGAATTGAAATAAAAGTATTTATTCATCTTGTGAAATTGCATTGAATGGAGAAATGAGAATTTTGATCACAATTGTAGTATTGTGTGGAAGAAATGGAAATGGAAGAATTGTCGCATTGTATTGATTATTGTTGCATTGGCATATCAATTCATTTGGTTACATTGAGCTTTGAATGTTGATTTGAAAACCTTGCATTGAGCAAAGAATGTTTGGAAACAGGTTTTCATGAAATGGTTTTGGGGTAAATACGGTGGTGAGTCTCAATAGGTGGTGTGGACGAGATTGATTAAGTTGGCCTGAGTGTCCTTGGTGAAAGACCAGAAAGTCGCGCGAATAAGTGTCGAGCCTTCCGGTTAATACCGATAAAAATGACAATTTGGTAGTACTTGTATAGTCTACTTGCAGACACCGACCTAAGGATTACCAGAGTTGTATTTACCGCCCCTTGAATGAAATTGTTAAGTTTTGAACAATGGAATTGCATCGCATCATTGAGCATGATGATTTTCAAAAGAGGAAGATGTAATTTATTTTCAAAAAGACATAGCATGGCATATGCATACATCTTTTGAGACTTGTATAAAACATATATACTTTGTTAAGAATTTCCTACTAGGCTTTATGCTCACCCTACGGGATTATTGCGCAGGAAAAAACGTGGTGATTCCGCCCAACTGAGGGTGTGGAAATGTGTGTGTTGGGAGTACAATGCTCTCACTTTGCGTGACTCTGTTTTGTAAGCCAAGGGCTATATTTGTATGGTTTGAATAACCGATTTGTGTAACCGGGCCTAAGCCTTGGAAACTTGTAAACCCATGAGGGTATTTATTTGTTTATGTCATCTTGATTTGAGGTGAATGTATTATCGCATGAGGATTATTTGTATCATGTATTGCAAGCGTGAAGATTTACTTTCAGTTTTACTTTAAAGAACCATGATTATTGTATTATCATTTGGGTATGAAAATTGGGGCGTTACAACTTGGTATCAGAGCTACCGGGTTTGAATACTTGGAGTTCGTGGGAAGTGGTGGTTTTACCACATTGGGTTCATGTTGCATGATAGGAGCATGATAGGAAGATGTTAAGTTTTTCGTGATTTTGTGATAACATGCTTACGTGGCTATATATGTATGGGATTGAACTTTTGGTATGTAGTTTACGCCTGTTAAATTCCTTGAGGTCTTTTTAGAAGGGTACTTGATCAACACTCGTTCTACTAAGAATTCTTAGTTTTTCATGGGACGAATTCCATCATAAAAGGATAATCCGTATGTGTTTACATGACTAAATGCTTATGTGGAGTGAACTTAACTTGTCTATATAGTGGAAGAAAAATATAAAGTTTTTTGTGGTTAAGCGTGTAAGGCAAGTTACAGGCACATATGGTTAGAGTGCTAAATTATTTCTATTATCCTTTATAGGATGTCAGGAAGAGGTCAGAACCGGGGTGGTTATAACAACCCTCATTCTTGTCTTAGTCATGTTCATGAGCATTTACATGATTTTGCCTTGTTAAGTTTGCATCTTTAGTCTTTGATTCGTTTTGCCTATGTAAAGGTTCCTATTTTGTTTTGATGCTATCATGTTTTGCCTAAGTATTATATGCATGCTTTGTTCCTTCCTTGCTGTCTCAAGCCTAGGTAACACCTTTGAACCTCTTTGCACCTAGGACCATCTTGGTTAACCTCCACCTTCACCCTTGCATACTAGCCGAGATTTCATCACATAGGCCGAGGTGTGCATCACCTAGGCCGAGATGTTATCATCTAGGTGTCCTAGATCTTTGATCCATGCACCTAGTGATCTTGTTCCTGGACTGGTATGACCTAGACTGAGGTGTGGCACATCTAGGCCAAGGTGTGGCACAGCTAGGCCAAGTGTTATCCGTCCTAGCCGAGATCATTGAGACCTTACTTGCCGAAGCCTATGTCTTGATCCGAGATCCTTGCCTTGTCAGAGTGCCCATGCCACCTTACTTGTTATACACACTTTGTCATACCCTTGTCTTTTCATTCTGGTACCTTTTTGAGGAGATCCAACCAAACGTTGCCACGTGTCCCAGCAGAGGGTTAAGTCAGCTGGCAGTAGAGAAAACATATCATTTGCTATATCTTTGCCCTAGAAAAGAGAAAAGCTCTAGGAAGAGGGAGAAAGAGTTCTTAGAGAGAGAACTAGATTTCCAAGCTTGATCCTTAGAGTTTGAACCGTTGGATTCGTGTTTTGAGGTTAGATTCTTGATCTATTCTTGTTGTTCTTTATATTGATCCGATCACATTGCATGATCTAGCATGATTCATGAGCCATGCATTGATTTAAAGTTTGGTTTTAGAAAGAGAAAATGATGTTCTTGTGTTCTTGAAGAAAAACCATGTTTTGATCCAAAAGTTTATACCAAGTCCTATGTTTTTGTGTTTGTTTTTATGAAATCTTCAACTATGGGTACCCAGGTCCATGTTTTTGAACTCATAACATGAAATCTCAGATTTTGAATAAGAAGTTATGATTTCTGCGTTCATATTCTTCATGTTTGTGTTCTTCATGTCCTTCAAGGGGGAAACCCAGATTTCCAGACTTCACTGTTTCCCTAAGTGCAGTCACCGAGACCACTCTTCCCTAGATCCCACACCTAGGCCAAGCATCGTATCTCACCTTGGCCTACCTTGCATGATCACTTGCACCTTAGTCTATCTTGCATGCACACCTAGGCCGACCTCTGCACACCTAGGCCTAGGAGACCACACCTCGGCCAAGAGGTGTGGGACCTCGGCCAAGACCCCCCTGAGTTCACCCAGCTAGGCCATTTTTGCTTGGATCATCTCTGTGCATCCATTCCAAGATCTGGTTGGTACCCAACATGTTTTCCCTAGAAGAAAAACAGTGTTTTAACTCCCAGCATATGTTTTGCTCTGTCTTGACTTGGTTTTGGAAAGAAATACCGGGATCATTTTCATTCATGTAAAGCTTGTTTTAAGAGTGCATTTCATGCCCATGTTTGAGCATCTCTTCTTGTCTTCTTGAAGTGCATTCAATGGGTTTTATTATGTACTTGTAGGCCTTGGATCGTTGCTTTAATCCCCACACCCGAAGAGCTATGTGAGTAGTATTTTTAATAAAGCTATGTTACAATGTTTTGATAAAAGCTTTACTTTGCTTTGTTTTGGAAAGGTATTTGATCAAGCATGACTGATTATCCTCTAATTTTGTATCAAGTATTATCTTTGTTTTGATGACATTCTTGGAAAGTCCTTAGTGCTAGGGGACTATAATGCAACTAGTACCCTTTTTTAGATATCTCCCTTGCCACCGACAGTCTTGTACGGGTGGGTTTGTCTAATCGATTCTGGGTCGATTATTCCCTTGTTTTGTCAGGAATGTCATCCCTTGTATTATGTTGATACTAGTAAGCATCCCTTGAAGCTTTGAAAGACTTTGATAGATGAACTCAGTTCATCCCTTGATTTTGTACAAGTTATGATATGTATTATTTTGATAAAGATCATGGATATCATTCATTCAAACCTTTATTAATTATATCATTCACTAAGTATCCAAGCTCATCCTCCCCTTTATATATATGTAGGTGGCGAGCAAGAAGGCGGTGACGCCTAAGATGTTATTTGCAAGTTGTTTTCAGATTCATGTTTTGCTAGCATCTTGAAGATTATGCTTCTTAGTTTACAATTCATTCCTTTTGTATATGTCGGCTTGAGAAGCCTTTTGATCAAGATGTAACATGTACTTTATTTTATTTGTATCCAAGTTGTAAACCATGTTAAAATGTATGTCATTTCATTTAATCTATGCACAGCTCTTATGGACTAATTAGATTCAAATTTATTGCTTCCACACATGTAGGCCCCATATGTATACTCTGTTGTGTGAATCTTTGTAAGTTGGCCTTTGGTAATCTCGGATTACTGGCCATCACGGCACCATTCTACTAGGGGCGGAATGGGGTCGTGACAGTGGTAGAGGTGGGAAACGTGGTAGGGCTCGCCGGGGTGTACATGAAGTACTGGTCCAAGAGGTTCCGATGCAAGAGGAAGGGTCAAGCAAAGTGAATATGGCTGAACAAGTAGAACAAGCGGGTCAAACCGCAATGAGGACCCTAGCCTAAGAGATAGCTAGGGCTATAAACATGTTGAGGGCTGATAACCAAGCCTGAGAGAATACCGTAGAGACAAGGTCTAGTTTCCTTACTCGGGAATTTTTGCGAACCAAACCGGATGAGTTCCTCGGCGGTCCCGAGTCCAAGAAAGCAGATGAGTGGCTCGACCAAACAGTGAAGACATTCGAGATGCTTCACATTGAGGATAGTGAACTAAGGGTGACCCTAGCTAGTTACCACCTAAAAGGGGATGTGGGGCAATGGTGGAAGTACGCCAAAGGTAGAATAGAGCCAACATGGGAAGCATTTGTGATTGCTTTAGAGGATAAGTATTTACCTCCCACTGCTAGGGAGAGATTGAGGCAAGAGTTTCTGGACCTCAAGCAACATAACATGTCCGTGGCCGAGTTTGAAGCGGCTTTTTCGAGTTTGTCCTGGTTTGCACCGGAACTGGTGGCAACGGAAGAACGTCGTTGTATAGAGTTTGAGAAAAAGTTAAGAACGAAGATCTTGTTCAAAGTTGCCGGAAACATGATCTGGAAGTATGCCCGTCTTGTGGAGGCGACGGCACATGTAGAGACTATGGTGCAGGTTGAGGAGGAGAGATTCCAGGGTTCAAGGTCTAGGGGCCAGGAACCATCGGTAGACTTTAGGCAGAATAAGAGGAGCAGGGGCAACTTTCCATCCCAGTCCCAACCACAACAGTCTAGATCTACTTTTCCTTTGCCTAGTTTGGGCCCGGGAAAGAGCACACAGAGTGGATTTTCTTGTTTCAAGTGTGACCAACTGGGTCACAAAGCCTTTGCATGCCCACAGAAGGGAGGAGGGCATTTGATGTTACCACCACCACCTAGCCGATCTCAGAGTCAGTCCCAGAATAGGGGACAGGGGTTTAATTGTTTTCAGTGTGGTCAGCCGGGACACATGAAAAGGACTTGCCCACAATTGGGAGGCACATATGGTGCATCAGAATAGAGGCAGACTTAGAGCCACCAGCAAGCTCATTCAGTTCAGACTTCACGAACCAATCCGGGAGCCGCTTCGGCTCAGTCAGTACATCAGGCCTATGCTCCGAGGGAGGAGCAAGTTCACCAGGGGCCACAAGGGCGTGTGTATGTTGTTACCGCGCCAAAGCAGTTTACCGGGAACCTCAATTGTGCGAGGTATTTTTGTTGTGTGCAATACTTTGGCTAACGTATTGATAGACACAGGTGCATCTCATTCATTTATATTTACTGCATTTGTTTCTGCATTGGGGTTAGAGGTGGCACAGTTAGTGTCTCCGCTCAGAGTAGAGTCACCTGTTGGGGGTATGATTGATTTAGACCGGGGGTGTCATGATTGTGAGATAGAAGTTGCCGGGCGTCGACTTCCATTTGCTTTTGTACTGCTAGACATGTCAAGTTTTGATGTCATTCTAGGCATGGATTGGTTATGTTCATATCGAGCTGTGATAGATTGTTACCGTCAGAGAGTTACAGTTTGCACCTCAGGTGGTGATTGTTTTTACTTTCTGGGGAACCAAGTTGATAGGGTAGTAGGAGCAATCTTAGTGGCCTTCTTGCAACACTGTTGAATGGTAAGAGTGAGGACCCGTGTTGAATTACCAAGGGTAGTTCATGAATATTCAGAGGTCTTTCCTGAGGATCTTACTAGTTTGCCACCCCATCGGGAGATAGAGTTCTCCATTGACTTAGTGCCTGGCACGGCATCAATTTCTATGGCGCTATATAGATTTGCACCAGCCAAATTGCATGAGTTGAAGATTCAACTCCAAGAACTTTTAGACAAGGGCTTCATTCGCCCTAGTACATCACCTTGGAGAGCACCGGCTCTCTTTGCGAAGAAGAAGGATGGATCGTTGCGGTTGTGTATTGATTATCGCAAGTTGAATCGAGTTACCATTAAGAACAAGTATCCTCTACCTAGAATAGATGATTTGTTTGACCAACTTAGAGGGTCTCGTTGCTTCTCAAAGATAGATTTGAGGTCGGGGTATCATCAGTTGAAAGTTCGGGAGGAGGACATCCAGAAAACAGCCTTTCGTACGCGTTATGGCCACTATGAGTTCCTAATAATGCCTTTTGGGTTGACTAATGCACCAGCTTCCTTTATGGATTTGATGAACCGAATTTTTCGTGAGTACTTGGACAGTTTTGTGGTCGTCTTTGTGGACGACATATTGATTTATTCAACCTCCAAGGAGGAACACGAGACTCACTTGCGGGTAGTGCTGGGTTTACTTAGTAAGCACCAATTGTATGCCAAATTTGAAAAATGCAAGTTTTGGTTAACTGAGGTGAAGTTTTTGGGGCATGTAGTGTCTAGAGAGGGAGTGACTATGGACTCCTCAAAGATAGATGCCGTACAGGATTGGGAACAACCCAAGAATGTTTTTGAGACCCGGAGTTTCTTGGGGTTAGCAGGGTACTATCGACGCTTTGTAAGGGACTTCTTTAGACTAGCTGCACCTTTGACTAAGTTGACTAGGAAGGGTGTCAAGTTTGTGTGGAACGAGGCTTGTGAAAAGTCTTTCCAAGAACTTGAAACTAGATTGACTACAGCACGGCCTTGATAATTCCGGAAAGGGGTTTAGATTACACTGTCTATTGTGATGCGTCCGGGGATGGACTTGGTTGTGTCTTGATGCAAGAGGAAAAAGTTGTGGCCTATGGATCACGACAATTGAAAACTCACAAGAAGAATTACCCCACCCATGATTTAGAATTAGCGGCGGTAATTTTTGCCTTGAAAATTTGGAGGCATTACTTGTATGGTGAGAAGTTTGAGATTTTCTCCGATCATAAGAGTTTAAAATATTTGTTTTCTCAAAAAGACTTGAACTTACGTCAACGGAGGTGGATGGAATTTATGGAGGATTATGACTTTGAGTTACACTATCATCCGGGGAAGGCCAATATGGTGGCCGATGCTTTGAGTTGAAAATCAATGAGTACTTTGGCAAGTGTGGCCATTCAGGAATGGGTTATGCTAAGTGAAATTGGCAAGTTTGATTTGCACTTGGATGAGTCCAGCGAGAGTGCTACCTTGTTTATTTTGAATGCTCAAACTACCTTGGTTAGTAAGGTCATAGAGGCACAACGAGGAGATCGTGATGTGGAATCAATCCATGTTAAGATTTCCAATGGGAAAGAAGAGAAAGGTTTGAACATTCACTGAATCTGAGTGTACGTTACCTAGACCGTTTGTTTGTACCAAAATCTTGTAGAGAGGAAGTACTTCGGGAGTTCCATCACTCACGCCTTGCGGTACATCCGGGAGGCACCAAAATGTACCATGATCTTAGTCGTCAGTTTTGGTGGAGGGGCATGAAGCGAGATGTCGCTTTATTTGTATCGAAGTGCCTTACTTGTCAACAAGTGAAGGCCGAGCACAAAAACCAGCGGGTTTGTTACAACCCTTACCAATAGCCGAATGGAAATGGGAGCGTGTTACCATGGATTTTGTAGTTGGACTTCCTAGAACACAAGGCAATGACGCCGTTTGGGTGATTGTTGATAGGTTGACTAAGTCTACCCATTTTCATTCCGATGTGCACCAGCGACTTAGTTGAACGCTTGGCAGAGTTGTACATTAGAGAGATAGTTCGACTTCATGGAGTCCTGTGACTATTGTGTCGGATAGGAATCCTCGTTTTACTACCCGGTTATGGCAAAGCCTTCAAGAGGCGTTGGGAACTAAGTTGACTCTTAGCACCGCTTATCATCCTTAAACTGATGGACAGTCGGAATTACCATTCAGATTTTGGAGGACATGCTTAGAGCTTGTGTCCTTGATTTCAAGGGGTCATGGGAGAAGCACTTACCATTGGTCGAGTTCGCTTATAACAATAGTTACCAAGCTAGTATTGGGATGGCACCATTTGAGGCCTTGTATGGTCGGCCTTGCAGATCACCGGTTTGTTGGGCCAAGGTGGGTGATGCGCCGTTGTTGGGTCTTGAACTTGTTAGAGAGACAACCAAGAAATTTGTTCTCATTCGGAAGAGGTTAGCTATGGCCCAAAGCCGACAAAAGAGTTACGCTAATAAAAGGAGACGACCTTTGTCTTTTGAAGTTGGTGACCATGTGTTTCTTAAAAATCTCACCAAGGTGGGGTTTGATGAGATTTGGTAAGAGTGGTAAATTCTCTCCAAGGTTCATTGGACCTTTTGAGATCTTAGAATGAATTGGGGAAGTGGCATATCGGTTGGCCTTACCGCCACAGTTTTTAGGGGTTCACAATGTGTTCCATGTATCTATGCTTAGGAAATATGAACCCGAAATGCAAGTCCACAGTGATATTTACATTACCCGAAATGCAAGTCCACAGTGATCTTAGAACGAATTGGGAAAGTGGCATACCAGTTGGCCTTTTCTTTAATCCATTAAGTCCATAGTGATATTTACATCCACTAAGTCTGAAATGCAATAAAGGAAAACAAGTGTCGACTTAACCCGAGGAAATAAACCTTATTTTCTTCGGAGGAAATTACAAAGGATGAGTCAAACTTATTTACAAGTTAGGGATTTCAAGTTAAACTCAAGATGCGCAACAAGAACTAGTCAAACTCAGAATAGTAATAATGACTTAGAAAAACCCAAAGTGAGCGATAATGACTTGAAATCCAAACTTGATAATAAGTGATAATGACACTTTCATTGGTGATTTCCAATGGTCAATTAATCCCTTAACAGTAAACACACTGATGATAAATTCTTCGGGGAAAATTACAAAAGAAGAGTCAAACTCATTTACAAGCGATAAGGGATTTCAAGTCAAACTCAAAATACACAACAAGGACTAGTCAAACTCAAAAGAGTGATAATGACTTAGATAAACCCACAGTGAGCGATAATGACTTGAAATCCAAACTTGATAATAAGTGATAATGACACTTTCCTTGGTGATTTCCAAGGGTCAATTAATCCCTTAAAAGTAGACACACTGGTGATAAAAAGAACTAAAAAATAAATGATTGTACTTTAGTATAAGAAAGTTTGTATGCCTTTGGTAGTGAACCTCCGAAGAGATTAAACCATTAAGCATGAGAAAGTTTTATGCCTTTGGTAGTAAACCTCTTAAGAGATTAAACCATTAAGCATGAGATAAATTTCTTTTTTATACTTGAACCACAATCTTAATTTTTCACAACTTTTTAATCAAAATAATCGAAGAATGGAGGGAGGTCGCAGAATGATTATGCAAAGTTGATTAATTGGTTAATATAACACAAACATAATATGTAAAACAAACTTATTAAAATAAATTAAGCAGTCCCTAAATAACATACAGTAGTGTTGAAATTAAACTATAGAAGGTGCACAATCATAGAGAGATTAAAGCTAGTACAAGTATGAGGAAGGGTGGCTAACCCCTCCCCACTTTTACAACTTCAAATCACATAGTTTAGATGTTGAAAAACAACCCCAAAACAGTTCCAAAATAGTGGCAAAAATGGACGAAAACAAATGGGAAACACAAGGATTTAAGCTAGGAGTAAGGTTCAAGCAAGGGGGATTAACTCTTCCACCTTTGGGTAGCTTTGAATCACAAGTTTCAGCCCTCAAAGCAGTCCAAAAATAATATGAAAACACAAGAAAAAGATGAACAAAGATTGAAATAAAAGCAAGAAAGCTTTACCTCTTGTAGAGAAAGTGTTCTTGTTGTAAATCAAACTTAATTCCAAAGCACCCTCAAGTTTGAGTATGATTTTCAATTCTCAAATCAAGTTCAAGTTCAAGCTCTTGTATGGTATGTATGGATGATATGAGAGCTTCAAGGCTTGTGGAAGAACAAGAAGGATGATAGCTTTGATCTTTTCTAACTCTTGATATTTCTAACTCACTTGATATTGATTTGATCTCTCTAACCAAATTCTATATATGTTTTTCAACCTCCATATAGCAGTCTGAACCCTGCTATTTATAGGCCCCGAGCAGGTTTGATCAAAATATCTGCAGAATTGGGCAGCTGGCAGAACACTGCTGAATCTGTCTAAAAAGTCAAGAGGTCCGACCGGATGTTGGTATCTCCGGCTGGATATCACTTAGGTCCGGCCAGACTTCAATGTATTTCCACTATCTCTTACTTTCAGGTTTAATACAGGTTGATACAAGGTGCAATACTGAAATTCCGGGGTAGAAATACAGTAGGTATGGCAGGTTGGAATTGTTTAGAGCTCGAACTCAGATTCTTTTATTAAGAATTTAAACTACTGACTCAATGTAATCATCATCATCGAGTGCTCGAAATCAAGCGCCTAAGTCTTACGAGCTGTCAAAATTGGGGTGTCTACAACCTGCAATGACCACATTTTCTTGGCTTTGAAAACTTATCCTTTGCAACAGAACGACTCCCCTTCGTCTTTGTAAAGGGAGGATCACCAACACCAAAATGCAAACATGTCCCTTCAACATTGGCTTTTCCTTTTGTTCCATTTCCTTCAACATGTTGGACATACAAATCTTTCATTCGACATGTTAACTTTGTCACTGCATCTCTAGCTTCTTCGTATCCATTGGTTAAGTGCGAAGCATAATATCACATCTCAGTACATGCACTTGACAATGCACCAAACCATGTTGTTTGCGTAACCCATTCTGGAAAAGGGGTCTTACCAAGTAAAGTGGAAGACTTGACATTTTTTGTCCACCTTTGTAATATACAGCTAAAGGGAATTTCTTTCAAATGCTCCATTTTCATGATTGATACCATATGGGAACATGGTATTCCACATGATTCAAAATACAAACAAGAACATTTCATGACATGATCACTTGGCCGATATTGTACATTCCATGTGGATTCTGGATGTGTATACATAGACAAATAGTATACTTGAATATCTTCTATATTAGTTTTGCCTGACATAAATAACACTTGATCGGATTTTATTTGTTCTCAAAATTTGAAAAATATGGCACGAGTAAATATATCAGCTGCATGTATTTCAATCCTTTTCATACCTGTAGAAAAATAGGAGTCGTATTCTCAGTTTCGAATTGTACCTTATCCTCGTTATGGCAAAGTCTTGCAAGTGCTCTATCATATGCCCTTACAAATTCGAAGAGCCTTAGGCTCACCTTTAGGTATCGATTCAAAAATGCATTCATACTCTCACAACATTGCATGCTTTTTGCACCAGCAAAGAAATGTCCATGGAGGTATGCTTCAGCCCATAGAGTACACTTGCAATATACATCTGCAATCCACTTGTTATTATGAAGGTCATACTTGTCTACAAGGTTCTTCCACTCTAATTCAAACATTTCTTGTGTACATTGCATTGACATGCATTTTTCAAAGCTATGAAGAAATCCCTCTATGTGGATATTAGAAAGAGCATTCATTTTAAGATGCCATTTACATAATCGATGTTGAGCAATGGGCATAACTGTTTTAATTGCTCTACACATGGCCTTATCCCCGTCAGTGATTACGGATAGAGGCATCTTGTGATCCATCGCATCAAGAAATTTCTCTAACACCCATATGTATGTCTTTACTGTCTCGGAAGCTAACAGTGCACACCCAAAAATAGTCGTTTGAAAATGGTTGCTCACACCTTGTAGTATCACAAAAAGTTTGTTGTACGCATTTGTCTGATACGTAGTATCAAACATCAACACATCACCAAAATATAGATAATCTGTTCGAGATCCACCATCAATCCAAAACAAATTATTTAATCGATTTTCTTCATCTACGTCATATTTATAATAAAACATTGGATCTTGCTCTTCTTTACCACAAAAGTAAGCAAAAGCACCTTCTGCGTCACCATCAACAACTTGTGCTCTACGCTCAGTCCCAAAATGGTTGTACATGTCCTTCCGTATGAACCTAACATTCTTATAGCCACCTGCTTGTTGTGCAGCAAAGTCCATAATGTGACTTGTCCTCATACCAATATGATGCATTGCATTGCCTTGTGCCTTGTTGGCACTCGTAACATTCCGGTGTGAGCGAAGAAATTGAACACCAAGAGGCCCTATCATGGAATGATTGTGATCTTTGAAAAATTCATTCACTTCGTATTTGGAAGTACTCCGATTGTATTTGATACGAAAACAAGCACGACAACCAACTCTAGTTAATTGTTTTGGTTCTCTTTTACGTTCTTCAACCTCAAAGTATTTGGATTGTCTGTATCCTTCTTTTGAACATACCTAATTCCTTGATATAACCATATTATTCTTGTCCTTATACAACTGATCCCTTCGAATACTAAAGCCTTTCACCTTAGCATACGAATTATAAAATCTTTCTCCGTTTTCTTCTGAATCAAATGTCATTTCAAACACATCCTTTTCAATTAATTCATCTAGACGCTTAATATCTCTTTCGATTGGAATATTATTAGAATTGACAATATCATCTTCATTATGAATATTATGCTCACCATCATTACCGTCATCATCATCTAGTTCATATATAATGTTATTCTTGTTTTGCTCAGTGTTGTCTTCCATCTGCAATAAGCATAAACAAATTAATTAAGAAAAAGCAAGTAGAAAATGGTAAGTAAAATACTAGGTGGTAAAATAGATGGTAAGTGGTAAGTTGAGTCACAAAGAGTTGCAAGTAGAATGAGAAGGAATGGTAAGTGTTGTGTTTTTGAATGATAATTAAACTCATTTAAACCACACTTACTACTCCATGAGACTGTACTTACTACTTTATCGGAATTACACTTACTACTCAATGAGACTCTACTTACTACTTTATCAAACTTGACTTATCAGCCATTTAAACCACACTTACTAGTCAATGAGACTGCACTTACTATTTCATCAGACTTGACTTACCACTCATTTAAACCATACCTACTACTCAATACTTGACTTACCACACATTTAAACCATACTTACTACTCAATAAGACTGTACTTACTACTTTATCAGACTTGACTTACCACTCATTTGAATCACACTTACTACTCAATGAGACTCTACTTACTACTTTATCAAACTTGACTTATTAGTCATTTAAACAACACTTACTACTTAATAAGACTCTACTTATTATTTTATCAGACTTAACTCATTTAAACCACACTTACTACTCAATGAGACCGTACTTACTACTTTATCAGAATCACACTTACTACTCAATGAGACTCTACTTACTATTTTATCAAACTTGACTTATCAGCCATTTAAACCACACTTACTAGTCAATGAGACTGTACTTACTATTTCATTAGACTTGACTTACCACTCATTTAAACCATACTTACTACTCAATACTTTACTTACCACTCATTTAAACCACACTTACTACTCAATAAGACTGTACTTATTACTTTATCAGACTTGACTTACCACTCATTTGAATCACACTTACTACTCAATGAGACTCTACTTATTACTTTATCAAACTTGACTTATCAGTCATTTAAACAACACTTACTACTTAATAAGACTCTACTTATTATTTTATCAAACTCATTTGAACCACACTTACTACTCAATGAGACTGTACTTACTATTTTATCAGAGTCACACTTATTACTCAATGAGACTCTACTTACTATTTTATCAAACTTGACTTATCAGCCATTTAAACCACACTTACTATTTCATCAGACTTGACTTACCACTAATTTGAATCACACTTACTACTCAATGAGACTATCTTTACTACTTTATCAAACTTGACTTACCACTCATTTAATCACTTACTACTCAATGAGACTATACTTGCTACTTTATCAAACTTGACTTATCACTCATTTAAACAATACTTACTACTCAATGAGACTCTACATACTGCTTTATTAGACTTATCAATCATTTAAGCTAAATTTAAGACTACATTTACTATTTCATCAAACTTGTTTTTTTTTTTTTTTCTTACCACTTGAATCTCATAATTTTTCTTTTAACTAAGTGAAATGTTATTCCAACAAAACATAAAAATTTATAAATTCAAAATATAATGGAAGTGAAAGTAAAAAGAGAGAGAGACTTACCTAAGGAGTTCCAAATCAACAACAATTCTATCTTAAAATCTTCAAAAGTTTTAGAAATGAACATCCTTGACTTATTAATCATTTAAACTAAACTTAAGACTACAGTTACTATTTCATCAAACTTGATTTTTTTTTTTTTTTCTTCTTACCACTTGAATCTCAGAATTTTTCTTTTAATTAGGTGAAATGTTGTTCCAACAAAACATAAAAATTTATAAATTCAAAATACAATGGAAGTGAAAGTAAAAAGATAGAGACTTACCTAAGGAATTCCAAATCAACAACAATTTTATCTTAAAATCTTCAAAAGTTTTAGAAATGAACATCAAATTTTGTTTATGGAATCCTCAAATGAATTTGAAATTTTTCTATATTTTGTTAATCATATTTCTCATTAATTGCATTTATTGTGGTGGATGAAAAAGATATTAGGTTTCATTTATTGTCATTCATTGCCATTAAGTACATAAATAAAAAAATCATATTCCATAAAATGTAAAAAATTATAATAAAATTTATAAATTTCATATTTATTTTGTACATTTTTTTTTTTTTTACATTCTATTTTATAAATTTTATATTTATTTTAGAGGTTCGGTGCATTTTATTAATGTTTGAATGGTAAGCATAGTTATGTGGAATAATTACAACTATATTAAGTAGTAAGTGTATTTAGTTGTTGTAATAAATTGAAAACCACTCATTTAAACCATACTTACTATTTTATCAGACTTACTTACCACTCATTTAATCCACATTTACTACTCAATGAGACTTACTTATTACTTTATCAAACTTGACTTACCACTCATTTAAATAACACTTATTACTTAATGAGACTCTACTTACTACTTTATCAAACTTGACTCATCACTTAAACAACACTTACTACTCAATTAAACTCTACTTACTACTTTATCAAACTTGACTCATCACTTAAACAATACTTACTACTCAATGAGACTCTACTTACTATTTTAGTAGACTTGATTAATCAATCATTTAAACTAAACTTAAGATTGCACTTACTATTTCATCAAACTTGATTTTTTTTTTCTTACCACTTAAATCTCATAATTTTTCTTTTAACTAGGTGAAATGTTGTTCCAACAAAACATTAAAATTTATAAATTCAAAATATCATGGAAAGATAAAGTAAAAAAAGAGATAGAGACTATAGAGACATAGATTCTTACCTAAGGAGTTCTAAATCAACAACAATCTTATCTTCAAATCTTCAAATATTCAAAAATTTTAAAAATAAACATAAAATTTTGTTCATGGAATCCTCAAATAAATTATAATTTTTTCTATATTTTATTAATTATATTTCTTCATTAATTGCGTTTATTATTTTCAAGTGTGATAAATGAAAAGGAAACTAGGTTCATTTATTGTTATTAACGTAGATAAATAAATAAATAAAAATCATATTTCATAAAATGTAATAAATTATAATAAAATGTATAGAATTCACATTTATTTTGTATTTTTTTTTTTCTTAAATTCTATTTTATAAATTTTATATTTATTTTAGAGATTTTGAAAATTTATTATACTTAATTTTTTAAGTTTAGCTGTTACCTAAATAGCATGTTAAGTGTATTTTATTAATAATTGAATGTTAAGTATAATTATTAAAAATAGTAAAGATAATCATATCAAATAGTAAATGTACTTAGTTATTGTGGTAAGTTGAAAGCTACTTTTTATTTCAAAACCATTGAAAATTACCTTATTTTTTACGAAACTACCTAGATTTCCTAACCTGATTTTAATTATTACTAATCAATGGTTAGATTTATTTTACTTTTAAATCTAATGATCCAAAATTATTTATGTATAATACATAAAAACTACCTTCATGTATCATAGAAAAATCCCTCTTTTCTCTCTCTCTCAGCTGTCACAATGTGTGTTAACAGCGGCCAATGGTTTAGCCACTGACATTAATTTTTGGGTTTGACCAATCCATTACACTTCCATTATATGAAGATAAAAATAACTGTGATTGGCTAAAAAATTGATTATGACACCGGTGAGCTCGCTACATATAGCAACTTACATTAATTTTTGGGTTTGGCCAACTCATTACACTTCCATTGCGAAGGTAAAAATAATTGTGATTGGCTAAAAAATTGATTATGACACTGGTGAGCTCGCTACATTTAGCAACAAGTTTGGCCGGGGGGTAGGGGTGTAAGGGACATCCGGTTGAAGAAAGATATATATATATATATATAAATAAATAAATATAAATAAAAGAAGAAGAAGAAGAAAGAGAAACAGAGAGATGAGAGAGAAAAAAAAGAAGAGTAAAAAAGTTGTCAATGTTGGTCTTTTTTATTATTATCTTTTTATTAATTTTAAATATAATATATTTATATATTACTTATACACTTCTTAACATATTTATTGTACCATTTCTCACTCTCTAAATTAATAAATCATTTAACTCATAAAAATGGGTCTCACTTTTATCACTCTTTGTTATATAATACATATTTTTAACAAACAATTTTAGCCATCTCATTATGAATGCTCTAAGGCCCCGTTTGTTTTGAGAGATAGATGAGGGATTGAGATTCAGATTGAGATGGAGGTGAGACTCACTAATATTGTGTTTGTTTTGGAAGTTGGAGAGGGGATTGAGATGGACCTTCGGATTAGAATCGGCCATGGAGAGAGGATTGAGATGGAGGTGAGAGAGTTGGTATTAGAAGTTAGTCCTCTGACTTAGTTTTTTTTTTTTTTTTTTACTTTTATATGTTGGACATTTTTTTTTTAACATTAATGTTTAATATTTTTATATTTTTTGTTAAGTAAAAATTATAGTTTTATTTGTTTTAATATTTTATATTTCTTTTATAGAGTAATAATTTAACAATCCCCACATTAACAACTATCATCAAAATAAATACAATTTTACTTAATTCCCTCACTAACAATCCCCTCATTAATAATCCTCGCACTATTAATTCACTCACTATCAATCCCCTCTATTTTATCTCTAAAAACAAACAGTGCCTTAGAGCATCCACAATGAATGGCTAAAAAATAGTGTTATATGACAAAAAATAATAAAAGTGACGCCCAAAAATATGTATTAAGAGTTTATTAATAAATATGTTAAAGTATGAGTTAAGAAGTGTGTTTAGAATATATATATATATAAAAAACAATAAATAAAATTAATTAATTAATTAAAAGTTAAATGAGCCCCACCCCAGTGCACTGTTAGCTTTCCCCCTCTCTCTCCCTCTTTTTTCCCTCTCTCATGTTTCACTCAACTTACAAAAAAAAAAAAAAAAATTGATGGATATGTGTTGGTTTGCATTTGGGAGATGGTTTTAGAAAAAATTTTAAAAAATTGTTTGGTTTGAGTTTTTCTCAAAAAATTTCCAAAAATCACTTTCTCTCTCTTATACATCAATCAATCACTTTTTTTCTCTCCTCTCTCATTCTCAATCACTTTTTCTCTCATACACATCTACTCAAATTCTCCCAAAATATCAAATCATCCCAAACTCCCAAAAAAATAACTCTCCCAAAATATACAACCAAACAAACCAAAAAAATTTCTAAACTCTCTCCCCAAATTTTTTTTCAAAAACAGCTCTCCCAAAAACAAACCAAACAATCTTTCTTATTGTTTTGAACAATGTAAAGTGTCATGAAAAGTATTTTATAAAGATGATCATAAAAAAATTTTGACCCTTAAATTATATATATAATTAATTAATTACAAAGTGTAATATAAAAATAAAAATTCTTTCATAATCATTTCATAAAATATTTGCTATGCTAAGTATTTTCCTGTTGTTGTTCACCAAATCACTCAACCTAAACGGAGTGTAATTCTTTGATTTAATTCTCGATCATGCCAGGCTCTTGCTCGTTGTCAGAGGAAACGTAGTGCATTAATCCGTGTATAATCCAACTAGGATTTATAGATGTCTAATCTAAACTTAAAAAGGAAGTATGTGTCACGTGTAACCAAAATATAACCCTAAATTATAATATATTTTTTAAGATTTACGTAAAATATAAATTATTTTTTGTAATTTTAAAAAGGAAAATGAAAAATCCCCTAAAAATACTTTCCCTAATCCCCCTAATTTCTAATTTTGGAAACTGTTTTCTTTTTTTTTTTTTTTTTTTTCTTTTTTTTTTTTTTTACTTGATGGAATTTCTGGGGATTCGGGCCCCCCAATTTCGGGGGATTCCTCACTGCCCTTTTAAAAATTACATCTCAATCTTTTAAATTTTTAATCACATAATAAATAAATTTTTTATTAATAAATTATCAAGTTAATTAACAGTTTTTAATAATATCATAAATATAATTTAATTAATAATTTAAACATTTATTATTATATAGAATAATAGTTGTGAATTTGATTAACTAAAAAATTATGAAAAGAGTATTTATAATTTTTTAAATTACAAAGATTAATTCTTATTTTAAATAAATTAATAAGTAAATAAAGTAAAATAAATAATTGGGGTATTTACATGTGACACCCCGTATTTTTAAAGTATTAGTATTTAGTGAATGGTACTGGTGGTTTATTATGATAATTTAGTGGTGAGATTTTTAGATAAGAATATAATTTTAAATTATTTATTTATATTTATCTCATCTCTTTTATACTTATCATATTATTATTTATTGTTATTTAATAATAAATCCAATTCTCTTGCCATTAGCATCACGTGGAGAATAGAGATTAAAAATTAAAAAAAAAAAGGAAGTAAAGTTTGGTGTAGGCCAAGGGCCAACTTGGCCCTTGGTGATTTCAGAGGACTAAAGAAAGGGGTAAAGGCAGGTGTCAATTAGAATTACACTTGGAGGAGTGAAGAATAGGTGGGTAGGAGGGAATTGCCAGTTGTTAGACAGGTGGCTACATTTAAGCAAATTACATGTGGGAAAGCCATCTATAAATAGTGCACGGCTGGGAGCTTCAAAGGGGAGGTGAGACAAAAATAAGAAGCATTCAAAAAAGGAGTCTTACAAAGGGGAGTGAAGTCAGAATAATTTAGGAATAATCTATAGGTGAGTTATATTATACCTTGACTTATCAAAATCTATTTTATACAAGTTATGTTTTATTAATATTTTAATAAGAGTTATGTTTTAGAGGTCCATGGAGCAATTTCAGATTTGGTAACGGAGATAATTATTTTGAGGTAAATTTGGGTTGTATACAATATGCTCTTTTTAAATCTCTTTGCAAAGAGTTCTCTATTTTTAATTATCCCCAATTGGTAATCCACTTGATTAATGCGGTTATTAATAGATTTCGTAAAATCATTCGTTGTTGAATCGTTGATATTATGATCGTTTGGTAAAATTCTCTATAAATATTTCTGTGTTAAATGGTGATTTGTCTGACTGAATGACATGGAAATACTCCGTACATGGATCGAGTGAATCTTATTAATTGTTTACACCAATATGCCCGGATAAGCGTGGAGCTTGGGTGAGGTGAGTGAATAAATGAATTTATTCACTGGTCATGTACTGAGTAGGACTGGGTATTTAGTTAGATAAATTATGGTTGCATTGTTGTGCAATTTGGTAAATTGCTTAATTATCGTATCATTGATTTAATGTCATAAATTGTTGGAGTCCGGTTAATTTATTTCTGTATCCGAGCCTTGTATTCCTGTCGTAATTTATACTTACCGAATTAATTTATTTTTCAAGTGCGGAGCAGATTTTAGCGGAGCTCAAAATTGAGATTAAAAGATTTATTAATAGAGAGATTTGGGACCCACCACTATAGTTATTTAATTTGGAGATAGTTGTAATATTGTTTATTTTGGAGGTGATAGAATATTTGGAGGATATTGTATCATTTGGAGACGATTTTGTAATTATTATTTTTTGGAGCAAACTTGTATTTTTTTTAGGCTATTTTAGTGTATTTAACGACCCGGGAGTGGGGCATCACATTACACATAAGTCTTAATTTATGAATTTATATTCTATTAAGTCCTAACTAAGATTTTTGGACCTACAAGTCCCATTAAATTTTTAATAGTCAGAATTACCTTTTAAACGATAATTATTCATCATTTATGATTATTTATAAAAGAACATGATAATTTGACATTTATTTTAATGTTCAAAACTTTAAAATATCAATTTTCAAATTGAAAAAACTAAAAAAAAAAAATTATGTGCAAAAAAAAAAAAATCACTTTGTTTGGTTCTGGTTTTCTGAAAACATTTTCAGAAAATTTTAATTTTTTGTTTTCCATATTTTAATGTTTTCAATGAATTATTTTTAATTTTTAGACGCTCCTAACATAAATATACTTAAAAAATATAATATTTGTGAAACAAATCTTTAAAAAATACACGAAATACCAAAATACAAAAAAAAAAAATTAATATATTTTTCATATTTTTGTGTATTTATTAATTTTAAAATTTTTCACAAATATTTTACTATTTGGATACATTTAAGTAAGGTACATCTAAGTAAGGTGTATCTAAAAAAGTAAAAAAAATTGCTTAAAATTTAAAATTATTCACTAAAAACAAAAAAAAAATACGAAAATTAAAAAAAAAACTCAATTTTTAGAAAAATGAATTTAAAAACTGAAACTAAACATACTGAGTTTTTTTTTTTAAATTGAAAGAATTGGATTATTTTTTTGTACGAAACTGAAAATTTTGTGTCTATAAAGAAGTATGATGTGGAACACTGATGTGCAAAAAAAAACAAAACAAAAAACTTTAAAAATAAAAAATTGAGAGTGTTCTTAGTTTTAAAACTGAAAAAAAAAATGATAATATTTTCAATTTTATTGGTAGTTGAATCAAACAAATAAGTAGAAGAGAAAATATTTAATATCATGCTCTGTTTTTTTTTTTATCAATTAGTGTAAGAATTATCTGAAATATTACTATGCAAAATTGATAATATTTTTAGTTTAAAATTTTTAAAAAAAAAGCTGATAACATTTTTAATTTTACTAAAGAAGGCTTATTAGTTTAAAAAAAATTAGATAAAATTTGAGTTATTATAACTTTTATAAATATGACATTTAAGTAATTAACTCTAAATAAATAAGGGAGAAAAGAGAGTGAAAGAGGGAAGGGGAAGGAGGAAAGCCGAGAGTGTGAACGAAGGAAAAAATAAATTTAAGAAGATGACAAGTGAAGATTTATGCGTGTAATTGGGCCCTAGATTTATGCGCGTGCGTTGGGCGTACAAAAGGAGTGTTTGGGAAGTCAAGTTTAGGTTATTTTTTGGTTAAAATTTATATAACAAAAGAAGATAAAATAAATTAAAATAGTTAATAAGATAAAATGTAATATCAAACTCATAATTATTTTAATTTTTCTCTTATAAATATCACATCTAGTTATAAAAAAAAAAAAATTAACTCACTTTTTAAACACAAATATTTTAACTTATTAAAATAACTAATTTTTCAAATAAGGCCAAAGTAAGAATATCTTCGGTGGAGATGTTAACTTCATGTGTTATACTATAAAAAGTTATAAAAACAAAATTAAAAAAATATGTTAAGAATTTATTAATTTAAATAGTAAATGATGGTACAATAAATATATTAAAATGTATGTTAAACACATATAAATATACATAAATAATAAATAAAATAAACAAATAATATAAAAAGTGCAGTCCGCCTGACCTCACTAATGTGCTCTACCTTGTTCCCCTCTCCCTCTCCTCTCCCTCCTTTGCTTGTTAAGGGCATCAACAATGAAACTGTCAGTATGTGTTTTAGCCTTCGTTAGCATAAGTTAAAATATAATTTTTTTGGTTAAAATAATCATAAAAAGATAAAATAAATTTTTTAGTTAATAAAATAAAATGTCACATTCAAATCATAATCATTTCATCTTTTCTTTCATAAAAGTCAAAAAAGACAAAAAACCTATCACAACCTAGACTTTTTAACCGCAAGTTAAAATAGTCAAAAAACTAAAAAATTAAAAAACCAACTCACATTTTAAACGAACCCTTAGTGTCAGATTTTAAATTCTACCCAGCTAAAAATGTTATTTTGTGTTGTAATGAAACTGTTAAGCAGCTGCTAAGTTATGTCAAAAGTTAGTGCGCTCGCTGCAGTTAGCAACGAGTTTGGCTGAGAGAAAAAGAGAGAGAGAGAGAGGAGGGAAAAGGGGTGGAAGGGACACTCGAGCTGAAAAAAGAAAAGAAAAAAAAAGAAGAAAGAGAAAGAGAGAGGAGATAAGAGAGAGAATGTGAGAGTAAGAAAAAGCTGTCAATGTTTGTCTCTTTTATTATTATTTTTTATTAATTTTATACATAATATACGTATGTATCACTTAATACACTCTTGTAACATATTCATTACACCACCTCTTACTCTCTAAATTAACAAACCATTTAACACATAAAAATAGGTTTTCATTTTTATCACTTTTTGTCATTTAATACATATTTTAACAAATAATTTTAGCCACCTAATTGTAAATGCTCTAAGAGCATCTACAATAGAATGGCTAAAAAATGGTGTGTTATATGATAAAAAGTGATAAAAGTGAGGTCTAAAAATATGTGTTAAGATTTTATTAATTATAGAGAGTGAGTGATGGTACAATAGATATGTTAAGGTATGTGTTAAGGTGTGTGTTAAGAATATATATATATATATAATCAATAAATACAATAAATAAAAAATTTAAAGTGCAGTGGGCCCCACCCCACTGCACTGTCAGCTTTCCCCTCTCTCTCTTTCTCTTCTCTCTCTCTCTCTCGGCTGGCCAAAGGAGTTGTTAACTGTGGCCAGCCTATTAGCATCTAACACTAATTTTTTGCACTGGCCAGCCTATTAACACATTTATTGCAGCACAATTTCAACTCACAATTAGCCAAAAAAATTGGCATCTGACACTAACACACCATTTAGTGTGTCCATTGCTGATGCTCTACAAGCATCTGCAATGGATAGATTAGTGGGAAGGTTAGCACCAGATGTTAATTTGTTAGCCAGCCATTTTCACTTTTGTCTTCACAATGGAACTGCTATAAGGGATGTAAGTGGTCAAATTAAGTGTCAGACACTAAGTTATGTGTTAACGCATCCGGAGCCTCTGCCGATGTTGGCTGTATATTTTGTACAAGCCAATCACAATCCAACCCGTGGCAGGATAAGGGCGATACAGGAAGACAATTCAAATCTTCAATCGTAGTCATACACGTGGCAGTTAGTATTGGTTATTGTAGATCTACGTAGTACTAGATCAACAAAGAGATGCAAGATGATGTAGCCTTAACGGTTACTCACATATTTAAATTCAAAATCAGGAGGGAAGTCTAACTGCAGACATGGCGTAGTGGAGCTAACTGTGAGGAAACATGATCAATAATCATGTGTAGACCGCTCGAACTCGCTCCGCGCGCCCCCCCTTTCGAAGAGGGCGCAAAGTTGCGTTCTAGCTACTACAGTTCGGACTCCTGTCACAGTTCTATATCTAGTCTCACAAAGTGCAATGTAAGACTGATAAATCACCAAAGATCCAAATTCAACAAATCGTTTTGGAAAATCGATTTTAATCAAGAAGTGCCAAACATGGACTGCTTTGCCAGATTATAGAGTCGCCACCTAAATATTTTGTTTTTGGAAAATTTAAGAAACCCTGGCTAGTGCCAAAGGCCACGTGTCCGTCATCACCAAAGTTGTCTCAGCTCGGGAACTTGGGTACGGGGGGGAAGGTCATGAAATGAGCACCCCCGCTCGCCCGATCAAAGGATCGGCCTCTACTAATCATGATATGTTGTTTTGAAAACACATGTGTTCTTATTTCGGTTATTAATCTAACTTACTATGTGATGTGCACAACACACAAGTATAAACTAAATCGCTTGATTTGGAACAAAACATCTCTTGTTTGTTTTTAAAAATGGTTTGAAGATGCTACTCACAAGTAGGCTAAAACACGGATTTTGCCACCAAACAAGGTGGGCTTAGAAAAACATGATGTGCCACTCCGCAAAGTGAGCTTAAAACTCACATTTTAATGAATTGTTCCAATTCAAACAATGAAGCCTTCATCCACAGGCATTCATGCAGTTCAGCAATTAAGCAAATAGCCTCATGGCAAGCATGCTGCCATGGCAATCACTTACACGCATGCAAGGATGCTAAAACATAAACACTTACAGTGTACTCCAAGCCAAAGAAATAAAACTAGTTAGAAATCAATGCATGATCCTAACTATGTTAAGATGCCTAATGCAACACATGCAAAATGCAACTAAATAGGCTCGGCTATTCTAAGATGGCATATGAATGCTACAATTTGATACATGTATTCAAATAGGAATTGAAATACAATGTAGTTTGAATGATGCGCCGAGCCCAGTGCATGCAATACGAATGAATGATGCACGCATGCAAGCAGAAGGATGCTAATTGAAATATGTCCTAATCTAACCACTGAAAGCAGATAAGTAAAAGGGAGAAAGACGTGGGGTTGGAAGACATTCACACACATACTTATTACAACATTGTGTCCTCTCGACGGAGGGTCCGAATGGAAGAGAGCTAACTAGCTACGCTAATTAAGCTAACTATTACAAGCCAACTAATTAACTAACTATTCTAGCTAATTAATTACAACACAATTGAATAACTAGCTAATCTAGGCTGATTAGAATATTACAAACCAAATGAATTAATTAAACACTTTAACTAATTAATTACAACACTTGCATGAATGAAATAGCTAATTTATTCTAAATTAACAAAAGCGATTAAATGGACTCAAGGATGAGGGACATGCATGCTCGGTCGGCTTCCTCCTGGAAATCCACTACCGTGCCTCATGATGCCTCTGTTTGCACTCTTTTGGACTTCTAAAAATTGTGCCAACTTCCAGATTGCTTTTGATACCTCTCAGGAATTCACTGGTGGTTGATCGGCCAGAGGGGATGGTAATCGGCCAATAATGATGGCCGGTCGGCAAGCTTTGATGGCCGGTCGGAGCTCTGCTGCTGGCCGGCGTCGGCCACTTCTTCCTGCAATTTCTCCTTTTGCTGCAACAGAGCACAAACAGAGGCATGGCAATGTATTTGCAAGAGAATGTGTGTGAAACCACACTCCTTATCATGTCTCAAGCTCAAAGGAGTGTAGTGCGCAGCTCTCAAGCCACCAATCACGCATCTCGATGCACGATGGCCAAAGAGTCAAGCTTGCACAATGTTGATGAATGCATAAACAAGACTCGATGAACCTCCACCTTATCATACATGATCAAAGGTGTCGGTGACTTAAGGAATGAGGCACGTTTCATCACTTTGAGTATGAAACGTCCCTTGTTCCTCGTGTTTGGATTAACGTCCGATCCAAACACAATGCAATGCAACACACATGCAAACAACATGCTCATCTACCAATGCTAAAGTGGCATGCACAAGCCTTTATCATGTAAGCAACGCATGCAAGGCATGTTAAGGAGCTAAGGCATCAAAGCTAGTGAAGTATATTACACATGAGGCATGCACTATTAATCTTGAATGGTCAAACCACACATGGACAGACCTAAGATACTTCAAAATAGTGGCCAAAACTCAACAAAACTTAGGCACGAAAAGCAAGGAATGCATACTCAACTCATGGCTCGCAAGCAAGGCATAAAGGCACAACTCTTAAACGCAATTAAAGAGTGATAAACATGAGGGTATGACAAGGTTATATGCTCTGAAATCATATGCCAAATGATGACAAAACATGCGACCATCACAAATATAGCATGCTAAAGTGCCCAAAACTCAAGACTAGCTAAGGCACTTACACCATAGCCACACAAGGCAAGCCCCAAAGGGCCAAGATCACTCGAAATAGTCCCAAGGAAGGTAAAAACAATGCCAAAACATGCATGGAGTAGAGCTAACACATGTTAGAATGGAAGGCATAAAGCAGACGCATGCACGGCCAACGAGTGGGATTACACTACACATACCAAAACCAAGAATGAGGTGACTTCACCAACAAAAATCAGAGTTGTAACATGGTAAAATAACACCAAAAACATGCTGAGATGGTAGCCCCAAAAGCTTAGGCAAGCATGCATACATATTGGCTCATAAGTGAAGCATAAGGCTCAACCCTCAAACACAACAAAGGGATGATAAATGCGAGAATATGGCAGAGGTATATGGTCTGAAATAATATGCCAAATGATGCCATACCATGCAAAAAGCTCAAATATGACATGTTAGAGGTCTCAAAGCTTAAGGCTAGCTATGCAAAGCCAAGCATGCATGACCAAAACCACTTAAATCAGACCTAAAGCATGTTAAATCGAAGCCAAAAATATACTGGAGTAAAGGATACACATGCTAGATCAATAGGCCAAAACACCAAACAAGCTAGGCTAGTGAACAAGCTTGCACTACAGGTGCATAAACCGTGCAAGAGGTGACCTTGTCGACCAAAATCAGAGCTAAGGCATGCCAAAATATGAGTAAAAGCCTGCTGGAGTGGAGCCAAAAACATACTAAAATGGTGGTCCAAAGCATAGAGCATGTTAGGCTAACTAAGAGGATTGCACTACAAGCACATGAAGCATGTAAGAAGCAACCAAACTAACCCAAAACAGAGTTATATCATGTTAGAATAAGGCCTAAAACATGCTAAGATAGAGCCTTATGAAGGTAGAAAAGCATGCCAAAGTGTTAAGCCAACAACACATGCAAACAAAACACAAGAGGGGGGGACTACCCCCATTCATTTTGGGTCTCAAAACGCACTTTCCACCACTAAAATTCCTCTGGAATTCAGTGGTTAAAAGGCCAAAACAAGGTGGTTTGAAAGGCCTTAAGAGATAGAACAAAGCAAAGGACAATAAGCCACCAAAGGGGGTAAACCACCCCTAACTCAAACAAAGCCCCGAAACAAACATTTCAAACACTTAAAAACAAGAGTTTTCGCAGTTGAAAGTAAGGCCTAAAAGAGCATGCAAGGATGGCCAAATACTTAAGCAAAACAAGGCTTAAAGAGGGTAACTACTCACCCTTGAAGAACAACTTCAAAACCAGCCACTTCTGAGGCAAAACCAAGCCAAAATCACTCAAATGCAACCTCCAAGATCCTCAGCTCAAGAGTGAAGGTGTTTCACTAGGTGCTTTAGTGCAAAACTGTGAAGAAAACTTACTTTAAGGCACAAACTAGTACAAATATAGAGAGAGGGAAAAATATAGAGAGGGAGAAATATAGAGGAGCCTCTGAAAGGGGAAATATAGAGAGAGAGGGATATGTTTAGCCCAATCAAAATCCTGAACCTCTGAAAGGGGAGAGGAGCCTCCCCTTATATAGAATCACAAGCCTCAAGCCTGTTTGACAAGCTAGAAGCTTGTTACAATCCCTCCATACACGTGTATGAGGATGCCTTCTGTGCCCAACAGTTGGCACCAAAATATCTGCAAAAGCAAAGAAAAGGGCCTCGGCCAAAAAAAATGGCCGACCGGCCATTAAAGGGGCCAACCGGCCATCAGTGAGGCCGACCAACCACCACTTATGGCCGATGAAAAGAGGGCACGGACCGATAGGCACGGGGCCTAGCCGATGGGTTGTAAGGCTGGCCAGCAGGCCACCCCCTTCCCTCAGAAACAAAGCCACAAGCTCTTGGTCCACAACCAAGCACAAAACAGACAAGTTAAGAGGCTCCAAGGCAAGGCGCACAGCCGAGACCTTTAGGAACTCAAAACGAACGCGAGCATGGATGATCATCGAGTGTTCAAACGATGACGTCCAAGTCTTAAGGACGGTCAAAAATGGGGTGTCTACATCATGGAGGGGTGGTTTGACGGTTGGAAGCTCAGTTCGACGATTAGCATTGAGAAGTATAAATAGCAGAGAAGGCTCCAGAAAGGGACACAAACTCAGATCCAAAAAACCAGTTTTGTTCTACTTTATTTTCCTTTCAATTTTTATATTTTTTGTTCTTTACATTTCTGTACTTCAAATTTCTGCACTGCATTTCATTCATAGGAGTAGTTTTCAAATAGCTTGTTGCTGTAAACCTCTACGAGGCCGAATTGGATCGTTGTAAGTCTTTCATTTTTACTTAATGAAATGCTGCAATTATTCTTCATTTAATCATTGTTTGCTTAATTCTCTTAAACAAAGCCACCAGTAAAGTCCTCTTCATTGAGGCTAAAAGAAATTAAAACACAATCGTCTGATAATTGGTTGGCAATTAATTTTCTGTAAGAACTGATTGATCCTTCTTGGCACGCTTGAAATTACAATAATAACCTTCAAAAGCTAAAAAGCCAACATATATTTTTGGGATGCCCAGTGGGACTAATTGAAATGGCTAGACGTAGGAGACAAGGAGAAAATGAACGCTTGGAAGAAGGCGTGGAAGGAGAGGTAGAAATACCTAATCCAGAGGATAATGTGATAACACATCTTGTGGAAGTACCTGTTTTATCAGAACCTATGGTCGAACAGAACAGCACTTCGGAGCAAGTACCACATGTTCAAAATATTGGACGAAGCCAAGGAATTAGATCATCTATTGTTCCATCTACTCAGCCAATGAATCCATGGGGTGGCCTAGTAGATGCCATGGGACAGTAGCTAATGAACACAATGGAAAGATGGACAACATCCTTTTTGGATCGAACGAATACTTATCAACCAACTAACGCAAGACACATAAAGGAAATTTCAAATGTCCCCCAGCAAAGATTAGCTAGAGATAAACAGCCTATGCAGAGTAATAGACATACTAATGGTCAAACTAGTTACCAAAACTATGAGAGACCGTCACCTCAGTCTTGGTATGAGCCTCTTTCGAGGCCTGTGACAAATCAAAATGCCTCATTACTTAACAATGAAACCTTGCAAATTGGTGGATCCAGGCCAATACAAGAAAATGGCATAAGGATGCTTCCAAATCCCATGTTCGAAGCCATACCTGGCACAAGGGGGTTCACTAATCCCTTGTTCGAATTCGTACCCAGGGGGTTGGAAGGGTTTCCTGCAACTGGAAGAGACACAACACCTGTCGTAGGTCCTTTCACAGGACAGGCTCAGAGGGGTCACCCATACCCTCAACAATAGCCAGCACCACAAGGACAACCAGTCCCAAATATACTACCCTATGGACCAAGAGGACCTCGGGCACAAGGTTGTCAACCAAATCCTGTGTTTGTTCCTCCAGTAGTGGTTCAACAAGCACAAAATATGGTCCCTAGGGACCAAATTTCTGATATTGTTAGAGAGATGTGTGGACCGATGGCTCAGGGGGTTCAAACTCCTGTGTACAGGAAACCATATCCAGAATGGGTGGATAGGGTACATGAATACCCAAAAGGGTTCAAGATACCAAACTTTGCTCTTTTTTATGGGAATGGAAACCAGTTAACGGTGGAGCATATTGCTAGGTTCGCCACTCAATGTGGTGAATTTACCAATAATGATTACATGAAGTTAAGATTGTTTCCAAATTCTCTAACTGGGGCAGCCTTCATATAGTATATTAACCGTACACCTTGCTCTATTCAAACTTGGCAACAAATGGAGGAGGCATTTCACGCCCAATTCTTCCAAACAGAGTCAGAAGTTTCCATGGCAGACTTGGCAAGGTTGAGTCAAAGGCTTGATGAAAAGGCTGCTCAATTTATTGCCAAATTCAAAAGAGCACGAAATAAATATAGGATCATCCTACCAGAGCCAGAATTCGTGAGATTGGCTCAAAATGGTTTAGAGTTTAGGCTTCGAAAGAAGTTTGACTCAACTGAGTGTAGAGACTTAGTGGAACTAACTTATAAGGTGTCTAGGTATGAAACATTACTAGAGGAAGAACAAGATCAAAGTAATGCATCATACAAGACGTATTATAGAGATCCTAATTATGAGATTGATGCAGCAGAGATTGTAGGAAAAGAACCTGTGATCTGTGAGGCATTAATTCATAAAGACACAACAATTGACCAGCAGTTTAAAAAGAAAGACCTTCACAGGAAGTACTCTTTCGATTTAACAAAGGCAGATGACATTTTTTATCATTTGCTTGTGGCCAACTTCTTGAAATTACCAAAAGGAGTCAAAATTCTGTCTCCAGAGGAACTTAAAGGAAAAGTGTATTGTAAATGGCATAATTCTTGGTCTCACTCGACTAAAAACTGTATTGTTTTTCGGGACAGGATCCAGGAACAAATTCGAAAGGGAAGTTTAAAATTCCCAGCTAAAGCAGAAAAGGCCATGGGGATCGACACTAATCCATTCCTAGAAGTTGGAGAAATTGCAACCAATGTTATTGTGTCAGACTTCCAGAACTTATCCTTGAAAGAATTGGAAGAGGTCAATGTGCAAATGCATGTTGCCAGCCAGACTACTGTCAAGAAGGATACTAAAAGTTCACCAACTGTTGGACAGGGCTTTACAGACCAGAGGGAAGACTCTGATGAGGAAGCACTGGATGATGATTCTTTAGAGGCAGCTGTCATCCAAAAAATGTGTCCCAGGTGCAGGTTGAGCTATAAGTGGCTGAAAGGGCTTCTGATTGATGGGAATCAATATTACAAGGATGTGCAGAGGCGTCCTAAACCAACCGGTGCCTATAACAAAAGGCCATACCCAACCAGTCCTAGGCAGCAGCCATTTATGGCTGGGTCAGTAGCTACTAGAGTGTAATCTAAGAGTAAGAGACCTCTACATGAGTTCAGACCACCCAACTATTACAAAATGAGGGCAATCATCCTAAAAGGAGGCCTGAAGTGGGCTCAAGTTATGGGATCAAAGCAGAGATTGGCCCCTAGACCAGCCTCACACAAGATGGAAAGTGGCCACCTTCATGGAAGGCCTGAATTAGACCCAAAACAAGGAGTCGGGGCCAAGCAGTGGCCTTCACAGGTAGCTTCGAAACTGGCTTCGAAGGGAGAAAGAGACAGTTTAACAACTGAATTAGTGGGTTCATGGGTACCTGGAGTCCCAGATTGGTTTGTCATGCAGAACAAACCTAGGGAGATACCTACCCAAAGAAATGTTGTTAGAGACCAGGGCAGGATGATTAAACCTCCCTTGGTGGCCCCAAATAATTGGGTGTTACTAAAGCATCCAAAAACAAAGGAACCAAACATGGTCCCAATGATTTCTAGATCCCAAATAAGGAAGATCCAACGTAGGTACACTCAGTACCAGAAATATTTGAAAGAAAGTGGGGGAAAGCTCTTCATTGGTCCAGTCAAAAGGCCAGACAAAAGGAAAGAAAAATCCAAAGTCAAACCATAGTCCAAAATCGACTCCTCAAGACAAAATGAGTTGCAGCAGAGAACAGTTGGCCAAAGTTCACTCCAAACTAAAAACCAAAGAAAGATCCAATTTAGCAGGATTGGAAAGGACTTTGATGGAAAGTGATAATGAGACAGAGGGAGAGGTTGGCCTAGGCCAAAAGAAGGAGATGGTTGAGGAGGAAATGTTTGAAGCCTTCATGGCTAAACAGACATTTTTGGTCGAAGAACCAGTAGAGACAGACCATTCGAAGAAAGTTACTAATACTAAAGTGCCAGAATGCAGCATGGAGGATGCTTCTGAAGCAATTAAACAAGTTGGCTAGGAAACGAAGCAGGTGCAGCCAGTTGTCCAATTTGGATCATTTTCTCCAGTATCAGTGACTATGGTGCATATACTACCACAAGAGTTCCAAGCAGAAGATGAAAACCAACAAGGTCAGGAGATTGACCCAATTCCAGTTTCTAGTGAAGACTCGCAAGTTAGTATGGTGCAAGACGAATCCGAAATGGCCACACTAATGGAAACTAGAGACGAGAGTGAGGAAGAGGTGAGTATTAACCTCTCATACCCTTTTGAGTATCTGTAGACACCCCATTTTTGACTGACCTTAAGACTCAGACGTCATCGATTGAGCGCTCGGTGATTGTGCATGTTGTGCTCGTTTCGAGTTTCCGGAGTTTTGGCTGAGTGCCTTGCCTCCAGGCCTCTGAACTTTTTGTGTTTTGGCTCGGTTTGTGGACCAAGCCTTGTTTCCCTTCTCTGGAGGAGGGAGAGGTCTTGTAGACCACCCTTTTGTGGTCGTAGACCACTTTTTCTGCTTGGAGACTAGTTTCCGATTTTCGGAGCCTTCGGCCGTGCGCCTTGTCTCGGGACCGCTTAACGTTCTCCGTTTGGCTTGGTTTTTGAACCATGCCTTGTTGACCTTGCCTAGAGGGACACTGTGGTCTCGTAGACCACTTTTTGTAGTCGTAGACTACTTTTCCCTCGTAGTCCGCTTTTGGTGCCCGTAGACTAGTTTTCGGGGCTTCCAGCTATGTGCCTTGACCCCCGGACCCTTGTCTTGCATCCCTTTTGGTTTGTTTTTGGCACAAACCTTGTTTTCCTTGCTTGGAGGGTGAAATGAGGGTGGGAGACTAGTTCTTCCCCTTGGAGACCACTTTTCCTGCCTGCCAGCCAATTTTCTGGTCGGCCAACTGGTTTTCTTGGTCTTTGGACCACCTGTAGTGGTCGGCCACCACACCATTGGCTTGCTTTCAGTGTGCAGACCACCTCCCCCCACCTGCCGACCACTTTCTTTCCCGACAGACCACTTGTGGTGGTCGGCCGACCACTACAAGTAGCTGGCCGACCACTTCAAGTGGTCGACAGCTTTCCAGCACCTTTTTGGAGATCTATCTTGCCAGCTGTGACAGTTGGAAGACACAGAAGTCATCCTCTATACACATGTATGGAGGGATGACTTAGAGCTTCAAGTGTGTTCAACAAACTTCTTGCTTGATTTTCTATAAAAGGGAGGCCCTCCCTCCCTTCTCCAGGTTCAAAAAAAGTTGGCTTGAGCTATAGATACACATCTATCTCTATATCTCTCTCTTTGTCTCATTTTTGTGCTTGAAAGTGCTTATTCTTCATACTATTGCACTCAAACACCACCCTTTTACTCAAACACCACCCTTTTGTTGCTGAGGCCCTTTGAGGTTGGTTTTGGAGTTTTTGGACTGGTTTTGATCCAAAAAAGCTGCTGGAGTTATTGCTCTAAAGTGATTCTACAAGGGTGAGCTTCTAACCTCTTAATCCCTTATTTTTTATTAAGCTTTTGGACCTGTTTGCATGCTTAATTTGGCTTGACTTTCTACTGCAAAAAGTTCTAATTTTGCATGCTTGTAATGTTTGTTTAAGGCCTCTTTTGTGTTAGGGGTGGTCTACCCCCTCTTGTTGCCTTGTTTGGCTTTGTTTTACACCATCACTTTAGGCCCTTGAGATCACTTTCTCTTGGCCTTTTGACCACTGAAATCCAGTGGATTTTCAGTTATAAAACTTGTGTTTTGAGGTCTTAAATAGGAGAGGGTCATCCCCTCTCCTTATTTCTTGTATCCTTGCCTTATTTGCCTCATGTTTGAGCATGTTTGTTAAGCTTGTGTTGGCTTATTCTTGACTTGTTTTTGGGGTTATTTTGACATGGCATACCACTTTTTTGGCTTGGTTTGGTCACCCCATGCATGCTATATACAATTGTAGTGTAAATTTTGCAAACTAGTCTTGTATGCCTCATGTTTGAGCATGTCTTTCTAGCATGTTTTAGCCATATCTCAGCATGTTCTTGGTGTTTTTTTGCCATGATATACCTCTGTCAAGGTTTGGTTTGATAGCCCCATGCATGCTCCATGCACTTGTAGTGCATTTCCATTCACTAGCCTAATGTGTATCATGCTTTTGATCATCATTCTAGCATGCTTTTGGCTTAACTTCAAGAAGCTTTTGGCCATGTTTTACCATGCTTAAGGTCTGATTTGTGTTGTTTTGGTCATGCATGCCTTGCTTTGTATAGCCATAGTGCATTTTAGCTCACTAGCTTTGTGTATTGAGTCCATTAGCATGCATTGCTTGAGCTATTTTTATGATTTGGCATCATTTTATATGTGATTTCAGAGCATGTTTCATTCCATGCATTCACATCTTTCACTCTTTCAATGCGTTGGAGAGTTTGTGCTTTATGCCTTAAACATGAGCCATTGTGTATGCCTTCATGCCTAAGCTTGCGAGCTATCATTTCAGTGTGTTTTTGGAGTTATTTTGCCATGATATAACTTTAATTTTTGTTGGCGAAGCCATCTCATGCTTGGTTTTGGTAGGTGTAGTGTAATCCTCCCTATTGCCCTTGCATGATCCATGTTTTGGGCCCTTCATGTTGGCTTGTTTTGACTTCCCTCCATACATATTTTAGTATCATTTTGACATGCTCTAGGACTATTTTGGGTTGTATTTTCCATATGCTTCATGTATTATATAGCTGTAGTGCAATTGGCCTTGCTAGTTTCAAGTTTTGGCACCATAGCATGCTTCATTTGTATCATGTACATTATTTGGCATCATTTAACATGACATTTCAGAGCGTATAGAATTTCCATGTTCCCATTTCTTTCACCCTTTGAGTGCCTCTAAGGGTTGTGCATTGTTGCCTTGTTTGTGGCCTAGTGTGTATGCATGCATGCCTAAGCATTTGAGCCCCCATCTCAGCATAATTTGGTCTTTGTTTATACCTATTTGAACTCTTTCCATGGTTGGTTCTTGCATTTGTGCCATGTATTGCATGTCTCTTGTATAGTCCTCTTTGCTAGCTTTAATGCTTAAGGACCCTAGCATGCTATGCTTGTATTGTTTGAGTGATTTGGCATCATTTCATACCTAATTTGAGAGCATGTAGTGTTGTCACACTTCCATGTTTATCACTTCTTCACTGTGTTTGAGGGTTGTGCTCTTAGGCCTAGTTGATGAGCCAATGCATATGCATGCATGTCTTGCCTTTAGGTGCCTTCATTTCATAGCATTATGGCCACTGTTTTGGGCATGATTGAGGTCTGTCCATATTCGGTTTAAGTCCATTGAGTATGTGGTTTGAATATTGTTGCATGCTTGTTGCATTGCATATTGTTGCATGCTTGTTGCATTGCCTCATGTTTGCATGCTTATGTTGCATTTGCATTGTGTATGCATGCCACTAGCATTGATAGGTTGATCATGTTTCCTTGCATTGTGTATGCATGTCATTAGCATTGATAGGTTGCTCATGTTGCATTGCATCGTGTATGCATGCATTACAGTGTGTTTACCATGCTTGAGTTGCATTGCATGTTTGCATGCTTGAGTTGCATTGCATTTGTTTGGGTTAGGTGTTAATCCGAACATGGGAAACGAGGGACGTTTCATACTCGAAGTGATGAAACGTGCCTCATTTCTCGGTCGCCGACGCTCTTGATCATGCATGATAGAGTTTAAGGCACTTATGTGTTATGTGTGCATTCATTTCACATTGATTCGTGCAATCTTGGCTTCTCGGCCATCATGCATCGAGATGCGTGATTGGTGGCCCGAGGGTCGAGAACTACACTCCCTTGAGCTCATGAAATGATAGGGAGGGTGGTTGTGCACACATATCTTGTAAATACATTGCCATGCCCCTTCTTGTTCTCTACTGCAGCAAACTAGAGAAGTGCAGCAAAAACTGGTCGACAAACCAGTAAAAGTGGCTGGCCGACCATTTTTTCTGGTCTGCAGCAAACATAGGTGGTCAGCAGGTGGTTGGCAACACCAATAACTGGTCGGCAGCCCTCCTGAGGGTCCCCAAGATGGAGTAGAAGCTATCTGGAGGTTTGTGCAGTGTTCTGAGAACAATTGCAAACAGAGGCAAGTTGGGGCATCGCGATGGATTTCCGAACGAGGCGACCGAGCATGCATACACCCCTCGCCCCGAGGACCTCTTCTTACTGCTTTACTTAGTTGCTTTGCTTAGTTAGCTAGTTTGATGGTTTTGTACTTAAGTAGTTAATGCACTTAGCTATTCATTTGCAGTTGTAATAACTAATTAGTTAACTTGTTAGTTAATTAGCTTCATTTTGTAATAATTAGCTTAATTAGCTTAGATTAGCTAGTTAGCTTATTATTCGGACCCTCCGTCAAAAGGGCACAACTGTTGTAATAAGTGTGCGTGTGTGTGATGCATGTCTTCTAACCCCCATTTCTTTCTCCCTTTTACTTATCCGCTTTTGATGGTTAGTTTTAGGGCATGTTTCAATTAGCATCCTTATGCTCGTATGTTTGCATTATTCATTTGTTTTGCATGCACCGGGCTCGGCACATCAAACTAACTGCATTGTATTTCAATACCGATTTGAATACATGTTATCTAATTGCAATCACATGATATCTTAGAATAGCCGACCTATCTTAGTTGCATTTTGCATGTGTTGCATTAGGCATTCTTGACATAGCTAGGATCATGCATTGATTACTAACTAGCTTCGTTTTTGGCTCGGAGTACTAGGTAAGCTTTTACGCTTTAGCATACTGCATGTGTGTAAGTGTTGCCATGTTTAGCATGCTTGCCATGAGGCTATTTACTTAACTGATATAACTGCATGAATGCCTGTGGATGAAGGTTGGATTGCTTGAATTGGAACAATTCATCAAAATGCGAGTTTTAAGCCCACTTGAGAGTGGCAAATCATGTTTTCTAAAGCCCACTTGAGGGTGGCAAAATTCGCGTCTTAGCCTACTTGCGAGTAGCACCTTCAAACCATTTTCAAACAAGCAAACATGAGATGTTTTGTTCCAATTTGAGTAATTTCATCTATACTTGTATGTTGTGAGCATCACGTAGTAAGATTAGCTAATTAACCGGAATAAGAACGCATGTGTTTTCAAAAACAACATATCATGTTAGTAAAGGCCGATCTTTGATCAGGCGAGCGGGGGTGCTCATTGCATGACCTTCCCCTCTCGTACCCAAGCTCCCGAGCCGAGGCAACTTTGGTGATGACGGACATGTGGCCTTAGGCATGAGTCAGGGTTTCCTAAATTTCCCAAAAACAAAATATTTAGGTGGCGACTCTAAAATCTGGTAAAGCAGTCCATGTTTGGCGCTTTTTGATTAAAATCGATTTTCCAAAACGATTTGCCGGATTTAGACTCTTTGGTGATTTATCAGTCTCACATTGCACCTTGTGAGATTAGATTCAGAACTGTGACATGAGTCCGAACTGTAGTAGCTAAGAACAACAATTCGCGCCCTAGCGCGCAGAGCGGAGTTCCAGGCGGTCTACAATATCCCACGACATCCATGACACAGCATGTCAAGCCCTTGTATATCAAGGCCTTCTTGATGGGATACAATTGAATCAGGTATTGGTGGATAATGGGGCAGCAGTAAACCTGCTTCCGAAATCTTCTTTAAGGAAACTAGGAAAAAGGAACCCCAGGTAATCCCAACTAGCACAACCATTGCTGGTTTCGCTGGAGACAAACAGATGGCTCAGGATATTTTGCCCATCAACCTGAGTGTTGGAACCAAGGACTGTATGACGGCATTCTTCGTTATCGACAGCAATGCTAAGTACAATGCTCTACTTGGTAGGGATTGGATTCATACCAACAAGTGTGTGCCTTCCTCTTTATATCAGAAGATAATGATGGCCTTGGGCAATGGAGAGACAGAGGAGATCAATGCAGATCCTCAACCCTTCATAGCTTGTGCAAACTTTGCAGAGGCTAAATTGTATACTGAAGGAGTGACACCACTCAGTATACTAAGAAAACCTGATGGATCAGCCGAAGTGACGGCTGATGAGGAATTAGCACACCTGAAGCACTTAGTCCAGGAAAGTGTTGATGAAGAATTTGTCGTGAAGGATGACAATGATGCCTGGTTGTAGGCAAAAAGATGAAACCCAAGAAGCCAAATCTTTGGCTTTAATTAAGTTCTCAGTATTGGACATAAAATTAATAGTCCAGAAGGTGCAAAGGCAAGAAAAAAGAGCCATGGCAGTTGGCTGTAAGCAGGAACAGCAGCAGGTTAGGGTTCTGGCCTTTGATAAATACTGTGCATTGGACATTGAAACAAAAATCCAGGAG
Source organism: Camellia japonica (assembly GCA_030407325.1). Lineage (NCBI taxonomy): Eukaryota > Viridiplantae > Streptophyta > Magnoliopsida > Ericales > Theaceae > Camellia > Camellia japonica. Next base: position 34,498,294 of record JAPPVO010000031.1, read on the forward strand.
ATACAGGAAGAAGAAGCCTTATGGACAGACTTTGTCTATGAGGAGGAGGGCAAAGATGTTGAATCAAAGAAACTGAGAGCAGAACAAAGTAAGGAAATTGCTTCGAAGACAGGAGAAATCGAAAAAGAAATATCAGTGAGTTCTCAGATACAAGACCCCTTGGAAGAAGTTAACTTAGGAAAGATTCTACACAATAACCCACCTACATTAGTGCTTTGTTGAGTGCTTTTGACAGAGACCAGTTGTTAGTGGTCTTAAAGAGATATAAAGATTGTTTTGCATGGTCTTATAATGAACTACCAGGGTTGGACGGGTCATTAGTAGAACATAGGCTCCCCATGAAGCCTAATTTCAAGCCATACAAGCAAAAACCAAGAAGGATGAGTCCTGATGTGATTCAGAAGGTTAAAGAGGAAATTCTTAGGCTCCTTAAGGCAGGTTTTATTAGGACAGCCAGGTATGTTGAATGGTTATCCAATATTGTGCCTGTGGTTAAGAAGAATGGTAACATGAGGGTATGCATCGATTTCAGAAACCTGAATTTAGCAACTCCAAAAGATGAGTACCCCATGCCCATAGTAGATTTATTCGTGGGTAGTTCAACAGGGCATAGGATTTTATCAATGATGGATGGGCACTCTGGTTATAACCAAATCTGCATTGCAGAGGAGGATATCCACAAGACAGCATTCAGATGTCCTGAGAACATTGGCACCTTCGAATGGGTTAAAATGTCATTTGGCCTGAAGAATGCTGGGCCTACATATCAAAGGGCTATGAACACTATCTTTCGTGATCTCATTGGAGGATATTTAGAGTGTTACATTGATGATATTGTAGTAAAGTCCCAATCCATGGAGGAACATTTGTTTCACTTGAAAGCAGCTTTTGAAAGAATGAGAAAGTTCAAGTTGAAACTCAATCCTCTCAAGTGTGCTTTTGGCGTATCAGCTGGAAACTTCTTGGGCTATGTAGTACACAAGAAGTGAATACAGATTGATCAGAACAAAGCCAAAGCTATCATTGAAGCCAGACCTCTATCAAGTAAGAAAGAATTACAAAAATTCCTTGGACAGGTTAATTTCCTTCGAAGATTTATTTCTAACACTACAGGGAAAACTAAAGTATTTTCTTCCTTATTAAGGCTGAAAGATGAAGAGGTGTGTGTGTAGACAGCAGAGCATCAAACTACTTTCGAAGGAATCAAAGCCTACTTGGCCAAACCTCCAGTGCTGATGCCACCAAAGGGTGATAAGCCCTTAAAGTTGTATATTGCTACAGCAGAGGATTCACTGGGAGTTTTCCTAGCCCAGGACAATGAAGAAGGCAAAGAGGAAGCAGTTTATTACCTTAGTAGGTTTCTAAATTCTTGTAAATGTAAATATTCAGCTGTAGAAAAGCTGTGCCTTGCATTGTATTGTATTTTGCTGCAATGAAATTAAGATACTAGCTTTTGCCTATAACTGTCTTGGTAATTGCAACCATAGATTTGGTTAAATATATGTTATCCAGACCTATGTTGAGAGGAAGAGTTGGCAAATGGATACTAGCTTTATCAGAATTTCATCTAGAATATGTTCCCCAAAAGGCAGTAAAATGACAAGTTTTAGCTAATTTCTTGGCAGATCATCCATGTCAAACAGAAAGCCAAGAAATAATGGAACTTGGTATGGTTAGTGTTGAACCATGGCAAATGTGGTTCGATAGATCAAAAGCCAATGGTCTAACTAGAATTGATGGGGTGATTAAGTCACCACACATGGTTTCAGAGTGGATGAAATTACTTGTTCCAATAATCAAGCTGAATATGAAGTTTTAATAATGAGACTGGAAATACTTATTGGATTGCAAGCTCATGCAGTTGATATATTTGGAGATTCTCAATTGGTGGTTAACTAGGTAAAAGGAATTTTCAAATGTCAAAGTGTAAGCATGTTGCCATACTATGTTGTTGCATTACATCTGCTTTCTCAATTTCAGATAGCAAATGTAACTTATGTTCCAAGATTCTTGAATAATAAAGCTAATGATGTGGCTCAAAAAGCTTCGAATTTCAAGAGAAATGATAACACTCAGATGAACATAAGCCAAACAACATATCAAAAGGTAATACCACCCTTAAATAAAAGGAATGTGGTCTTAGAAGTCAATCATAATGACTTACAAGAACAGGATTGGAGGCATCCAATAATGCAGTATCTAGTTGGCCCATCTTCGAAAGCCAGCAGAAAAATCAAATTGCAATCTATGCAATACATAATGTATGGTAATACTCTCTACAAAAGGGGGGCATGCTTAGGTCCAAAGGAAGCATTGACAGCCATGGCTGAGGTTCATGAGGGCATTTGTAGAGCTCATCAGCCTGGTGTGAAGATGAGATGGATGCTTCGAAGACATTCCTACTATTGGCCAACCATCCTTAAAGATTGCATAGAATATGCTAGGGGTTGCCAGGCATGCCAAAAGCATGGCACAATAAGACATGTACCCATAACTGATCTGCATGCGGTTGTGAAGCCTTGGCCGTTTAGGGGATGGGCTATGGATATGATAGGGAAAATACATCCACCTTCTTCGAAGCATCATTGTTTCATCTTAGTGGCCACAGATTACTTCACTAAGTGGGTCGAAGCTAAGCCATATAAGGCTGTAGACCAGAACGATGTTATTGGATTCATTAAAGATCTGATCCACAGATTTGGCATCCCACAGACTATAATTGTTGATGGGAAGATGGTAAAGTCTTTTGTGGTAGAGTTTGGAGTTAGCCTTGTTAATTCTACCCCTTATTATGCACAAGCCAATGGTCAGGTAGAATCATCCAACAAATCCTTGAAGAAAGGAATACAGAAAGTTGTGGAAGACAATCCCAGGGATTGGCATAACTTACTATTGGATGTATTATGGGCTTACAGGACTTCTCCAAGATCAAGTACAGGAGTTACTCCCTATGCCTTAGTATATGGGCATGATGCAGTGTTACCTGTAGAAATTAACATCAAGTCCTTAAGGGTGAGATGCCAGGATCAGTTAATTCCTGAGCAGTACCATCAAAGTATGTGCTTGGAATTAGAAAGTGTGGATGAAACTAGAATTCTGGCCTTAAATAGCATTCTTTTCCAAAAGAAGAAAGCAGCCAAAAATTATAATAAGAAGGTCAAGCATATTAGCTTTGATGAAGGTGATTTGGAATGGAAGACAATACTCCCAATAGGATTAAAAGCCACAAGTTTGGCAAATGGTCACCTAACTGGGAAGGACCATATCAAATTCATAGAGTCTTGCCTTCGGGAGCATATCATTTGAAAATTTTGAATGGATATGTACATCCCAAGAAGATTAATGGCAGATATTTGAAGCCTTATTATCCAACCATGTGGGAAACACAAGGAATAGAATAAATGCTAAATAAAAGAGCATGAAAACACTCAAAGAATAAAATAAGGATTTTATTTCATAATGAGTTGAATACATGTAACCATAAATTGACCCAAAGTCAGCACAGTGTTTCAGCTGTTCCTCTACAATTGACTTTCTACTCTTGAGAGATGGGAACAACTGAATGGCTGTAGCCATCTCCTGCTTTCGATCAGCCAGTCCTTGGTTAGTGATCTGCAGCTTAGTAGTAGTTCGATCCAAAGCCTGGTTAATTGCTGATAACTCTTCCTCAAGCTGAGCTTTCTTCTCCAATAGTTGAGCTCGAAATTGGGAGACAGAGGAATGTTGTTCTTTCAATTCTGACACTTCAGCATGTATTTGGGAAACAAAACTCTGGTCTCTCAGCAATTTCTCTTCTGCAACTTTGGCAGCATGGCAGATGTTGATGTAAAAATCGATGGTGGCTGCCGCTTGAGATAAATGACTTGAAATGGTCATGCTGGATTGCTCAACAACCTTGCAGCACTGGAAGAAGCCATTCTTGATTATAGGCCTTTGCAAGGCTTCGAAGAGGATCCTTGAGAAAGATGTCAGCAATTCCAAACAGCTATCCAAGTCTAATGTAGGCAAGAGAGTCCTACTAGTGGAAGAAGAACCTTCAAAAATTTCCAAGAAAGAATCAGCTAGGACTAATGGCTCAGTTTCATTATTAGCTGGTGGAGTGGTGGAAAGCATGTCAAAAAGACTAGCTAACCTAGCCTCGAAGATGTTCACCTCATCTGTTGACATGAAGGGTGCAGAAAGAACTCTGGTAGGAGAAAGAAATGGTTGCATAGGAATAGGAGAAGAAGGTGAAGTATCCTTAGCAGTCTCCATAGTTTTGGCTACCAGTAGGTCAAGAGAAGAGGGACTAAAGCTGGGTAGAGATAATGGATAAGGAAATGGTGAGCTACCAGTATCTTTTATACGGAATCAGCTATCACTGGAGATGAGGTAATAGCTGAAGTAATAGTAGGAATTTCCCCAGAAGAAAAAGGAACAACAAGGTTTGAAGGGAGGATAAAGTGGGTAGAATTGAAGGATAAGAGAGGAAAGTATGGTCTTAAGCCAAAAGATAGTGATGCAGGAACACTTGCCTCAAGAAAGGGATGGAAAATATAGGACCAGGGAGTGGCAGTATTGCTTGAATCGGCTCCACATTTTGAGGTCTTTCAACTTCAGATGAAATCGAATGAGTCCTTCTTGAAGGAGAAGGCAGAATAGTTGTTGCTGCCAAAGAAGAAATACAAAGTAATGTTAAGTCTCAACATCAAGAATTTAAGAAAGGAAAGTGGAGACACGAAAGGGAATTACTGGTCTCATAAGTGGTGGCAATGATGGGAGAACTACGAAGGGAATAATGCTCAGCAATGTGTTGCCTTCTCGCAGTTTCCCTTTGGATTGTATCAGCAGCAACACTTCATCCCTTAGTAGTTGCTGCTGCCGCCTTTTTTCAGCTCTTGGAAAACAATTATTTCCTTAAAGTGTTCCTTCTCTACTGTTTTGGCAGCTGCCTCATGAGTAGGGTCTTCGACCAAATCAGAAGGAGAAACATTATCTTCTTTCTCTTTTTTCTCTGCAGTGGTATTTCCTGCTCTTTCTCTGTCTCTTTCTCTTCAATCTGGACTCAGACTCCTCAGGAGTGAGTATTAGTTTTCTTTTCTTTTTTTACTGGTGTTTTTCTTTGAGAATAGCCAGAGCTTCAACTCTCTTGGGAGATTCTTCTTGTAGAGACCCTACACCAAGTAGTATGAATATGAAGAAAACAAACAGAAAATTCTGAAAGAAAGGAAACCTAAAAATGCATACCCTTTTTCGAAGCAGCTCTGGTGACTCTGGAAGGAGGGAACGAGACTGCAGGAATAGTCTTGATAGCTGTAGAAAGAGAGGGGATGGTCCCGACTTCTTTTGGTTTAGCCTTAGAGGGCACACCTAGCCTTATTAGTAAATCATGAGGATGTATTGCTAGATGCACTTCCATATTGGTTGTCCACCAATTTTGAAATCTTTTTAAAGCTAAGCCAGAGGGGAGGAAGGGAGTAAATTTAAACTTACTCAAGTCTTTCAACAATTTAAATGTTGCCTCCTCTCGTTTAGATTTAGGTACTCTCAGGTCTCTAACTATGAGATGGATATTCGAGAGACTGCAGAGTGGAATGGGAATTCCTTGGGTAAGCCCAAATTGCCTGGCAAACTGGGAGGGGCTGTATACCTCAGATATGCATTTATAAGCTCGAGGGTTTAAAGTACCAATAAAAAGTTCCCTCGGCAACAAAATAAAGGCCCACATATCTTTATGCGATTGGAGGGAACACTCTCCATCAGCCAAGAATGTTTTTAGCCAAGTTGGTCCTTTATTGGCATCAAAGGGGTAAAAGAAAGTGGCAGCTGGAGAAACAGGAAGCTGACGAAAAAAGGTAAGATAGTAAGCAAAAGAAGCAGGATAGAGGGCAATTCTAGCATAATTTTCCCCATAAGTACTAGGGACTTGAACTAAGTACTTCAAGCACTTAGGATGCAGATCGGTGAAGTATGCAAAGAGCCAGAGTTGAAGCACCCAGAGGGGACCTCCCTGATTGATATCAAGAGGTCTTTCACAAAATTGGGAGCAGGCTCTATAGACATGGCCTAAAAGATAAGGGGCTAAGGCTATTCGTTTCTTCAAAACAAGGGCCTTCGCAAGTGGGGCAAACTCAGGCATGATTCGTTGAGATGATGTACAAAAGAGGAATTTACATAACCAATATAAAATAAAGGAGAAGAGTTCTCGATCGCTCACAGGGCCCTCCTTTTTATTTTCAACCTTTACAAAGTCACTGAAGGAAGAATTCAAAGGTGGAAAGGAAAATTTAACCGAAAGGTTTGGGTAGCTGGGTGTAAAAATGGTGAAAGCCCTAAGAGATGCAGATATCAAGAACGGTGGAGGGCCATCATACCACACCGAAATTGAAAAAAGTTAAAGGCCATATTCCAGAAGCAAAGAGTGGCAGGAATCAAAAAAAGGGTCTTCAGGAATGATAAACCTGGAAAGACGAAGGGCGTCGAGAATACAGAGCTCTTGTAGGTCCTATTCTCTTGTAGGCACGACCCTGTCATACCATTCCTCCCACTCAGCCCTTAATGTTGGCCAGCAACGATGAGGTCGGTTCACCCTCCAATTTCTCCAGTCAAGCCCCCCTTCATAGAAAGAAAATGGTCCTCCAAACGAGGATACAAAGCAGAAGTTGGGCGGGAACCTCTCGAAAGATAGGACCTAGGACATATTCTTGTTTTTTGCTATGGCGAGGAATAAAGAGGCGTCCGTCTATGGCACTCAATCCATCAGCTTTAAATTTAGAAATTCTTCCTCAATACGTCTTTTCAAAGCCATTGTTGGGCTTATACGTTCGCCAGTTGGTACTTTCAACGAGGAAGACTCCATTGTAACGAGCAGCAAGAAAGAGAGGGTCAATAAAGATGAAGGGTTTGTGTGTTAGACAAACGAGTGAATTCAGAGCACGAAATAAAAGGGGTTTTTAAAAACCTTTGTGTCTTGAAAGTATACCCAATTGTTTTATGTAGGCGGAATTCATAAAGAAGTACTAAAGGTACGGATGCGAAAAGTTTCCCTTAATATTGATAGTTATAGAGGGAAACGCATCTCAAATATTGATGTCACTTCAAAATGATATATTTCGCTTCGAAGCCAAATTTTGGCGCCAAAATCAAATGACAAATGGCTTCGAAAGCAGGAAGTCAACTTCGAAGCACATTCCACGCCTAACAGTACAAGAATGTTTAGGTATTTGTTTACTTCAAAAGGATTAAGGACCTATTTTTAGGTTTCTTAATGAGAGTAAAATCCTTCGAAGCAAAACTTGAAATACCTTACGGTTAGAAATTGTTTGTTATAAGTTTCAAACCAATAGTTGGTTTGATAGTATACAGAAGAAATCACTTTTTTCGAATAAAACAGTACAGTCCTTAAAAAAGGTTTCCATATTTTAGAAAATGTAGACTGTTCGTTCGAAACAAAATTAATTGATTTCAAAATCCTTGATTATGTTAACCATATGTTGGGGAATTGGATATGATCAAATCAAGTTTCGAAGGGCGAAATTGGTAAACTCAAAGCTCTAATTCTGAAAGGAAACCGGCAAAAGTTGTCAATTGCACTCCATATGTTGGAAAAGTTAAAATTGGGCTTCCATATGTAAGGCAATAATTGTTTTCTTAAAAAGAAAATTCCACACTTTGGAAGAGTTTGAGTTAGGATTTGGGATGAGATTGGGGAGTTAGAGTACATCAATTGGTAAATCAGAGTTTGACAATTGAAATTCGAAAAGCCTAGTTTTATTGATAAGTGCTATTTACACCGGAATTCATTTGATTACATTCTCAATTTCATAGAAATAAGGGATGGACAAAGTTACAAGATCATGGAATTTAGTCCAACAAAATTCAATAAATGAATACTCTTTTCCTATTCTATCCTCTATTTTGTCCAAGTTTGGTTTATCTAATTGATAAGCCCTTAATTAAGAAGAGAGTTGTTGGGCCTTCACTTCAAATTCTATCTGTTTTAGAGCTTTATCTGTGGCATCCATCTCCTCTTCTTCATGCACTTCGTTCATAGCAACATCCTCCACATGCTCAGAATCCTGGCTCTTGAAGGCCTCATATTCATCAAGGAGGTTCTCTGCCTCATATTGAACCTGAATTCGAGCAGAGAAAGCTTCATCCAGAACTTCACTGGTAATGGAAGCATTGAAGTGCCAGTTGAGTAGAAGAGAAAGTTGGTCTAAAAAGGTATAAAGCTCTATTTGGGCCACAGGGTTGATAAGATGACTTCGAGACATAATGTCACAAGCTTATAAAAAGTTTTTGTGGGGAACATCGTCTTGAAGGACTTCAAAGGATAAATGGGAAAAAGCAACAAGCAAGGTCTAAGCCCTAAATTGCTGGTAAGGAGTTTGAGGCACTGGGGCGTGATATGGGGTGAAGTATTGGCCCTCAGAGAGAGTGAGTCTCAATTCATCAATCCAATTTGGATTGGGAGGTAGAGGAGGAGCAGTCGGAGGTTCCCTGATCGAATCTAGGAATTCAGGTCTGGCCACACATTCTAGCCAATCGGAGGCACAAAGTTTTTCTTTTTTGGCTAAAAGCGTAGGATTGATCCCTAAAGCTTCATCAGGACGTGGAACACTTCGAACCATCCGAGATGGCAAGGTAGAAGTATACCATGCTGAAAGTAGATTGTCCTCAAGACTGCGTATACGGTCAATAGGAACATATGGATATACTACAGAACTGCGTTTGGAAGGGGGGATTTCAAGAGGGTCATCGAATTCAAGGAATCGGTGATGAATGTGTTCTCTCGTCTGAGGTTGAGTAGGGGTAGGCCAAGTTCCCCAGCCAAAGGTCGTAGAAGAAGAAGAAGAAGAAGCAGCAGCTTCATCCCACATGGAAGGTTTTGATGCAGCAGAAGAGCTTCCGATATCCATGGTTGCAAATGTGTGTTCCAAAGAATCATAAGCAGTAGGTTCTTGGTTCGAAGGTCGGTGATTTGCGAAAGCTTCCATAACTTGTATAAATGGGGGTGGATAAAGGTGGCTAATCAATGCATGAAGGTTCTTTTGAGGATGAACAACATTATCAAATAACTCTTCGTATGCTTTATCAATGTAAGAAAAGATTTGCTTGGCCATGAAAGATGTACAAGTCTTTTCGAATACTGAGATGGAAGGAATGTTCAAAGGTTATAAGAGAATTTAATGCAATTGTTTCATTGATGAATGATAGTTGCAAAGCCCATACACGTTCTAAGACGTGGATAAAATACCTTAATCCACTAATATCACCAAGTATTAGGTATATTAGTGCGGGGGGTAATGTTGGCTGTATATTTTCTACAAGCCAATCATAGTCCAACATGTGGCAGGATGAGGGCAATATGGGAAGACAATTCAAATCTTCAATCGTAGTCATACACGTGGCAGTTAGTATTGGTTATTATAGATCTGCGTAGTACTGGATCAGCAAAGAGATGCAAGATGACGTGGCCTTAACGGTTACTCACATATTTAAATTCAAAATCATGAGGGAAGCCTAACTGTAGACATGGCGTAGTGGAGCTAACTGTGAGGAAACATGATCAGTAATCATGAAGGGGTGGTTCGACGGTTGGAAGCTCAGTTCGACGGTTAGCATTGAGAAGTATAAATAGCAGAGAAGGCTCCAGAAAAGGACACAGACTCAGATCCAAAAAATCAGTTTTATTCTACTTTATTTTCCTTTCAGTTTTTACATTTCTTGTTCTTTACATTTCTGTACTTCAAATTTCTGCACTGCATTTTGTTCATAGGAGTAGTTTTCGAATAGGTTGTTACTGTAAACCTCTACAAGGCCGAATTGGATCGTTGTAAGTCTTTCATTTTTATTTAATGAAATGTTGCTTAATTCTTTTAAACAAAGCCACCAGTAAAAGTCATCTTCATTAAGGCTGAAAGAACTAAAACACAATCGTTTGATAATTGGTTGGCAATTAATTTTCTGTAAGGACTGATTGATCCTCGCTGGCACGCTTAAAATTACAATAATAACCTTCGAAAGCCAAAAAGCCAACAGCCGTGTTCTCCTGTGATGGTTCCTGCGATGGCCTAAAACGATGTCGTTTTGGGATAAAATTTCAAAAAAAAAAAAACAAAACAAAACAAAACAAAACCAGAGAAGAGAAAGAGGAGAAGAAGAAAGAAGCACAGAGGAAGATAAAGAGGAGAAGAAGAAGACATCCCACAGGCGACAACCTTTGGCCTCCCTTAACTCACTGCGCCACCATCTCCCCACTATCGTTGCCGCAACCCACCTTTTCTTCCTCTTCTTCTTCCTTCTTCTTTCTCTCACTAAAACTACCAACCCACGTCAACCCACCATCGCCACCCCCATAGTCACGAGCCCTCTTCTCTTTCTCTCTCTCGATCTCGATGGCCAGTAACCTAGATTTTTTTTTCCTCCATTCCTCCTATTTTCCTTTCTTTCTCATTTACTAAACCTAACCCGTCAAAAGAAAGAGAGGCTAACAGAGAGAGGCGAGGGAAAAATGCCAGAGGTTGAGGGCAACGGTGGTGAGTCGACAAGGTGACTGAGACTGCAATGGATCCTCAACCTTCTCCTCATTTCTCTATTCTTTGTGTATTTAAACCATTTGATTTCTGAAATCCAAGTCTGGTTCTGTCATTTTTTCCCTAGCCTCATGTAACATATGGAGAGAAAAACCCATACTTCATTGAATTCTTGGGGAAAAACAAGATCTGATGTAGAGAAGAAACAAAGAAACAGAGTAGTATTGAATGTTTTGAGTGACTCTCTCTCACTAGTAGGTAAAAAGTTTGGAAGAAAAGAAAAAAAAAATTAAACTTAAAGAGATGGGTTGTGTTGGCTTTGTTGCTTAATGATGGAGATGAACGAGCCCAAGGAGAAATCAAAGAGGTGTAATATTGTTTTACAATGATGAACACAGCTTTTTTCCCTCTTCCTCTTCTCTGGTTCTCCTTTTTTTTTTTTTTTTTTTTGAAATTTTGCCCCAAAACGACGTCGTTTTGGGGCACCGCAAGAACCACTGCAGGGGAACGCGGCAGAGGATCCGGACTCATGTGTTAATTGCAGCCAACAAGTTAACAAGCAAGAGAGAGAGAGAGAGAGAGAGAGGAGAAGAGAAAAAGAGAGGGGCACTGACAGTGCAGTGGAGTGGAGGCCCACTGCACTTTTCAATTATTATTTATTTTATTTATTGTTTATATATGTATGTATATATTCTTATTCTTAACACACACCTTAACACATCTATTGTACCATCACTTACTCTCTAAAATTAACAAACTCTTAACACATATTTTTGGATCTCACTCTTATCAATTTTTGTCATATGAGACACCATTTTTTAGCAACTCTATTGTGAATGTTCTAAGTGGCTTGCTACCGTTAGCAATGTTACTAACTTACAGATTTAGTCCTTCTCTTAACAGTTCCGTTATGTCCATTATCTACAAAGTTAACAAACATCTTACACTAACTTGTGTGTTAGTGAGTCCAGTGTGAATGCTCTGATAAATTATAAATATATGAAATTTACTTAAATTATGAATTATTTTTTTAGTTTGAAAAATTATAAATATCTCTTATAAGAATTTTTTATTTAATAAAATTAATTAAAAAAATAAAATTTTCAATTACTCTCTTATAAAATAATAGAATTATCTAAATTATTACTAATTAAAACATATTTCTGTTATCATTAAAATCTGTTAATTGACTTGATAATTTATTAATAAAATAAGTTATTTGCTATGAAATTATAAATTTCAAAGAACAGGATATAATTTTCAAAATTATAAAAAATAATTTGTATTTTAAGCAAGTTTCATGAAGTGTATTTGTGATTTATCCTTAAAAAAATGATATCATAACGGGACTTGAAACTAGAATTTTCTATTACATGTCCTGTTTTGATAATTTGAACTGTTTATTTTTTAAGATTCGTTAAGTAGAATATTTATGTAAAAAATTAAAATAATAGAATATCAGTAGCTATATGTTTAAATCAAATTTATATTACAAAAATGAATGATGATTCTTGAAATTATATTTGTCATCTATTATTTTAAAACAAATATGATTCAAATATGTAGCTACCGATATCCAATTATCCTAATTTTTTGCATGAATATTCTACTCAATAAGTTTAAAAAGTGAACGGCTTAAATCACCGAAATCGATTTCAAAATGGCCCTACCATGTCCAAACGCTCTCTCAAATTAAGTGATAACTTGAAAAAAGCCAAATCCTTTCGAAAATTCAGAAATCAGCGACTTGTTAATCACACCCAATCATATACTTATAAATCATTTATTTACAGAATTAGTTTTTTTTTTTTTTTTAGTAAACTCGGGCTGAAGCCAAACAAGGAAAATTACAACCAAACAAACCTAAAATCCCCTGCTTTGTCGTTAGCAAGCACTGCTGCCAAAACGGATGGAGCATTCAACAAAAGCTCACGCAAGCCATTCAATCGAAGAGCATCCTTTGCAATGAGGTCCGTGCATACATTCACTTCACGCTAGATTTGCTGGAGGTCGCACTACCAATCCTTATTCAACAACTCCCAAATCTTTTAACATAAATTGAAATTTGGGTGAACAGAATTGCCCTTCTTAAAGAGTATCTTTCACGCTTACTCAAAAAAAAAATTGTATCAAATTTGATCTGATATGCTATGTTCCAATCGTTTCATCAAATCTGACTGGTCATCTAACCTACAGCAAATTTTCAGCAAAACTTCCCCAAGCCGGTTATCCACCAACAGTCACCTGTAAAATTTGATGAAAGGTTAAACGCTCCGTTGATTTGCTGAAAAATCTGGCCTCACCTTAATTTGATATGAGTTTGATGTCATGATTGAAGCAGAAAAAAAGAATGTATTTCATCAAATTTAAATTTGATGAAACATTTAAGTAAGCATTAGAGACGCTCTAATAGCCGATTACTTCGCAGAATCAGATTTAATGGTAACTCAGCAGTGTCCTTGCACAATTAGTTCATTAGTAAGAAAGCTAATAAATGAAATTTTCATTTTTTTTTTTTTTTTTTTTTTTGGTGTTTGTTTTGGATGTGAATTTTCAGAATTCTATTCATAGAAATCCACACTTTCAATTTCCAATATTTAAATAATAACAGTAATCTTTGTAAGACTAAATTAATTATTTAGTCATTATATTGACCCAAATGATATGGTATTATGAATTAGAGATTTGGTACGAGTATGATTCCATATTTTTTGCTACAATTAATTGGCAAATAAAGAAGAGTGTTTTCCAAGTATCCTACTTTGATGGGAAAGTGGAATCATTGTTAAATAAAGAAACTGGTCCTCTCTCTACCTATAAAAAGGACATTTAGACTATCCATCAAATCATTCTGATTATTCAATGTATTCTAAAGAGGGTTAAGAGAGAGAAACATTTTTTCCACTAATATTAGGTTTACGTTCAATCAATTATGGATCACTCGAAGGTTTCGCATAACTAATGTGGATATGTTATTTATTTTCCGCATTATGTTATTATTTGTGAAAATCATGATAGTTCACGATTTTGGATTATAAAGGTTATTATATGCATAACACTATAAAATTATTTACATGTGGTATCAAAGCTCATGTTTCAAAATATTATGATTTTCCAATTAAGTAAATATCAATTAATTTTGATTACAATCATGATTGCCTTAATCCAAAAAATTTCAATTTGCTAAACGTGATATGAAATTTAATATGCAACTCTTATATTCCTACTTTAGATTGGATTGCGTATTGTATAAATAATATTTATTTAATGAGTGTTAACTCTTCGATGATAAACTGAATGCTTTAATATTTTGAGAATTAAATACTATGAATCATTTAATTATCTTTATTATGAGGAAAGGTTTAGTGGATAATGACCATTGTATTGTTTTTCTTATTACATAATGAATCATTATTATTTATGTATTGCTGAATTTTTAAAGTGCTATTAAATTTTAGTATGAGAAAGCATATTAAAATTTATTGTAATCTTTATAGTACCAAGCATATTGCTATTTAAGGATCTAATTGTAACCTCTAAAAATTATTTCAATATGATATTATTACCATCATTATGTATAAGGTTGATTTTTGTGAGTGGTTTGATGAGGTACAAAAGTATATATTCTTATGTAACGTAGAATATGAATTGTGTTAATATTTGTTGTCTTAATATTATTCTTATGATTTAGTAATATGCCTTATGATTATGATGATGAATAATTGTGAATAAATTATTATTTATTCAATAATATCCATGCAAAGTTTTTATTGTGATTTAAAATCTAAATTATGATACGATTGGTAGTTGCCAAAGTGATCCAATCGGAATGACACATAGATATCAAATCAAATAATTGAAATTTAATATCATTCCCAAATATTAAAAAAATAATAACTTTGCAAATCGCAATTCTTTAATTACAAAGATATTAAGTTGGCCCAAAGGTGCACCACTTCTAAGTAATTGTCGAATTGGAATAGGATAGTTGATGGGTATTCATAGTTGATATTAGAATAAATACCCAAAGGTAACAGACCTACTTAATTATGAATATTTCATTAACTAGTCCTATTGGTGAAAGGGAATCACCATAATTGTTAAATATTATGCCATTAGATTATCCCAAAGGTAGATCATGGTGATACTATTTGTGATTGTTTAAACATGTGTTTATCTTGACTAATTGTCAATTATTGATTACTCTTAGCATTAATGTAGTGAGCATGAATTATTGATTAAAATTTTATTTCGCTATATTTGTATCCTTTGTTCATTTTGATTTTAAATGAAAAAGATTTCTCAAAATAAATAGAATATGTTCAGTTTCATCTCGATGTTCTGAATTTTGACTTAGTGTTACTATTTGAGAAATTTATTGTTATTATGATTCAAGCAATATAAAAGAAAGAAAAGACTTTTCATAAAGTATAAAAAGATCGAACAAATAAAATTTATGTTTTTATGAGAATGATTATAGCAAATATTAAGTTTTAACTTCCTTAAATTGATATTGCTAAATAACGTGAAAGAACGTTTCCGAACTATTATTATTATTATTATTATTATTTTTTTTTTTTTTGCTAGGACACTTATGGTTAAACTTACTAACATAAAGTTTGATGGTATGCATGAGATGTGTGAGCATGTCATTGAATTGTCTAACTTGACAGCTCAATTAAAGAATTTAAGAATATTTATAAATAAGTTTGTTTTTGTGCAATTGATTTTGAATTACTTATCTCTTCAGTATGAGTCATTTATATTAACTATAATTCTATGAATAGTAAGTAGAAAGTTATTAAATTGATTAGTATGTTTATTTAAGAAGAGACAAAACTTAAGTGATTGAGATATCATTTATTGATCTTGTAATTCAAGGAGCCGAAAAGAAGGGAGAATGCTTATAAAAGGACATAAAAAAATAGCCACAAAAAGAAAATGAGTCTGTTTAAGATTTTCAATCTCATAAAAAAGAAAATTGCTACTCATGTTTTTAATATGGTGCAAGATTATTTTCAAACTAATTATGTTAAAACTCTAATTGAAATAATTGGGTCTTATCGCTTATTTTTTTGGCATTGATAATTATTTAGATTTTGTTTAAAAAAATTTATGTTCATTCTAATTTTTTTTTTTTTTTAAATTAATTTATCTTGCATCATTATGTTGGTCCTAAATATAGCTTGATAAATGAAAACTCCTCAAACTTGTAGCATAAAAGATTGTACTATTTTTCTTAAAAAATAAAAATAAAAATAAAAGTTATAAAGACTAGTAAATATGAGATTCTTTTGAATTTAGATTTTATTGATTTTAGTGGGTGTGTGGATTGCATTAAGGAAAAATAATTCAATCATATTAAGTAAAGTGCCACAAGATATACAGGACTTCTTCATATTTCCCAAATAGACATTAATGTGTCCTCTTGACACTTCATGTTTGATAAATAAAGTTATTTTATCACTTTTATAGATGAACTTTCACTTTGTGATTTTGTTTATTTATTGCATGACAGATCTCTAGTAAATAGATACCATTGATGTGTACATTATTAAAGAAGAAAGGCAATTAAATAAAAATGTGAAAAACATAAAGATAGTGCAAAGCACAAGTCTATTTGCTAAACTCTATGAAAGGCATAATGCCTCAGCAGAATGATGTAGTTGAGAAACATTATTGTACTATAATGAATATGACTAAGAGTATACTAAATAATTTCTAAATACCCATAATATTGTGGATGTATGTCGTTATGATTTATTGTTTTCATATATAATCCGGTTCCTAGTAAGGCAGTTCCAAACACTCACTTTGAACTGTGAACAGAAAAGAAACCGAACTTAAGACAACTACATGTTTGGGGTTGTCTACAAAATTATAATTATTAATCCACATGAAAAGAAATTGAATTTTAGAATAATCAGTGGTTATTTTGTTGATTATCTTGAAAATTCAAAGGATATTAGTGTTACTATCTTGGTCATAGTACAAGAATTGCAGAAACCGATAATATCAAATTTAATACGAATGGTGAAATTAGTGGGAGTGATAAATCATGAAATGTGATTATTCAATAAGTTTGGGTAGAAAGTATCATTACCCATAATTTGAAGGAAATTGTCATTCATATAGTTGTTAAACAACTTAATGTCTTGGAACAACAAATAAATAATCAGTTACTCCATAATATAATTATCACCAATGAAAAGTTGTAGAAGAACCACAAGAAATAATATTAAGATCTCATAAGATAAAGAGATTTTTCATTTCGAGTGATTATATGGTATATTTATAACAATCTTATTATAATATTGAGATAAGTAAAGACTCAATTTTATTGTCACAAGCTATAGAAAGTATTGATTGTACTAAATAAATTGATGTCATGAATGATGAGTTGAAATCAATGGACCAGAATAAAATTTGAGATTTCATTGAATTGCCGAAGGATACAAAATATATTTATTGTTCTAAGGGCAATATAAAATGATATAATGCTATATATGTGGCCACAGATTTTGCTCAGAAAGTAGACATTTATTACAATGAGATATTCTTTTTTCACTTGTATCTTAAAGGGCTAATTTAGAATCATTATGGCATTAGTAACTCATTATGATATTGAGCCGCATTAAATGTATGTGAAAATTAAGTTTCTGAAAGAGAGTTTAGATGAAGAATTTTGTGTAGATCAACTCAAAGGTTTCTCTATTGAGAAAAATGAAAATGTGACTTGCAAACTTAAGAAATCAATTTAGGGACTTAAACAAGTTTTCTAAAAATTGTATCTTAAGTTTTATGATACTATTTTTCCTTTGGATTTGAAGAAAACATTTTTTTTTTTTTTATTGTTTGCATTTATGATTTTGTATGTTGATGATATTTTTCTTGTCAATAATGTACGTGATTTATTGCACAAGTTAAGAACTTTCTCTTTAAGAACTTTGAAATGAAATATATTAGTAAGACAACCTATGTAATAGAAATTGAAATATTTCTGAATAAATCACATGAATTGTTGAGATTGTCTCAGAAGGTATATTTTAAAAATTCTATAGAAATTTAGAATGAAAGATATTCACATTAAGTTATCCATGTTCCGAAAGGAAATAAGTCCAGTCTTATGCACACAAAAAAAAAAAAATTATAAAATCAATTGGAATGGAAACGATTCTTTATACATTTATTGTAAGAAGCTTAATGCTTAAATAAGAAAGTGATAAGGTAATCATAAGAAATAAAAGATTACTTGCTCACATTTATGAGGTCTGATAATCTTGAATTGATGGGTTACTTAGATTCAGACTTTGGAGGATGCATTTGTAATGCCCCAAATTTCTAGCCCAAATGATAATACAACAATTATGGCTCTTTCAAGGAAAATCGAATATAAATCTCTAAACTTACATTACATGATACAATAGTTCTTCATGCAACAATACATTAATCCAACAACAAGTAAATAAACAAATGAATACCCCCAAGGGTTTACAAGTTTCCAAGGCTTGAGCCTAGTTACACAAAACGGTTATTCAAACCCACACACATACAGCCCTTGACTTACACACAGAGTCACAACAAAATGAGAGTCTCGTACTCTCAACACACATTTCCTCGCCTTTAGTTAGGCGGCATCACCACATCTTTTCCTGCACAAAAATCCCATAGGGTAAGCATAAATCCTAGTAGGAAATCCTTAACAAAGTATATAAATTTTATACAAGTCTCAAGAGATGAAATGCACATACCATGCTATGCCCTTTTTGAAGATAAATCACATTTTCATCTTTTGAAAACCATCATGCTCAATGATGTCATGCAATTTCAATTGTTCAAAACTTAACAATTTATTTCAAGGGCGGTAAATACGACTCTGGTAATTCTTAGGTTGGTGTCTGCAAGTAGACTATACAAGTACTACCAAATTGTCATTTTTATCAGTATTAACCGGAAGGCTCGACACCTATCCGCGTGGGTTTTTGGTCTTTCACCCCGGACTCTCAAGCCAACTTATTCAATATCATCTACACCACCTATCAAGACTTACCAACGTATTTACCCCAAGACCATTTCATGAAAACTTGTTTCTCAATATTCTTTTCTCAATACAAATTTTCAAATCAACTTTCAAAATTTAATGTAATCAAATGAATTGTTATGCCAATAACACAAGATGAATATAAATACTTTTATTCCAATTTATCATCCAAGGAATAAAACAATTCCCTCTTCTCAAGTATCCTTAACAATTAGTCATTTCAAGACTATTTCAACGTTTTGAACAATAATTTCCAAAATGAACAACAGTTCTCATATTCCCTGAAATTCATCATTTATATAAATATAAATAAGAAATTTTCCAAGCATCCATTTATTTTGACACACAAAATAAATATAACAATATCATTCATGGATTTTCAGTCTCTTTTAAAAAAATCCCCAAATTCTAGGTTTTCTCACCAAAACTATACAACTCAAATCTTTTGAAAGAAAAATTTCCAAAATCATCTTTTCTTCAATCAACGAAGATCAAAACCCATAAGATCATTTTAAAAGAACAAGAGACCAACCCACTTTCAAAATCGCTTAACTTCTTGAATCAACAATCAATTTTCAAAGCTATCGAAAGATGATTTCGAAAATCATATTGATCTTGCAAAAATATATATATAACTCTAAGAAAATCCCTACCTCAAGTTTTGAAGAAGAAATGAGATGAAACCCCCAAAATCAACGGTGTCGAAACTCAATCTTCACCGCACACAACGAAGCCCTCGAGATGATAACCCACTTTGATGAAAAAGCAATGGCAAAACTCAAATGGATCTTGAGAAATCAAGGTTTTTGATCTAGTTTGTGTAGAGAAATGTAGAGAGAAGGGAGAGGAAAGGATTTTTAGAGAGAGAGATATATACCAAGTGATCTGAAATATCAGATTCACGAACTGATATAACATGGTCCGCTTGAGCGTGGAAAGCCCCACTCGAGCGTCGAATACACTTTCCCAGTACTTTTGCAGACAGGTCAAACTTCTGGAACCAAACATTCTCCAGCGCATAAACGGCCGCTCGAGCGGACAAGCAACTTCGAATGCATTTTGCATTTTTGCTTCGGCGAGCTCGACCCCCAACATACTTAGCGAAGTGGCAAAACATGAAAGAATTAACTTCCGATATAACTTTACAAGGCACAATTCGGGTTAGATTCGCATCTAAAGATTTGGAGACATTACCTGTTCCAAACACCCCACTATAACCCGATAACCAAAAATAAGAGGAATACAAGGGAAACTAAGATACGTAACACCATTCAAAACCATACCAACCCGAGCCCGGAACACCATAAGAGACAGGTCAAAATCAGGATCGCTACAACCTCCCCCCTTAAAGAATTCTGTCCCCGAAATTTCAAATCAAACTACCCAAACAAAGGGGGTTTCTAGCGATCAAAACCACATTATTTCATTTTAAAATCACAACATTAACTCTTAACCAATTTTTTTTTTTTAATTTTATTTTATTTATTATTATTTTTTTTTTTTTTTTGCCATTTTCCACTATGGTTATCTCATTAACAACAACCGTTCACATTAACCTAAACATAAAGCAAAAAAATGACAATCCGTAACTACTTTATGCTTAACATAACAACATACATAACATGTGGTCAACAATTTTAATACATTTCCCTCAAACACTAGGGAATATTACAAGGAAAAACAACTTAAGCATTTTCAAACAAATCCGGATACTTAGAGCAGACTTCCGCCTCCTGTTCCCACGTCACTTCTTCAACCCCATGGTGTCTCCACAACACCTTTACCAACAGTATAGTTTTGCCCCGTAGCACTTGCTTCCGGGTATCTAATATTTGAACCGATCATTTTTCGTAAGAGGCATCCTCATCTGCCTCCAAGTCAACCCAATCAAGAACATGAGAAGGGTCAAATTCATACTTCCTAAGCATAGCTACATGAAATACGTTGTGAACTCCCAAAAGTTGTGGCGGCAAAACTAATCGGTGTGCCACTTCCCCAATTCGCTCTAAGATCTCAAAAGAACCAATGAACCTTGGAAATAATTTACCACTCTTACCAAATCTCATCAAACCCCGCCTTAGTGAGATTTTTAGAAACACATGGTCACCAACTTCAAAAGATAAAGGTCATCTCCTCTTATCGGCATAACTCTTTTGTTGGCTTTGGGCCGTAGCTAACCTCTTCCAAATGAGAACAACTTTCTCTGTTGTCTCTCTAACAATTTCCGGACCCAGTAACGGTGCATCACCCACTTCGGCCCAACAAACCGGTGATCTACAAGGTCGGCCATACAAGGCCTCAAATGGTGCCATCCTAATACTAGCTCGGCAACTATTGTTGTAAGCAAACTCAATCAATGGTAAGTGCCTTTCCCAAGGCCCCTTAAAATCAAGGACACAAGCTCTAAACATGTCCTCCAAAATCTGAATGGTACGTTCCGACTGTCCATTGGTTTGAGGATGATAAGCGGTGCTAAGAGTCAACTTAGTTCCCAACACTTCTTAAAGGCTTTGCCATAACCGGGCAATAAAACGAAGATCCCTATCCGACACAATAGTCACAGGGACTCCATGAAATCGAACTATCTCTCTAATGTACAACTCTGCCAAGCGTTTAACTGAGTCGCTGGTGCACATCGGAATGAAATGGGTAGACTTAGTTAACCTATCAACAATTACCCAAACGGCGTCATTGCCTCGTTGTGTTCTAGGAAGCCCAACTACAAAATCCATGGTAACACGCTCCCATTTCCACTCGACCCCCGTAAGTTGTATAGGGTGACTCGACCCCCGACATACTCAGCGAAGTGGCAAAACATGAAAGAATTAACTTCCGATACAACTCTACAAGGCACAATTCGGGTTGAATTCGTATCTAAAGGTTTGGAGACATTACCTGTTCCAAACACACCACTATAACCCGATAACCAAAAATAAGAGGAATACAAGGGAAACTAAGATACATAACACCATTCAAAACCATACCAACCTGAGCTCGGAACACCACAAGAGACGGGTCAAAATCAGGATCGCTACAGCATTGATAGTAGAAAGTTCACTTTTGATTATTTGTTCTTATTATGTGAAGAAAAAATTTCATGAAAAGTGTGAAATGAACTATAATAAATATCTCCTATGAAAGTTGAATTTGTGGTGTGCTTTGAGACCACAATTCATGAATTGTTATTGCGGAACTTTATCTCAAGACTTGGGATTGTCGACTTTTGTTGTCAAGTCGTTGAGAATTTATTGTGATAATTTCGCACTTGTTTTATTTTCTTAGAATGACAAGTATTCAAATAATGCTAAACACATAGAATTGAAATACTTTGTCGTTAAAAAAGAATTTCAAAAACATAAAGTGTCAATAAAACATATAAGTACATAACTTTTAAGTGCAGAACTATTGATGAATGGATTACTCTTAAAGATAATTAAGAAACTTGTCAATTGGGTCTTGAATGTAATCCATAACAGTTGTTTATGATTGATTGTGTTATTTGACACATTGAGATCTCATTAATTGTGTTTTTAATATATTTCCTGTTATGAAATGAGTACGTACATATATGAGAATGAATGAATGATAACAAGAATAGTCTTTCATAAAAAAACATTATCGTTGGACCTCTTTATACTCTTCACTTAAAGGGCTATGTTAAACTAGTTGCTAGTGTTGTAGTACATGGAATGGACTATATCGCACTATTGGTATAGAACCACCATGACTCACATTAGTGAACTATTTAATTATAGTATTATGATGATAACCAAATTAAATGTAATATTGAATATGGTTTATTGCGCGCCTAATGTTAACCTTGTTAAATCTTGACGTAAGTTATCATATGGGCCAAGTGAGGGAATGTAATTATTTAGTCGTTATGTTAACCCACATGCTATGGTAATATGAATTAAAGATGTGGCAGAATTATGATTTCATATTTTTTGCTACAATTAATTAGTAAATAAAGAAGAGTGTTTTCCAAGTATCCTATTTTGATGGGAAAGTAGAATCATTGTTGAATAAGAAAAGTGGTCCTCTTTCTACCTATAAAAGGACATTCAAACTACCCATCAAATCATTCTGATTAGTCAATGTATTCTAAAGAGGGTTAAGAGAGAGAAACCTTTTTTCCACTAATATTAGATTTACATTCAACCAATTATAGATCACTCGAAGGTTTCGCATAACTGATCTGGGTATGTTATTTATTTTCCGCATTATGTTATTATTTGTGAAAATCATAATAGTTCACGATTTTGGATTATGAAAGTTGTTATATGCATAACACCATAAAATCATTTACAATCTTCACATTCATTAACCTTGAAACGTATGAAACACTTCAATTTGAGAGAGCGTTTGAGATTGGTAAATCTATCTTGAAATCAATTTCGGTGATCCGAATCATTCATTTTGAAGAATTCGTTGAGTAGAATAATAATGCAAAAAATCAAGATGATCAGACATCGATAGCTATATGTTTTTTTGAAATTATATTTGTCGCCTTTTTTTAAAAAACAAATATAATTAAAACATATAACTACCAATTTCCAATCATCTAATCCAACTTGAATAAAATATTTAGCATGACATATGTGTCAAAATTAGCCTAGTTTAGTTCAAGGCATCCATGCCAAACAATATCTTTGTCAAATTTAGTTGTAGTTTTGGCTAAAGTAAGATTTGGTATAAAGTAAAATTTGCCCTATCCCAATATTTGGTTATGCCCTCAGAATCTCTTAAACTAATGAATTTCATATATCTGAAATTATATCAATTAAAAATAAAATATTAAATTTTCTCCGAGTTGGGTTTATAAGCTTTTTTTTTACCTTGTCAGAGGTTTTATCACTGGCAGTGTTTGCGAGGTATGTAATAATGTACTGGAGCTCCTGAATCTGATCTACAGTGCTTGCTTGATTTTTATTTTGCCTCTTTGAGGTTTGGAAAATATGTGTATTTCAAGATTGGGAGTCTATCTAAAGAATAGAGGAACGGTATTTGACTCCGACCCATTAAATGTTTGGATTCCACTCTATACAAGAGAGTATCCGATTCTGTGCACATAGAGGACCTGTTCGTTGTGATTTTCGGGCTATTTGCTATTAACTACATTTCAAAGCCAGGTGTAATATTAGTTATAGTAGCCTAATTAGTGTAATGTTAGTTAAACTAAGGAGGCAAAGATGGACAATTCGAAGTCATTAGGAACATTTACTAAAAGGCAGTAGATATATAACAACAATAATGAGAAACACAATGTTTAGAAACGTATTCCACAAGAACATTACACAGAAAACATACCTAACAAAACAACAATAATAACAGAATCCTAAATGCAGCTAAGTTAAAGGGTTGCTGATGGAGATAACAGCTCCTTCCTCCCTTTTAGATACAAGCCATTCACCGTTTGGTTTTCCATCAAACACCTGTCACTTCAAGCTCCGCGGTTCTCTTGCTGATATGAAATTTCTAGTACATGCACTAAGACAATGTCGGAAGAAGCAGTTAATGCTAGAAAGAATAAAAATATAAGCAATACTTTTGATTACAAAGAAATTGACTCACCTGGGAGAGCTACAAACTCATAAAATCTTGTACACTTCAATTTATTGAAGCCTCCTAAAGCCACTAAAGTCCTCCCACCCTGCCAAGTCAAGATTTGGAGCTTGGCTAGGTTCTTCATGGTACTTGGCAGAGAGGTCAAATTGGTACACACTTATAGTCACTGTTTTGAGTTTGACGAGGAGTTGCATTCCTTCCGGCAAAGATTTAAGGTTTCCACATTCTGTAATTCAAAAGGATCAGAGAGAGCTCAAGCACTGGATTTCATTCTCTGGCAAACAACTTTGTTGTGTGGTTAAGTACAAAATGCCTAAGACTGATTGAGTTCCCTATGTTGTGCCACCCTTTCATGGTGTCTCTTTATTTTAAGAAAGGGTCATATCCCTTCTTCAAGCATTTTCTATTCAAACTGAATAGGTGCCAACAAAATTTATATAAAGGCAGCCCCATTCCAATTTTATTCATTTTCCAAAATTCCTCAAATTCAAGCATTCTTTTTATATTCTTCATACTAGCTCATAGAGATTTCAGAGAGTTGTAGAATATAGGTTTGATTCGCTTGGCAGATTATTTGTAGTCCTGCTATAATCTGCGTTTTCTTATCATTATATCCTAGGAGATAAACGCTGATAACCCGTAAGCACTTGTGCGGTGGCGAATCTATTTTAAGAACAGAGTGTCACACACTCGACTTGATCAAATTTTTCGGCAATTTTATTGTTCTCAATTTCCGAAACCAGAACGTCCTGTAAGTAATTTATTTATTTTATTTCAGTATTTATTTCTCTACACAGAAGATTGTTCCAACAATCTTAAGACAGATTCGAATTATTCTATTTATACAGAATTTTTTGCTTATTTCCTTTTCTTCGTTCTTTACAGAATTTATTTTCTGTGTGGATTTTTTCAAAATTCAAATTCTGATTTTTTCGAAAATAAAATTATGGATTTGTTCAATAATTAAAACTCTGATTTTTAGTTTTCTAAATTATTGAAATTGAATTTGGTTTTACATAATTTATATTCTACAAAGTAATATTCTGATTGGAAAATACAAATAGTAGTAATATACTGTTTGACAAATAATAGTAATACACTGTTTATGTCCTTTGACAAATAGTAGTAATATACTGTTTATCATTGGTTTTTTCCAAAATATTAATTTATGATTATTTTGTTCTGTGTGAAATTGGTCAAAAATTAATTCTGTTCCTCAGAAATAATATTCTGAGTTTTCATTAATTAAAATTCTGTTTTAAATATTTGAATTTTTGAAATCTACAGAAATAATTTTGTGTGAAATTAATTTTCTTAAATAAAAAGTTATTTTCAAATTAATTTGAAATAAAAGTTACAATTTTGTTTCTTTCATTTTTTACAGAATTAAATTCTGTGTTTTATGGTTTAATTTTATGTGTAGTATAAAATTCTAATTATAATTTTGTTTTATAATTTAGAATTCATGGCTACTAAAACTACTCAAACCTCTAATCCGACCGGTGTTGCGACTGCCCCGATCCCTCCTACTATTGTGACAGTCTCAGTAAATCACAGGGAAAAACCATAAAAGTTCCAATGAACTGACTTTAAAAGATGGCAGTAGAAGATGCTGTTTTATCTTACTACATTGAATCTGGCACGTTTCCTTCGTGGGGATGCTCCTGTGCTAAAAGAGAAGGAAACTGACCGGCAAGTGGTTGCTGCGGTCGATACTTGGAAACATACAGATTTCCTTTGTCGCAACTATATCTTGAATGGGTTTGATAATACACTGTACAAAGTGTGTAGCCCCATCAAAACGGCAAAGAAATTATGGGATTCATTGAAGAAAAAGTACAAAACAGAGGATGCTGGCTCGAAGAAATTCGTGGTGAGCAAATTTCTGAACTTTGTGATGGTTGATTCAAAGACTGTGATCAGTCAAGTTCATGATCTCCAACTAATTCTGCATGACATCCATGCAGAACGCATGTCATTAAGCGAGTCCTTCCAAGTCACTGCTCTAATTGAAAAATTACCACAAGGATGGAAAGAAATCAAGAACTATCTTAAGCACCAACGCAAAGAAATGACTTTGGAAGAATTAATTGTGCGACTAAGAATTGAGAAAGACAACCGGACTTTTGAGAAGAGGGTTTTCAAGCATCCTATGGAGTCAAAGGCCAATGTGGTGGAACATGCTCCAAAAGTAAAGAAACAGAAATTTTCCAGAGAAAGTTCATCACAAGGTTCTAAGGGGGGGATACCAAGAAATTTAAGTTTAATGGCAAATGTTACATTTGTGACAAAGAGGGACACCAGGCCAAAGATTGTCGTAGCAAGCACAAAGGTAAAGAAAAGTTAAGTAAGAAACCTGCTCAAGCCAATGTCACTGAAGTCGACAAAATCTCCAATGATGTCAAATGAATTTAAAATTAATAAATGTGACAAATGTGTTTTTATTAAAAACATAAACAAATGATATGTTATAGTATATCTTTATGTGGATGATATGCTCATCATACGTAGTAATAATGACATGATTAAAACTACCAAAAAAATGTTGAATAAATATTTTGACATGAAAGACATGGGGATTGCTGATGTAATTCTTGGATTGCTGATGTAATTCTTGGAATGAAAATTACCAAAACATCAGAAGGATATGCCTTGTCATAATCACATTACATTGAGAAAATACTTAACAAATTTAGCAAAGATGATGATCATCTTGCTAGGAACACTTGTGGATGTTAATTTGTTTCTTTCTAAGAATGTACAAGAAAGTATTTCTCAATTAGAGTATACCCAAATTATTAGAAGCTTAATGTACTTGATGAACTGCACTTGCCCAAATATAGCCTATGCAGTAAGTAAATTAAGTAGATATACGAGTAATCCAGGAGTGGAACACTGCAAAGCTATTATAAGGATTCTAAGATATCTTCGATTTACTCGTAACAATTAGACTAAATTATACTAGATATCCAATAGTACTTGAAGGATACTGTGATGCAAATTGGATATCGGATACTAGAGACTCAAAATCCACCAGTGGGTATATCTTTACTCTTGGTGGTGTAGCTGTATTTTTGAAATCTTCCAAACAAACTTGCATTGCTAAGTCTACTATGGAATCAAAGTTTATAGCTTTAGATAAAGCTGGAGAAGAAGCAGAATGGCTTCATCACTTCCTTGAAGATATTCCAATGTGGCCAAAACCGGTGCCTGCTATATGCATACATTGTGATAGTCAATCAGCAATAGGTAGAGCACAGAGTCATATATATAACGGTAAGTCACGACACATTCGTTGTCGACACAACACCGTGAGAAAACTACTCTCTAACGGAATTATTTCCATTGAATAAGTGAAGTCTAAAGACAATATAGCAGATCCACTAACCAAAGGGTTAGCAAGAGAGTTAGTTGAGAATTCATCGAGGAAAATCGGACTTAAGCCTATTAAATAAGAGTTACCGCAATGGCAACCCAACCTAGTTAATTGGAGATCCCAAGATCTAGGTTCAAAGGGATAACCGAGTTGTGTATGACTCATAAGGATCACTAGAGAGTCAAACTCCTACCCATTTCTATGATGAAATAGTGATGTATGCAGCGTTTTAGGTTAAGTAATACTTTTAATGATTCTTATATCTAGGAATACCTAGTGGAGTATGGCAGGATACTCTTCATAAGAATCACCTATGTAAGTGTGGACTGGGCCGATTCTATGAGATTTGTGAAGGGCTACAATTCTCTAGAGCACTCGTGAAAAACCAGGTTGTTCAGAGCCAAAATGAACACAATGGGAGAACCAAACTGTGTCTGAAAATATGTTGTGTGAGTTCTGTTGTCTTGATTTACATAAATGGCTAAACAGTTCAAAACATCATGTTCACTGATTAGCTAGTAAATCCGATAGTGTCTCACAAGGGAAGGTTCAAAGCCAAAAGCTACCTATCCATTGTAGAATATCTCTGATTTATGTACTCTATAAAACATCCCTTTGTTGCATTTTCTCTCCGTCAATTTCATTTATGTGGGGGATTGTTGAAAAATTCATAAAGGCAGTGGTGAATTGAAATAGACTCCATTTGAATGAAAGGGTGCAACCTTTCATGGTATCTCTTTGTTTTAAAGGAAGAGTCAACCCTCCATTTGAATGAAAAGGTACCACCCTTTCATGGTGTCTCTTTATTTTAAAGGAAGCGTCATATCCCTTCTTCATGCATTTTCTATTCAAACTGAATAGGTGCCAACAAAATCTATATAAAGGCAACCCCATTCCAATTTTATTCATTTTCCAAAATTCCTCAAATTCAAGCATTCTTTTTATATTCTTCATACTAGTTCATAGAGATTTCAG
Source organism: Camellia japonica (assembly GCA_030407325.1). Lineage (NCBI taxonomy): Eukaryota > Viridiplantae > Streptophyta > Magnoliopsida > Ericales > Theaceae > Camellia > Camellia japonica. The sequence continues at coordinate 34,526,771 of JAPPVO010000031.1, forward strand.
AGAGTTGCAGAACATAGGTTTGATTCGCCTGGCAGATTATTTGTAGTGCTGCTATAATCCTCATTTTTTTATCATTGTATCCTGGGAGATAGACACCGATAACCCGTAAGCACCTATGCGGTGGTGAATCTGTCTTAAGGACAGAGTGTCACACACTCGACTTGATCAAATTTTATGGTGATTTTATTGCTCTCAATTTTCGAAACCAGAACATCCTGTAAGTACTTTATTGATTTTATTTCAGTATTTATTTCTCTACACAGAAGATTGTTCCAACATAAACAAGCAGATAAAAAGTGTCTTTATACAAAGCTAGGGTTCAAAACCAAAACAAAACTTGCTCTCTTATGCACAAGCACACACAAATCCATCCAAAATGTCAAAGGTATACAGAGAAGCCAAATGGTGAGAAATCTTCAATACATGATAGAGATGAATAAATAAGCATATCAAATTCCACATTGTAAAAAATCGACCACTATTCATGGTTGGTAGGATGTTGGGAGCATCATCGTAAGAATAGACCTATCGTTTCACATTATTTTCACAAAATAGTTCCATCATACTCAAATTCAAGCATGGATCATAAGTTAGTCTTTGTTCAGATAAAAAGGCATCATTGACCACCAAACATGTTAATTTTAGAATTACATGTTAAATTTGTTGGAAATGGTAATAAATTCTGGGTAAAACCAGAATTTTATCCTAAGTTTGGTCTAATTTTAGGTGGGCCCCGTGCGTCGTTTTACACGGGTCAAAGTGGTAACGCGTTCTATGCCGCGTTGTGATTCACGTGGTATATTTGGTTGCTTAAAACCATTACCGAGTGAATGGGAAATTGAAGCCAAAGTGTGCTCCATGGAAATGGAGTTTTGGTGAAAATTCCTTATTGCTTGAATAAGGCTTGTCCCACATTGATTTGGTGGGAGGTTTTGAAAGGGTTTATAAGGCATGGGTTTGGTACTTGGGGTGTGCCCCAAGGGGTACCCAAGTGTTTTAGAGGGAGAGGTTATGGGCAAAATGGGCTAGACCCATTGGACTCAAAAACCACCACACACGCGCGCGCGCGCCGCCGCCGCCGCCGTCCGTCCGGTCGGTCGGGCTGGGCTGGGCCTGGGCTTGGGCGCGGGTGTGTGGTTGGGTTGGGCTTGTTCGGCCCAATACTAATCTTTTTGGGCCAAATACATTTGAATTTAATCCAGAATTCAAATTAAACTGGGTTTGGAATTTCCGTACTGGTTTGGCATTTTTGTTCATCCAAACAGGGCCCTTCCCGTTTTTATCTGTTTGAATAATTAACCAACAGATTCAAATCTGTTGAAATTCAAACCCAACAGGTTTCATACCTGTTCAATTCAAATCCTACAGCCACCGTAACATCTATAAATAGACCAGCCTCCCATTTGGATTAATACACCAATTTTCGTATTCCATCTCTGCTTTAAATCTCTGCCATATTGCTGCATTTTATTTCTGAAAGAAAGAGTGTAAACACTTAGTGTGTTCGACGAACAATTAAATTGTAGTGCTGCATTTAATTGTTGATAAGATCATTTCATCCTGGGAGATAGACGTCCAAGTTCTGAAAGCACTGTGGAGAGGACGAATCTGTCTTAAGGACACAGTGTTAAACACTGGACTTGATCAGAAAGTTATTCGAAGAATTTAACCAAGTAAGTTGATTAAATTATATTCTGTTTTTTTTTATTGTTTATTAAAATCAGATTTTAATTTTGTTTTTGTAACAAAATAAAATCTGTTTTATTTGTTTTATTTTATTTTTTATTTTAAGTTTGATTTTTGTAATCAAACAATTTCTCTCCTTTTCTTTATTTAAATTCTAATTGTTGTTTTGTACACAATAGAATTAAATCGTTTAAATATAGTGAAGATTGTCCAACAATCTTAAGACAGATTCCTTTTTGGTATCTTCATTGTATTTAATTTTCTGTTTTTCAAAGTAATATTCTGGTTGGAGAAACAAATAGTGATTTATGCTATTTGACAGATAGTAATATACTGTCTCTTTTCTTTGACAACTAGTAGTACGATACTGGTGTCATTAACAATTTCAGAATATTATTTGGTATTACAGAAAATTATTTTGATATTTTATTTTCCTTTTTAGTAACAAGGAAAATAAAATTATTTTGTGTTATAATTTATTTTCTGGTTTTAGTAACTAGAAAATTAATTTGTGTTTTAATTTTTTTCTGATTTTTGTAATCAGAGATTATGGCTGCTACAACTGAAACTGCATCTGGCAGTGGTACTCCTGTTGTTACACACAAACATCATCCCTATTCAGAACCATGTTCATGTACCATCAATCATGGAGAAAAACCGGAAAAATTTAATGGTACCGAGTTTAAGAGATGGCAGCAAAAGATGCTGTTCTATCTTACAACTCTTAATTTGGCCCGGTTTCTCCATGAAGAGGCTCCAGCACTTAAAGAGGGTGAAAGTGATCGGCAAGTTGTTGCCGCTGTAGATGCTTGGAAACATTCAGATTTCCTGTGCAGAAACTACATCCTCAATGGCCTTGACAACATGCTGTATAATGTATACAGTCCTCTGAAGTCAGCAAAAGAATTGTGGGATTCTTTGGAGAAGAAATACAAGACAGAGGATGCCGGCACAAAGAAATTTGTTGTCGGTTAAATTTCTGGATTTTGTAATGGTCGACTCCCAAACGGTAATATCTCAAGTTCAAAGTTTTCAGATAATTTTGCATGATATTCATTCAGAAGGTATGACTCTTAGCGAATCTTTCCAAGTCGCTACTTTGGTGGAAAAGTTACCACCGGCCTGGAAAGATTTCAAAAATTATAAAACATAAACGCAAAGAGATGACCATGGATGAGTTAATTGTAAGATTAAGAATTGAGGAAGATAACCGAAAGGCTGAAAAGAGAAATGGGAAAAATCCCATTGAGTCCAAGGCTAATGTGGTTGAACAAGTTCAAAAACCACATAACAAAAAGAGGAAGTTTACTGGAGATGGTTCTAAACAAGGCAACAACAGTGGCAACAAGAAGTTCAAAGGAAAATGCTATAACTGTGGCAAGACTGGACATCGAGCTTCTGACTGCCGCCGTCCTAAGAAGGATCATGGAAGTACAAGTAAGAAGACCACCAATCAGGCCAATGTAACAGAATTGGATTACATCTCTGACGGAGTGAATGACATCAACCTCTCTGCTGTGGTGTCTGAGGCTAACTGGTTGGAAATCCCAAAGAGTGGTGGGTTGACACTGGAGCAACTCGTCACATATGTGCGGACAAGAAGATGTTCACTACCTACAAAGAGGCTGCAAATGGTGAACAACTTTTCATGGGAAATTCTTCTACTTCTACTGTGGCTGGACAAGGGAAAGTGATCTTGAAGATGACATCAGGGAAAAATGACCCTCAACAACGTACTGCATGTACCTGACATCCGGAAGAATTTAGTTTCTGGTTCTTTGTTAAGTAAAAATGGTTTTAGGCTTGTTTTTGAGTCTGATAAGTTTGTATTAACAAAGAGTGGTATGTATGTTGGTAAGGGATACATGAGTGATAGTCTCTTTAAGCTAAATGTAATGACAGTTGTACCAAAAGTTGCTATGAATGAATAATAACATCTTTTGCTTATATTCTTGAGTCGAATTTATGGCATGGTAGATTAGGTCATGTGAATTTTGATGCTTTGCGTAGATTAATTGGTTTAGATTATATACCAAAGTTTGAAATTAATCCTAATCATAAATGTGAAATTTGTGTAGAAGCAAAACTAACTAAGGCTCCATTTAAATCGGTTGAAAGAAAAACCGAACCTCTAGAATTAATTCATACTGATGTATGTGATCTAAAATTTATTCAAACTAGAGGAGGCAAAAAGTATTTCATAACATTTATCGATGATTGCACAAGATATTGTTATGTTTATTTACTTAGAAGTAAAGATGAAGCCTTAGAAATGTTTAAACTCTACAAAACAGAAGTTGAAAATCAACTTGGTAAAACCATTAAAATGGTTAGAAGTGATAGGGGTGGTGAATATGATGCACCATTAAATGAATTTTGTGCACAACATGGCATTATTCACCAAACTACAGCCCCTTATTCTCCACAGCAAAATGGAATTGCTGAAAGGAAGAATAGAACTCTAAAAGAAATGATGAATGCCATGTTACTAAGTTCAGGCTTACCACAGAACTTGTGGGGGGAAGCAATATTGTCTGCAAATTATGTTCTTAATAGAATACCCCACAAGAAAACCAAAAGCATTCCTTATGAATTATGGAAAGGTCGACCACCTTCCTACAAATACTTAAAAGTGTGGGGGTGTTTGGCAAAAGTGGAAGTTCCTGTTCCTAAAAAGACTAAGATTGGACCAAAAACAGTAGATTGTGTGTTTTATTGGTTATGCTCAGAATAGTAGTGCATATCGGTTTCTGACTTATAAATCAGAAATACCTGATATAAATGTGAACACTATTATAGAGTCAAGGAATGCTGTGTTTTTTGAGCATGTCTTTCCTCACAAGAAAGGACAGGAATTAAGTTCACAGAAAAGAACTTATGATTGTACACAAAGTCAAGAGACTAATGACAATCAAACACAAGAGACTAGTAATGGTCTCAACCAACAGGATTTAACTGATGATGAACCAAGAAGAAGTAAGAGAGCGAGAACATCAAAATCCTTTGGTCCAGATTTTCTGACATACTTGTTAGAAAATGAACCTCAAAGCTTTAAGGCAGCAATGACAGGTCCTGAAGCACCTTTGTGGAAAGAGGCTGTTAATAATGAAATTGAATCCATTATGCAAAATCATACTTGGGAATTGGTGGATCTTCCACCAGGTTCTAAACCTCTTGGATATAAATGGATATTCAAGAGAAAAATGAAAGCAGATGGTTCAATTGACAAGTATAAAGCAAGACTTGTAGTTAAAGGTTACAGACAAAAGGAAGGTCTGGACTATTTTGACACATATTCCCCTGTGACAAGAATAACATCCATTCGCATGCTTATTGCTAGCAGCGTTGTTTAATTTAGAAATACATCAAATGGATGTTAAAACAGCTTTCTTAAACGGTGATCTAAATGAAGAGATCTATATGGAGCAACCCGAAGGGTTTGTTGTATCAGGGCAAGAAAAGAAAGTTTGTCGACTTGTAAAATCCCTTTATGGATTAAAACAAGCACCTAAGCAATGGCATGAAAAATTTGATCATGCAATGCTTACTAATGGGTTTAAGATAAACGAATGTGACAAATGCGTCTATGTTAAAAACACTGACCAAGGCTATGTCATAGTTTGTCTTTATGTGGATGACATGCTTATCATTGGAAGCAGTCAAAACATGATCAAATCAACTAAGCAAATGCTTAACAAAAGATTTGATATGAAAGATATGGGGGTCGCAGATGTTATATTAGGAATGAAAATTACTAAAACATCTGACGGATATGCATTATCTCAATCTCATTATATTGAGAAAATTCTTGATAAATTTATCAAGGATGATTTGAATTTAGCAAGAACACCTGTCGACATCAGTCTTTATTTATCGAAAAATAAAGGTGATGCAGTGTCTCAGTTAAAATACTCCCAAATCATTGGAAGCCTAATGTACCTAATGAATTGTACTCGTCCTGATATAGCTTATGCTATCAGTAAATTGAGTAGGTACACTAGTAACCCGGAGAAGACCATTGGAAAGCGATCATTCGGTTCTTAGATATCTAAGATTACCGTGATCATGGTTTGAACTTTACTCGATATCCAGCAGTACTTGAAGGTTATTGTGATGCAAATTGGATATCGGATACTAAAGATTCAAAATCCACTAGTGGATATGTCTTTACTCTAGGAGGCGCTGCTGTTTCTTGGAAATCCACGAAACAAACTTGCATCGCACGATCCACAATGGAATCCGAGTTCATTGCTTTAGACAAAGCAGGTGAAGAAGCAGAATGGCTTCGTCACTTCTTAGAAGACATTCCAATGTGGCCAAAACCTGTGCCAGCTATTTGCATTCATTGTGATAGTCAATCTGCAATAGGCAGGGCACAGAATCATATGTATAACGGTAAGTCACGACATATTCGTCGTCGACATAATACCGTAAGGCAATTGTTGTCAAACGGAATAATCTCAATAGATTATATAAAATCTAAAGAGAATATTGCGGATCCGTTAACAAAAGGTTTGACAAAAGAGCTAGTGTATAGTTCATCTAAGGGGATGGGATTAAAGCCTATTACATAAGAGTCGTCATAATGGTAACCCTACTTATATGACTGGAGATCCCAAGAACTAAGTTCAAAGGGACAACTAAGTTATGTATGGCTCGCCAGAAATCACCAAGGGATTCAAATTCCCTACCCATTCCTATGGTGAGAGTGATATCTGCAACATATGTGTATGCAGGGGCATAAGGATAAGCTTTGCTTTTAATGATTACTTATATCTTGATTAAGGCATAAAATCAAGACGAGTATAAGAAGATACTCACAATAAGAATCACCTATATGAGTGTTGAACTGGGGCCGGTTCTATGAGAATGAAAGAGGCTACATTCTCTAGAAACACTCATGAAAACCAGGAGCGTTCAAGGCCAAAATGAACACAACAGTGAGAACCACGATGTGTTAGAAATATTTTGTGTGAAATCTATTGTCTTGGCTTACACAAACGGCTGAACAATTCAAGGCATCGCGTCCATTGGTTAGCCAGTAAGTCCGATAGGTTATCACTAGGGAAGGTTCAAGGCCGAAAACTACCTATCCTGATGCAAGATATTTTCGACTTATACTCTTTCGATAAATCTGCATTTGTTGCATTTCCGTTGTCATCAAATTCCATTCATGTGGGGGATTGTTGGAAATGGTAATAAATTCTGGGTAAAACCAGAATTTTATCCTAAGTTTGGTCTAATTTTTAGGTGGGCCCCGTGCGTCGTTTTACACGGGTCAAAGTGGTAACGCGTTCTATGCCGCGTTGTGATTCACGTGGTATATTTGGTTGCTTAAAACCATTACCGAGTGAATGGGAAATTGAAGCCAAAGTGTGCTCCATGGAAATGGAGTTTTGTGTGAAAATTCCTTATTGCTTGAATAAGGCTTGTCCCACATTGATTTGGTGGGAGGTTTTGAAAGGGTTTATAAGGCATGGGTTTGGTACTTGGGGTGTGCCCCAAGGGGTACCCAAGTGTTTTAGAGGGAGAGGTTATGGGCAAAATGGGCTAGACCCATTGGACTCAAAAACCACCACACGCGCGCGCGCCGCCGCCGCCGTCCGTCGGTCGGTCGGCTGGGCTGGGCTGGCTGGCTTGGGCGCGGGTGCGTGGTGTGTGGTTGGGTTGGGCTTGTTCGGCCCAATACTAATCTTTTTGGGCCAAAAACATTTGAATTTAATCCAGAATTCAAATTAAACTGGTTTGGAATTTCTGTTCATCCAAACAAGGCCCTTCCCGTTTTCAAACAGAATTAAACTGGTTTGGCATTTTTGTTCATCCAAACAGGGCCCTTCCCGTTTTTATCTGTTTGAATAATTAACCAACAGATTCAAATCTGTTGAAATTCAAACCCAACAGGTTTCATACCTGTTCAATTCAAATCCTACAGCCACCTTAACATCTATAAATAGACCAGCCTCCCATTTGGATTAATACACCAATTTTCGTATTCCATCTCTGCTTTAAATCTCTGCCATATTGCTGCATTTTATTTCTGAAAGAAAGAGTGTAAACACTTAGTGTGTTCGACGAACAATTAAATTGTAGTGCTGCATTTAATTGTTGATAAGATCATTTCATCCTGGGAGATAGACGTCCAAGTTCTGAAAGCACCGTGGAGAGGACGAATCTGTCTTAAGGACACAGTGTTAAACACTGGACTTGATCAGAAAGTTATTCGAAGAATTAACCAAGTAAGTTGATTAATTATTATTCTGTTTTTTTTATTTGTTTTTAAATCAGATTTTAATTTTGTTTTTGTAACAAAATAAAATCTGTTTTTATTTGTTTTATTTATTTTTATTTCGAGTTTGATTTTTGTAATCAAACAATTCTCTCCTTTTCTTTATTTAAATTCTAATTGTTGTTTTGTACACAATAGAATTAAATCTTTAAATACAGTGAAGATTTGTCCAACAAAATTCAAATATTCAACTATTGGTGAGAGCTATACAATTTTTGGAAAATAAATAAACCAATTAATTGGACAAAAAATATCGAAAATAGTTCATCATCAACATCAAGGCTCAACAAGAAGCAAGTCAAAAGGATAGCAACAAAACTTCTAAGTAGAAAAGCAAACTCAGGAACTTATAGAGCCACAAACTTTACCCCGGCATCAAGTCAGATTTATTGGGGTTGAGTTTAAGCTACCAAGTTAAATGATTGACCAAACAAAAATATATAATAATTTAGAGCTACCTGTCATTTTGCAAGATTCCAAGCTTCTTGTCTAGTTCTGGGGTGTCTCAAGGGCTGCAAGGTAGTTTGATATAAATTTTGAGGATGTTCAACATGGCAAGATGAAACCCATCTCCTTTAGAAGATGCCTCTCTGTTCTATTCAGGTCCATGTTCGACTCTGCATATTTCTGTAAACAGACAAAACTCAATTCCAAAGATAACAACTTGCTTTGAGAAGAAGCCACATCAGGCTCTGTGACTGACTGGGTCTTCCAAAACTAACTACTTTCATCCTCAAAAAAAAATAAAAGCACAGATAGATAAAAAAAAAACTTGGATACCTTTTATTACTAAATAGACAAAAATATTCATGTTTTGACAGTACAACGTCCTAGTATAATGAGAGGGGAATCTAACCTTAGAAAATGGGTCCAAATGCTCTATTGGTAAGTTAATGACCTGCCTTGCTTTTCTAGGACTTTCCTCAAGTTTTGATGCAAGCCAAACACAACTGGCAGCAACTCTTTGCAAGTAAATAAGATCATATCCCACATCAGAAAGCATGTAAATATTGTCCTGTTTCCAATTGAATTTAGAAAATCAATGAAACAAGAATGAAACCTTCACGTTAAAACGAGCAAATGATTTCTTGCAGTAGAATCGATGAAATAGAACCTGACCAGTAGCCATTACTGCTTGAGACCTGCAGAGAATATGATTAAAGAAAAACACCAACACTATAGGAAATTACACTTTGGCAACCAAATTTGGCGACTAAAAAAATTTTGTTGCCAAAAGTTGTGGAATTGACGACCAAAAATTATATTAGTCGGCAAAAGTACAAGATTTAGCTACTAATTTTTTTTAGTCGGGGTATATTGATTATCGGCGACTAAAAAAAATTTAGTCGCTAAAAATGCCACAATTGGTAATAAAAAACTTTTTACTCGCTGTATAGTTAGTTTTGGCTATTAAAATTATTTAATAGCCGAATGAAAAACAAAAAAAAAATTATCTTTGGTGACCAAAAGTTTGGTCGGCAAAAATTTATTTTCAACGATTAAATAAATATTTTAGTCGCTGTATAGTTAGTTTTGACTACTAAATTTATTTAGTCGCCGAATGAAAAACAAAATTTTTAATTTTATTTTTGGCGACCAAATATTTGGTCAGTAAATATTTATTTTTGGTGACTAAAATTATTTAGTCGACAATATTTAGCTACTAAAAAAAATTTAGTCGCCTTTAGTTGACTTTTACCAACTAAATTGTTTAGTCAGCAATTGTAATTAAAATTTTGGAGAGAGGATTTGAATTTTTGGAGGTATCCTAAATTAATTGGTGACGAAACTATGTTTTAGTCGGGAAAAAGTTAGTTTACCTATTTTTGGCGACCAAAGCTGTTAGTCAAGAAAAAAAATTGCACAACGTCACCGTTTTAGGGTAACTTATCTTGGAACTCTGACTCTCTCTCTCTCTCTCTCTCTCTCTCCCTCTCTCTCTCACGACTCTCCTTCCATGATCTCTCTCGCACCGTCATCACATCATTGCACCGTTGTACCTCCGTCAATCCACCATTGGAGCATTATCCTTGGTTCTTTCGCCCTCTCTCTATCTCTCTCTCTCTGCCTTCTTCCATTCTCATACCTGTAAATCGAACCAACCCCAAATCGTAACCTAAAGAGGTTGAGTTGCATAAGAACTTCCAACCCAGAGTTGTTATACCTGAATGCTCTTGTTGGGTTCACTGAATGCTCTTCCGTCAGGGTAACCTTCCTAGATTTTAAATGTTTGACTGTAGTCATTGAATCCGTGACCTCTCGTGCTTGGTGAGTTATGGATGTCTGGAGGCAATAGTCAGGTGAAATACAGCTTTTTCCACTTCGATTTTGGGATATATTTAGAAATTCTATTAAATGCCAGTCAAGCTCTACCTTGTCTATTTTCTTGGTCCTAATGTGCTTTGCCCTTGTCTATTTTCGAAGCACATTTTTAGAAAATTAACTTGCTTTTATTTTATTATTTTCAGCTTTCGTTTATCTATTTATTCTTTTGACATCAGAAATCCCAACAAACAGAGCTATGTTGTTTCTAATGATAGCTTTTGCTGTTCTTCCAACGATCTCATTCAAGTAAGTAGTTCTTCATATTCTTTTTGGCAAAAATTTACATACTTATCTTCTTAACTGTTCCTATGTGATGATCAGATTGACCTCCAATATATTATAGTCTCCATCTAGATTTCAGTTCATTATATTTAACTTTTTTCCTATTACGGAGAACTTTTAACGAAAAACATAGAAAAAATTATGGGATCGCTTAGGATCACTAAATTCACAATTTTAGAACAAAAGTGTATTATAATTCGGAACATGTGTTCCAAAACGGGGCGTTAGCGTTTTCTAGTAACACTGTTGTGGGTTGGATAAATTCCTGTTTCAGGCAACCCCATGGAAGTTTTGCATAAAATTATACTAATTATCACAATAACAGCATCAACAACAACAACAACTAATGAAGGATGCAGTTTAAGTAAAATGCCACTTTCTTGGATGAGGTCACAACCATAGATTCTGAGAGTTGTTTTAGTTGCTTCATCTATGCCCTCTTTCCTAGAAGGTGAATTTTGTAGCTGCTCATCCGTTAGATAAAAGGTGTCGATTGCTGTGTAAATCATGGATGATACAAGACCTCAACAAGATTCCATAAACTGTCACAAAAAGTAACCCAACATTTCACTATCCCAACAGCATCCAGAACAAGATCAATTGAAAAAGATAACAACTGCTGTCTCACAAAAAAATAAATCAAACAATAACATGGGCAGAGAAACATGTCCAGTCAAAACAGATTTCTCAATCCAACTGTACGTAGCCAACTAGTATTATTCTAAAGGGACATCAAAACAACATAGTTTTATCTATGAATACATGTCTCTATGTATGTGTCTCCATTGTGTGCAACCCTCTAGGTTACTAAACTGAAAAGGGTTTTGTTCATTAACTAAGAATTCAAATGCAAAAAGTGTTCAAGAAACTCATACGTCCCATCCAAAGAGATTTTGCAGTACTATAATAACAACCCAGTTTTTTAAATAAGTTTCATCATCAAATTAAAGAAATCAATACAAGAATCCCAAAAAAGAAAAAGGTAACCAATAAGAAGACATGACATCCAACTTGTGTCTATACTTTTTTTTCACCACGTGAAGAAATTAAGCATCTCTTAAATTGCAATGTTTAGCATCCAGATAACCATTATAGTAGTAAAGGACACCCTTTCAAACAAAGATTTACAAGAAACAACCCTTTCCTCCTTCGCGTCGGTGGCATGTTCTACCGTGGCACCAATTTCTTAGAATTTCAGTTTCCTTGGGAATCTAAGCGATAGGGAGTCTCTTGAGTTGGCACCTTTGTTGATATTGATTGATGGGGTTTCCTTATCTTCATCTTCCGATAAAAAGGTGTGGAATATCAGCTCTTCACAGGTTTTTTCTTGTAAATATTAGTTTGACAACTCATTGATGAATCTTTCGTTCCTTTGTTTCCTCTTCATATGAAAATCTGGAAAGCGGGTTACACGGACTTGCCAGATTTGGCGAAGTGTCCGTGTCAACACGATATGACACGGGTACAGGTGAGGAATCTAGCCGAGATACGGTATGGAGAAAGTGGATACGGTGGCATACCTGCGAGGCTGCAATTAGGGCTGAGATTAGGGCTTCGATCATCTTCGTCAGTCTCTTCTCTCACTGTTGATCTTGATCTTCTTCGTCTCTCAGGGCTTCGATTGTCGTCGTCAAGGTTTTCAAAGGCGTATACGAGGCGCGACTTGAGGCGAGGCGTACGGAAAACGCACAGATGCGTTCTTTTTGGGGCGAGACCCCAGCTATGCGTACGTGTCAAAATCAGAGGCGTAAGCATTTGTCGCGCTTTATGCGCTTTTCACGCTTTCGACAGCGAGGCGCAAGCCTTTGAGGAGTTCAATTTCAAAAATCAAAAAAGGGAAGATAGAGTAGTTGATGAAAAATTGCTATAAATGAGTTCAATTCAAATAGAAATTGCTTAAGAAGAAGTTATAAATACCATGTAAGTCGATCTTCTTAAGCAAATCAGAGACCCAACAACTTCGAATCAGTCTTCTAATCTTCTTCAACGAACTAGGGTTTTCAAGTTACATAAAACTCTCTCTCTCTTTTTCTCGAGTTGAGTCGAGTCGAGTCTGTCTCTGTCTCTCTCGTTCTGTTTGTTGCATCGTCTTTTCATCGTCTCTCTCGTTCTGTTTTCTACATCGCTGCTCTGTCCCTCTCTTGTCGCGTTGGTTCTGTGATGTACTATGATGTATATATCTTATATAATATATCTACCATGTAGACTAATATATCATGCTTAATATTATTATTTTAATGTTTCTATCTCTCTGTGTGGAGCACTATATATATTATATAATATATCTACAGTGTAGACTAACTAAATATATCATGCTTAATATTATTATTTTAATGTTTCTAAATCTCTGTGTCGAGCAGTATATATATTATATAATATATCTACAGTGTAGACTAATATATTATGCTTAATATTATTATTTTAATGTTTTTCTTTCTTTCATTTAAAATTATTATTATTATTATTTTTTGATAGACTATAATTTATTATTATTAATATTAATATTCTTTTTTCCATCCCACCTAATCAGTATTTTTTTTATTATTATTTGTTTATTTTTATATAGTGCTACTATTGATAAGTTTATGGGGAAAAAAAATGACTGAACCCAAAGGCCAAAGAAAAGATTTTGTCTAGAAGTATGTAATAGAAGTTGATGGGGAAAAGTATTTTAGATGTAAATTTTGTGATCAAACTTGTAGTGGTACTGTAAGTCGATTTAAAAATCATCTAGCCGGCACGCATAAAGGCATTAAACCGTGTTCAAAAGTTCCTGAAGATGTAAAGTTGGAATGCCAACACGCATTAAAAAATTTCTTTGAGCAAAAAAGTGCCCGTAATGAGATGTTATATAAAATTGGGACGGGTGCTGGAGCAAAGGGCGAGAGTGGTACTTCTCAATCTATTGAAGGCGATACTGGTGGTATGACACAACCACCAAAACCGAGGGGTCCAATGGATAAATTTGCTAGTTCTCAAGCACGACAATCTACACTGAACTCCAAATGGAAACAAGAAGAAAGAAAATATGTGTGTCGAAAGATTGGGCGTTTTATATATTGTAAAGCTCTTCCATTTAATTTAGTAAATGATCTGTATTGGGTAGCTGCAGTTGATGGAATTGCAAATTAAGACTGTGCCTATCACTACCTATGATAGAAGTGTGGAGAATCGATCAACTACGACTATGATTAATGTTGACTCATCTTCGAATGCAAAGAAAAAAAAAGTTGGTGAAGGTTCAAGTAAGTTGTTAAACAATTATGGACTAGTTGCATATATATTATTATATGTGCCTATTTAATTAATTTGAAATCCTATTTGTTGTATAGGAAATGATAAAGGAAAAGGCAAGGCAGCAAGATACACCCTTGTGGATAAAGATATGGAGTTGGAAGAAGTTGGTGGAATAGATGATAGTGTTGGAAATGGTTATAAAATTCTGGGTAAAACCAGAATTTTTTCCTAAGTTTGGTCTATTTTTTAGGTGGGCCCCATGCGTCGATTTACGCGGGTCAAAGTGGTAACGCGTTCTATGCTGCGTTGTGATTCACGTGGTATATTTGGTTGCTCAAAACCATTACCGAGTGAATGGGAAATTGAAACCAAAGTATGCTCCATGGAAATGGAGTTTTGGTGAAAAATCCTTAAAGGTATTGAATAAGGCTTGTCTCACATTGATTTGGTGGGAAGTTTTGAATGGGTTTATAAGGCATGGGTTTGGTACTTGGGGTATGCCCCAAGGGGTACCCAAGTGTTTTAGAGGGAGAGGTTATGGGGAAAATGGGCTAGACCCATTGGACCCAAAAATCACCACACGCGCGCGCGCCGCCATCGCCGTCCATCCGATCGGTCGAGCAGGCTGGGCTTGGGCGCGGGTGCGTGGTGTGTGGTTGGGTTGGGCTTGTTCGGCCCAATACTAATCTTTTTGGACCAAAAACATTTGAATTTAATTTTATTTTTGGTAAAATAAAATCCAGAATTCAAAATAAACTGGTTTGGTTTTACTGTACATCCAAACAGGGCCCTTCCCGTTTTTTATCTGTTTAAATTATGAACCCAACAGATTCAAATCTGTTTGAATTCAAAACCAACAGGTTTCATACCTGTTCAATTCAAAACCTGCAGCCACCTTTACATCTATAAATAGGACAACCCTTATTTGATGTTAAACATTCAGAAATTTCGTATTTCACCTCTGCAAATTCTATTCTTCATTTTGCTGCATTTTATTTTTGTGAGAAAGAGTATAAATACTTAGTGTGTTCGTTAGGAAAACAATTTGTAGTGCTGCTATTGTTTGTAGTTGATCATTTCATCCTGGGAGATAAACGTCCACATTCTGAAAGCACCGAAGAGAGGACGAATCTGTCTTAAGGACACAGTGTCAAACACTGGACTTGATCAGATTATAATTCGAAGAAATTAATCAAGTAAGTTATTTAATTTATTTTTGGTGTTTTATTATTTATTTAAATCAGATTTTAATTTTATTTTTGTAACAAAATAAAATCTGTTTTTATTTATTAATTTTTATTTTTATTTCGAGTTTGATTTTTGTAATCAAACAAATTCTCTCATTTCCTTTATTTCTTTTAAATTCTGTTTGTTGTTAAGTACACAAACTGAATTAATTAATTACAGTGAAGATTGATCAACAGATGGAACCTATCCCATTATAGATATAGCGGACGAAGATGATGACAATATTAATGAGGATGACTTAGAGTGACTTATTATTTATTTATTGCTTTGTTTATAGAGTATTAGAGTTTTAAGTTATTTTGTTTATTGGACAATTGGAATTTAAGTCATTTTGACCATCATTTAAGTTAATTTTTTATTATAGTATTAATGAGAATGACTTAAAAAGCACTTATAATACTTGAAATAATTAATTAATTTTGGTTATATGCTTAGAATGGCCTTTAAGAATTTTATTTGTTAATTCTTTTTTTTTTTTACTCTTTTTATGTTATATTTAATTAATTTTGTATTTTATAAAAATTAAAAAAATCAAAATTCAAAAGGCTTACGCCTCAACGCCTTGAGGCTTACGCCTCGCCTCAACAAGGGTAAAACGCCTCGCCTTGCGCTTTCGCCTTTAAAAACACTGGTCGTCGTCACTCTCTTCTCTCACTGTCGATCTCAATCATCTTCGTCTCTCTCTCTTCTCTTACTCTCGATCTCTTCTTCGTCTCTGTGCTTCTCTCTCTCTTCGTCTATCTCTGTTCTCTAATATGTTCTCTCTCTCTCTCTTCTCTCTCTCTCTCTCTCTGTTTATATAATTTGTTTTATATAATATTATTTATCTTATATAATATATATAATACAATTTATCATAAATAATATAATTTTTATGCCTAACATAAAATTTTATTTATTTTATCATATATAATATAATTTATTTTATGGCTAATATAATTTTTATTTATTATTTTTTAACAGAATTTATTATTTCTTAACTTTTTTAACATATAATAAATAAAATAAATCATCTAATTGTTTAAAAGAAATCTAATTAAATCATATATAAAAAAATCTTAAAAAATTTATAAAATAAAATATCTATTTTTTATTTTTTATTTATTTTAACATAATTTATTATTCCTTATTTATTATAATTTTTTATTCATAATATATATTTTTCAATTAAAAATAAAAAAATAAATTATACAGATAAATTATTAAAAATATTATCAATAAAAATAGTACATAGGATAAAAAATAATAAATATATTTTAAAAATAATTATTTAACATATCCCCACCCATATCCACATATGGATCCATATTCACGTATCCTTAATTTTTAGTTTTGAAATGTCTGACCCCCAGATATGCACCCACACCCGATACCCACACCTGAGTCCGTGTAACATACGTGTACCTCATAAAGTTAAGTTTTTCATGTGGTCCTTAGCTCAAAGAGGTGTCACGACAAATGACATATTCCAAAGGAGAAGCCTAATCACTATCTTTGCCTTCAATGGTGTGTGATGTGCAAGAGGAGTTCGAAATCAACAGATCATCTCTTTCTTCATTATTCGGTGGCTCTTGAGTTATGGCAGTTTGTTCGGCTTGTGTGATGTTCAATGGGTTGCTCCAAGGGATTGCACACATATGCTTCTCGTTAAGTTTGAAGAGCGGTGGCTCTAAGAGAACCAAAACATTGTGGTTTTTTTATTGTTTGTGCTATTTCTGGACTATTTGGTTGGAGAGAAATTCACATATCTTTGACGGAAATAAGGCTGCTGCAGATTCTTTATGGGATAGGACTAGGTTTTGGACTTCATTTTGGGCCTTTGTGTCTCCTTCTTTTAAAGGAGTTCCACTCTTCTTGAT
Organism: Camellia japonica; assembly: GCA_030407325.1. Lineage (NCBI taxonomy): Eukaryota > Viridiplantae > Streptophyta > Magnoliopsida > Ericales > Theaceae > Camellia > Camellia japonica. Next base: position 34,543,694 of record JAPPVO010000031.1, read on the forward strand.
TTCTAGGGATTGGGCTTCTGTTTGCAATCCTTAGTGATTGGATTTCCTTGTTTTCTTTTAGTTTTTTGATGGTTGTTTTTATTTTACTTGGTCCTTCTTCACTGTATGAGAAATTCTTGTCCTCTACCTTTTCTATTACATTGCTTAATAAATTTCATTGTTGATTTTTTTTTTTTTTTTTTTTAAAAAAAAAGTAGCAAAGGACACCCTCAAAACCAATTGAGTTACAATCAATGGCATGAATAGCCTACATATATGTTTAACATCAATCAATTTCAAATTTCTTGGTCAATAACTCAAAATACAAACTACTGATTGGTTGGTTGGTTAGTGAAAATCACGATTGAATTTGAATTGAGAAAAATCCATTTTTTATATGCTGATATTGAAAACTCATTTCTACTGAGTTCCAAACAACAGAATTGAACCAATATTCACTACCCATTGCAACCAACCAACCAACGATAGAAATTATATATGCGCAAAAACTTACCAAATAAAAATTAAACGTAAACATCTATTGATAACGCCTCCCTCGTGAATTTGCAACCTTTGTTTCTTCTTCCAATTTATATATACCTATTTAGGGAGACGAGGAAAGGAGAGTGGGTACCCGAAAGCTAGATGCTAGAACCAAACTTGGGTGGACGACCGGACTCGCAAGAGAACAGATCGGGAAGATAGTCGGATTCATTGCCTTGCCAGTGTCTCTAGAAGTAGAGAGAGTGGGAGACACTCAGAATTTAGCCCTAATTTGCCCTGTTGTGTTCCTTTCATGAATTTGGGGGAGATATTCAGAAAAGAAAATGGGAAAGAAAAAAAAAAGTGTATGAAAATGTTGTTTTATTTTGGATATGATTTATATATTCATTCACATTTTATTTTATTTTATTTATTTAAATTTTTTTTAAAATTTACGAATCAATACAGGGCAAAAAAAAATACAAACCTATAAGGATCCTATTTTGATAAGTAAGTGAAAAGTTAATTTTTTGATTTTTTTTAAAAAAATATACAAAAAAGTAAAAAAGTGATGTGACCTAAAAAATTAAAAAAACTAAATAATTGACTTTTAATTGTGTTGTCAAAATAGCCGAAGTATGATCGATTCAAGTACCATTTTGAACGATTTTGAAGGATAATTTACACTTTATCCATTTTCGTTTTTATCTTGACTTTTAATTTTTTTATTTTTTTTTTACTTTGATCTTTTGTATTTAAAGTTTTTTTTCAATTTATTTTAAAATTAATTTTTATTTAAAATTAAACAAAAATTATCACTTTAACTTTTGTATGATATTAATAATATATTATTATATTAGGGTTTAGGTTTGTGTTAGAGGAGTAAGTTATGTTAAGTATCTGTCAACGTATTTTTTTTTGTTTAATTTTGGACCTAAGCTAACTTTTTAAAATAAATTAGCTAAAATTTGAAGCATGAATGGCCAAAGTGAGAAAAAAAATTAAAATTTTTGGTGAAAGGCCTCTCCCATTGGGTCTTTTTTGTGTGAAATCCACATAATAAAATACTAGTTCCAAAAGTCCCTCAAATAAAAAAAATATGGTGAAAAGACTGAAATACCCTTCCATATAAATGGGCAAATATCAAACAATCGAATCGTTTGTCTCCCTCACTATGTTTCATCGCTTGAACTCGTTGCTCTGAAAATAAATAACAGAAATACACAATAACAAAGTAAAATTTTACTGTCATTGTATCAAAACAAAAAAAAAAACAAAACAAAACAAAACAAATAACATCAAAGTAAAATTTTACTCTCACTTTATCAAACAAAAACAAAACACATACTAGAGTAAAATTTTACTCTCATTCTGTCAAACAAAAACAAAGCACATACCAAAGTAAAACATTCTATCAAACAAAAATAGAGCATATACCAGAGTAAAATTTTACTCTCATTCTGTCAAACAAAATCAGAGCACATACCAGAGTAAAATTTTACTTTCATTTTGTCAAAAAAATACAGAGAGTAAAATTTTACTCTCATTTTGTCAAACAAAATCAGATCATACACAATAAAAATAAATCAAAAACAAAAACAAAAAAAAATAAAAATATTTAAAAAAATAATAATAATCAACAAATCAACATACCTGATTGAATTCAAACAATAATCAAACACGTGATTGAAACAAAACCTCTAAAACTCGATGAAACTCTCTAAATCTGATACAGATTTGTATAGATTTGAAACGTAATCTCTCATTTATTTGAGAGTGTTAATCGTTGATGACTGTAACATGCCAGGGGGGGTACCCACGCGCTTTAAACAGTTTGGACCCTCGATCTCTTTGATCTAATCTCACGAGTGCAATGTGAAACGTAGATGAGAGTCCAAATTTGGCAATTTTTATTGAAAATCCATTTTATTGCAATTTTGTCAAAAATGGACTGCATCATCAGATCTCAAAGTCGCCACCTAATATTTTGGAAAATTAGGAAACCCATGACTCGTGCCATGGCCACTGTTCGTCATAACCAAAGTTGTCTCGGTTCGGAACTTTAGATATGAGGGGGGAAGGTCATTAATTGAGCACCCCCTCTTACCCGATCAAAAGATCAGCCTTTACTAACCATGATATGAATTTTAGTTTCTTTATATGTTCATGTTCTGATTATTTAATAAATCCTAAAATTTACTATGTGAAGCATACAAGTATAGACTATGTCACCCACTTTGGAACAACTTGATTTCATGTAGTTTTGAAAGAGTTTTGAAGATGTACAACCCAAATTAATTGAGTTTACCAACATCAAAATCAATATTATTCCAAATTAAGCAACACAACCTCCATCCATTGGCATTCATAGAGTTATATCACATAAGCAAATAGCTTCATGGTAGAATGCTAAACATAGTATAAAAAAAAACACACACATACAAACGGGATGCTAAAGCATAAAAACTTACATGTTTGACGTCCCGCGAACAAGCTACAAAACAAAGTTAGTAAAACATGTATGATCTTATATACAAAATCCTAATGAAATTCACTCATGAGATGCAACTAAAGATTCGGCTTCTAAGATATGACATGTGAATCATCTCAAGAGCATTAGGTAGCGCACATAATCATATAGAAACTGATTAAATCTACAAATGCAAACTTAGCCGAATCAAGATTCATGAAACACAGATGCAAAGCATGGATATAACGAAAAACAAAATATGATGCATATTCACAAATAAAAAAGGCGAGTAAAAGAACGGGATAGAAAGAAGCGGGGCGGGAAATTATTACAACACTTGAAAGAATAATTACAAACCAAATTAGAGAGGGATGAGGAGAATATTACAACAAAATAAAATAAAATAAAAAACCTCACAAAACACTCAAAATAAAATAAATAAAAGAAAAAGCTTCATGTGCCTTAGAAACCACCAGAAGTTGGTTAACATCGGAAGACAATACCGTCTTGTCCAAAAGAAGCTAACCGGCCGACCAAATAGGCCTGTCGGCCAACTGGACCTAGCAAAACCTGTCTTGTTGCAAAACCAAGAAAAGGAACAAACAAGAAATATGTAGCTGGCTTGGCTAACTACTACCGGTTAGATTAAAACAAGGAAACAAAAATAGAAAGTGCAAAATTATAACAAAACTACAATGAACCTAAATTAAGAACACAAATATAAGATAGAACATGTAAGATTACAACAAAACTAATATGAAACTAATATAAGAGGATGACTTTAAGCTAGAAATGCAAGATTACTACACAACTACTATGAAACTAAAACAAGAAAACAAATATTAAGATAGAACATGCAAGATTATAACAAAATATGAACCTAAAACAAGAAAACAAATATAAGATAGAACATGCAAGATTACAACAACACTAACATGGACCTAAAACAAGAAAACAAATATAAAATAGAACATGCAAGATTACAACAAAACAAATGTGAAACTAAAATAAGAAAACAAAGAACACAACTACTACAAAACTAAGACAAGAAAATAAATATAGGATAGAATATGCAAGATTACAACAAAACAAACATGAACCTAAAACAAGAAAACAAATATAAGATAGAACATGCAAGATTACAACAACACTAACATGGACCTAAAACAAGAAAACAAATATAAAATAGAACATGCAAGATTACAACAAAACTAATGTGAAACTAAAATAAGAAAACAAATAACGCAACTACTACAAAACTAAAACAAGAAAATAAATATAAGATACAACATAATATGAAACTAACATAAGAAAATAAATATAAGATAAAACAAGCAAGAAAAATGAAAGAATTGAAAATTCACCTTGCAAAGAAAGATTGAACTTCTTGATTTTCAAACTTCCTCTTGATCACCCTCAAGATTGTGAATTATGATCTTAATCCTCAATTCAAAAGATTGGAATTTGAACTTAAAATAACGGTTTTGAACAAGTGTATGATCACTCTTTTCTTGGCAAGAATACTCTCTCTTTGGTTAAAGCTTTGAGTGATTTTTGACAAGGGGAGATGAGATGTAAGAGGCTATGTAACTTCACTAGTTTGGCAAAACAACTCTCTTGTTTTTAAGACTTCTTTTCTGTCAAATTCTAACACAATTTTAGCATTCTCTCCCTACCCTTCCCTTCTTCAAAATCCTTCTCCAATTCAAGACTAGAGCTCTCATTATATAGCCAATGTAAGTGGGCAATGGTGGAAGACAAAGTGGAGTTAATGGGGGACAATGTATAATGGAGGTGAATGATGAATGGTGATGGTGGTGTGTGCTTTAGGAAAATGGATTATGACATGAGATGGTGGGATGTGATTATGAAAGTAGGTAGTGAGTGGGGATGATAGGGTGTAATTATGAAAGTGGATGATGAGTGGAGATTGTGGGATGTGTAGATGGTGAGTGAAGATGTTGGGGGATGAGTGGGTGCACTTGAATGGATCAAAAAATGGCTCAATGGGGGGTCCCAACTGAACTAAAATCAAGAAAAACGGGGCTGCTGCTGTTTTGGGCCGAGTCAACAAAATCTACTATTAAGCCCAACTTCAAACGGGCATATCTCCCTCATCCGGACTTGGGTTTAGGTGGTTCTTGGGTCTAAATTGAAGCCCCAGAAGTCTACTTTCCAATGGTAGTGGCCTCACAATTAAATTCCAAGTGTACAAAGAGATATGCCTAATTTAGTGAAGGTTGTTCATTTCCCTCGGGCCCAGGTCAACAAAATCTGCTCTTATATCCAACTTCAAATGGGCATATCTCCCTTATATAGACTTGGTTTTAGGTGGTTCTTGGGTCTAAATTGAAGCCCCAGAAGTCTATTTTCCAATGGTTATGGCCTCACATTTAAATTACAAGTGTACAAAGAGATATGCCTAATTTAGTGAAGGTTGTTCATTTCCCTCGGGCCCAGGTCAACAAAATCTGCTCTTATGCCCAACTTCAAATTCAAATGGGCATATCTCCCTTATATGGACTTGGTTTTAGGTGGTTCTTGGGTCTAAATTAAAGCCCCAAAAGTCTACTTTCCAATGGTTATGGCCTCACATTTAAATTCTAAGTGTACAAAGAGGTATGCCTAATTTATTAAAGGTTGTTCATTTCCTTCTTAGTGATTTGATGCTCATTCTTTTCCTAAACTAGTTTTCTTTTATTCCCTCCTATTTCCTTCAAATCCAAACCTATAAAGAAGATGTTTTTAAATATTTTTTTAAAGAGTTCACCTCCCTTCCATTTATTTCCACTTTGTCCTTACTCAGTTTACTGAAAAGTGTAATATTTTAATTGAAATGGGAGCCTCGGAACATTGTAGAAACATTTTTAAAAAAAATTATTTTGAAAAGAGGGTTTTAAGGTCTAAAATAGTTTGGCCAAAAAATGTGTAAAGGTTGGGATTAAAGCTCAAATTCCATTTTTCTTATTGAGAATTCTGTGAAAAACACATTCTAATTGTCATCATTGGGTAATCAACAGAAAGCGCCCAAGTCTTAGGACTGGTCAAAATGGGGTGTCTACAATGACGAGATCGTGTATTGTTGACCAAGGGCGAGATCTTCAGATTTTGAGATAATCTTCATGGATTTCGCAGATCATCTTCACTGATTTCGCAAATCCTCCTCACTGAGCTCATGTATACAAGATCTGTGTATACATGAGCTCAAGATCCGTGTATATAAAAGGGCAATATGGTCAAAAAAAATACAAACTATAGAATATCCTTATTGAGCCACGTGTTTACTCAGGGGCTTTTTGAAGGGAAATTCATTGAATTGTCCTTTACCCTACAAAAATGCCCAAAAATGGGGGTTCACCAAAAATCCAAAAAAAAATTAATGGCTATAGTAGAAAAATGACCAAACATAAAGGGGCAAGTGTAATTTATACAGTTTTGAATTATCAAAAACAATTTTTAAATTTTTTGTTTAATATGGTGAATTTTTATGTTTTTATATTTAAGTCATTATTTTATTTTATTTTTTAAATGTACCTAATCTAAATATATACTTAAAAATAAGTTACTTGTAAAAAAAAAATTAAAAAGAATTCAATAAATATAATACATATATATATACTTTGGTATTTTTTTTGCATTTAGTGAATTTTTAGATTTTTTTTCCATAAATTTGTATTTTGTAATGTATTTAGATTAAGTAAATGAAAAAAAATAAAAAAAAAATTGATTTAAATATAAAAAATTATTAAAAATCAAAAATTCAAAATTTAAAATTCAAAAATTATTAATCTGACGTCTCGATTTTATTTTATAGATTTACCTTCTAGAATGTTATCTTTTATATTTACTTGTTCCCTCATGCGCTTTGATTGGATGTTAAATTGTTGCTTGTTGTCTTTTATGGGCTTCAAAGGACGGGTTTGGACTTTCCACTTTCTGTTTTAGACTAGCGAGATTAGGTTTGGGTTTGGGTTTGGGTTTGGGTTTGGGTTTGGGTTTGGGTTTAGGCTCATGTTTTTTTCCCTCCACAACCACAAATATGAATTTTAATAAAATCAATAAAGATAAAATTTAGATCTCAACCAAAAAATATATTTTTAATATATTATAATTAATTAATTTATTAGCTGGTCGTAGAGGTGTGCATGGGTCGGTTCGAGTCGGTTTTACCCTTAAACCGTTAGCCAAACCGACACATTCGGGGTTAGAAAACCAACTACCCGTCGTCGACTGAACTACAGTTCGAAATCGACCGAATCAAAAGTCACGGTTTGGTGGTCGGTTCGGTCGATTTTGAAAATTCGATAGGAATTTGTGAAAAAAATGGATTTGAGAGTTCAAAACAACAAATTGAGTTTATGTATATACACTTACAAATTACAGATTTGTGATAAAGAGAGTAAAACAAAGAAAATGGGGGGAGGGAAAAAGTGAAAGGGGGAGACCGCCTTCACTTATCGCTGTGGCGACCACCTTCACTCATCACAATGCCATCGCTCATCGCCACCAACACCAACACCATTGTTAACTGACCTCATCCGTCCTTGCCACTTGTAACGCCCTGCTATTTCATACATGAATCCATTGCAACCAATATAACAATTTACTCCAAAAGCCATCTTGTTCACTGAAATAAGATTTAAATTTATAATTTCCATGTTTACATGTCCATGAAACCTTGTACCCAACTCCAAGTTCAACAACAAAATGACAATTACAAAAGAATGACCCCATGGGTGTACAAGACAACAACAAAATAAATCTAACAGTCCTAGTACAAAACTATAAGTCTTCACCGCAAAATATTCTCAATTGTCAATCCCAACACTGCTTACTTCAAGTCACCACTATAGTTGTACAACATTATTTCCTGAAAAATAAATTAGGGGTGAGCTATATGCCCAGTAGGAATACATTTAACCAAGTATTTAATCATTCAAATAAATTTATGGCATCCTTGAGACAAAACATAATAAGGAGTTATGAACACACGTAATCTTCACCAATTATGTAAATACATAACCATTAAGCATGGACAATTACATTTCACACCTTTACAACACACATTTAAACAATCACATCAATGGAAAACAAACCATGAGTCCCATGTAAGAGTCCAACACAAGTTGCTTTAGTTTAAAAAAAACATCCCCACATTTGCCGGCTATTATACGGCGAGAAGTGGGCTCCTCAAGAAAATCATCTGTTTTTCTACTTTTGCTGGCTATTATATGGCAGGACTGTGTGGACACCCTAAAACATCTTTCCCACATTCGTCCAGCGATAAGCCTAGACAGGGCATTTGGGCACCTTTTTAACCTCCCCACGCGCGGGTACCAACACAACACCACATTTTTCAAAACTGACTCTTATCCGGACTCATGCACAATTAACCATTCTATCACATTTTAATTCCATCAACAAGCATCCATCATCACAATAGATAAAACACCACATAATATTCAAAGAATAATAACATTCAAGTCACAATTCATTTACCATATCCACATTCACATCTTTCATCTCTTTATTATTTACAATATTCCATGAATCAAAGGAAATTCCATTCAATTTAGTGTTTCCTACTCAAATTGAGAATTTAGGGTTTTACCAAATTTGGGGGGCTTTCTCCTTCATCATAGATATAGGTTTTAATAACATTTATATACATATTTTGTTAAAAGGATTTAAGAAATATCAAGCAATATCAAGTAAAATAGTTTATTCATGTGAATATGGTTTTAATCCAACAAGATCTTCAAATTAGCTCATAAGTCACAACAATACCATAAAATTCTCCAAAATAAAGAAATACTAGGGTAAAAGTATCCATACCTCAAGATTGGAAGCTAAGGATGAAGACCCATCTTGAAACTTCAATGAAATCGCAAAACAATCGGTAAAAGTCTTGATCCATGCTTGTTCTTCAACCTTCTTAAAAGATTTGGGGTGAATCTTTGGTAAAAAGAAGAGAAATCAAGAGTTTGGAAGATTAGGATTTCGGGTTTGGAGGATGGGAGGAGAAGAGAGGGAGAAAAATAAAGTTTTTGAGCCAAAAAGTCACTTTATAATGTCTGTTAGCGACCTGGTCGCTCGAGCGAAGGAAGCTTGGCTTGAGCGAAGGAAGCTTGGCTTGAGCGTAGAAAATAAGCTTCCAAAATCTTTGAAAACCGCCCAGTTCGTTCGAGCGAAGAAAAGCTCGCTTGAGAGCGAGCAAGCATGCTTCCAACATAAAAACTTAAAATTCAAACAAGTACAACTCTCTCGTTCGGACTTCGTTTTAGGTCATTCTTGTGTCCAAATCGAAGCCCCGGAAACAAGCTTTCCAATGGTTCCAGCCTCATATTCAAATTCAAAGTATGGAAGGGGAAAAGGGCAAAAGAGTGAAGATTGGTCAAAAATGAAAACTCACATTTGGGGCTTTTGATCTAATCTTGCCTAAATACTTTGTTGAGGCTTCAATCAAGGTTCCAAACATCACCCAAGGGCCCTCAATTATAATATTTAAAGTTCACTTGCCAACCCATCAATACCAAAAGTTCGACAACCATACAAGTTTTAAGGTGACGGGCACTAATTTACACCAATCCGATACGAATTAGAATCTGAGTCATTACACCACTGCCCATCACCATCGGAATAGAAATGGAAAGAAAAATAAAAAGAAATAGAAATTAGAGAGGGTAAGAGATGATGAGTTTGTCTATCAGAGAGAGAGAGAGAGAAAATGGGTGAGGGAGAGAGTCAAAAGAATAAAGAGAGAGAGAGAGAGAGAGAGAGAGATGGAGATGAAAGGTTTGAGAAGTCAAAAGGACTGAGGAGAGAGAGAGACACACAAGAGTAAATGAAGTTGTCAAATATCTGTGAGAGAGAAAAAAATAAAGGAATATATTTTTCTTGGGAAAATAGATATGGCCTTGGAAAACATATACGGAGTATTATATATCTCTCAGATTTATTTGAGATGGTATATATCTCATCTAGGGGTGTGCGCGGTGCGGGTTGGTGCGGTTTAGGAGAAAAATAGAAACCTTACAGCGAGTAGCAGATTGATAAAAGTGTCATTAGAAATTGCCTTTTTTCTTACCAAAACCCGGCGGTTCGGTTGGCAAATAGTGACGGATTTGCCTTAGCGGTTTGGGCAGATTGGCGGTTTATAAAAAAATATAATTTAAATTACAGAACTTGAATCAAAGAGTAAAAAGATCTAATTTATAAATTAACTAAAATAGTCCAAATTAAAATATCCATCTAATATAGCATTAAACATTAACAAACTAGTAAACTTAAAATCCAACAATCCAAACAAATTATATAATAACAATTTAACAAGGCAATAAACACTAAATTAATACTAAGGCATGGACGAGTCTTACTTAAATTTTTGGCATTGTGGTAGTGGTAGAATTAACAACAGTAGTTGATTTTGCAGTTGGTGTAGGGGGGTTTCCACCAACAAAGCAGCCATCATTTGTATTTTCTTCATCCATGATCTATTACAAAATAAAAAATTTACAATGATGGTGAGAGTAACATAAATATAAAAAAAAATTACAATGATGATGAGAGTGGATTGTGCTTTTGCTCTTTATGCAATTGATTTAATTATTTGTCTAACGATAACTGAGATGAGAGTAACATAAATTCTAAAGCTAATCCACATAAATTCATATAAATTTATGAGAGTAACATATCCACCTGTGAATCCCAAATAAAAATTATCAATATGGGTTTAAAATAAAAAAAAATTAAACAAAAAGGCACAGAGAGATAGAGGGCATTAAAGATATATTGTTTATTTGTGAAGAGAGCAGAGAGAGAGAGAGATAAAGAGCATATCGACATTTGTTGATTAACAGAGAGAGGGGAAGGCGATTAGCAGTGCAAAAGAGAGTGAGATAGAAAGAGAGAGCAACGAGAGAGATAGAGAGAAAACAAAAAGGCACATACCAATCGGCAAGGAAAAAGAGCGGCAGTGAGGAGAAAGCAACAACGGTGAGCAGAGACCAGCGGCGGTGTCGGAGAGCAACAATGGCGAGTGAAAAGCAGCGATGACGAGTGAAATGGTGGTGACAACAAGGCTATGGCAGCGCCGATCGCAAGGTAAGGAAGAGGAACAAGACTAGAGCCCTCAAACCAGCGGCGATAATGAATGAGATGAGATGTTTGGGTGTCAATTAGGTTTAATTGAGAAATTATTGTGTGTGTGAGTATATCTACATTTGGTATGATAGATGTAATCTAAAGGTTCAGATGTAACTTGTTGGATCATGCGTATATAGCAGAATTTGTGCAAATTATGTAAGGGCGGGTCGAGTCGATTACATAAGCGGGTTAGCATTTTCCAATAGCTACCCGCGCGCAACCCGCCATTGCTGGGGCTCTCACCCGCCCAACCCACCCGCCAAAGCTGGAGAAATGCGCGGTTCAGAGCGATTCAGTGCGGTTTTGACGATTTTGGCAGTATTGTGCACTGCCCTAATCTCATCTCAGACTTGAAAAATGTGAAGAATTTATTGATAAGGGGATTAGGTGAGTTGTCATATAACTCTGACTCGGAAATGACAAGTGGTTTGGAAATACTCCAGAATCCAGTCAAACGTCTTTGATCCTCTAATTGCTACCTGAAAAAGGGATGAACACTCCGGTCGGGGATGCCGGAATTAGCACTCCGACGGACAAGTTAGTATTCTCTCTAGTTTACTTTTATTTCAAGTTACTTTCTTTATTCTCACATACCTCCTTTGGTTGACATTTCTCCCTTTTTATATTACCTCTGGGCCCGATGGTCAGGCCCACTCTTGATCTCGCACGTAGTTACCTAGTCGGCCTTCCAGTTGAGTGTTGGCTCCTGTTCGGCTCCTTATATGGCTGATTCGTTTATTCGACTTTACGAGCCCTTGGTCAGGGCCGAATATCTTTGGCTGGATGCCGATCAAATGCCTTGGCCTCTTCCTAACTGATTTAATTCGGCCTCCCCAATTGCCCCCCGAACATCCGACTAATACCAATTAGCCAGCATGTTTGGTTTTGCGTATGGAAAGTCAAAAATACGGCACTTGCACTTCTTCCAATACCGAAACGTCAGAATGAACACGGTTTTAGAAATCATTATAACTTCTCGCCCCTTCATACACATTGTTCATTTAATACGATACAAAACCGCGCTATTTTTTTGAATATTTTTTGAATGTGCAAGGCTTTTTGGTTTGTTCACAGTATCACTCTTCCAAGACATCTGCGATTTCTCCCTGCTCCTGATTGTCCTTCTCTCTCTAAACTATAAGTTCTTCTCTTCTTGATATTTCTTTCTCATTCCAGCTCCCATTTTCTTGTTCGTTTTTTAGTTAGCGTGTTTTCTATTCCGATTTAAATGGCGAAACACCTGAAAGATCTCCCTTCTGCGGACTGTATTTCTGCCTTTCAACGCCATTTCTCCATTCCAAATTACATCTATCTGTCACTCGTGACGGACAACGTAGTTGATATGGAGAGGGCTGATGCAAGTACAATCATCTTCTTCCTCTTATCAATCGCTGGGGACCGGGTCTATTTCCCCATTCATTCGTTTCTGAGGGCCGTTCTCCATTATTGGGGTCTACTCCCTTCACAACCAAATGTAAAAAAATTTCAAATAATAATGGGCATAGTAGAATTAAATCGCCAACTTAGGATTAACCTAGGAATCCTTGCTATTCGGCATTGTTATGCCCTAGTGAAATCTTCTGGTCAGCAGGGACGCTACTTCCGCAGGGCCAAGGACACTGATCACCACTTGGTGGCTATGCTTGCCAGTTCTGGTAAGCGTGTTGATGACGTCATGGTCGTTGTCCGAGGTAACTAGGAGTTTGGCAAAGATGAAGATCGCCTGGATCCTGTGCTTAGGCAAAAAAGCGAACCAGGTGGTCGTACAGACCCTTTTTTTTTTTTTTTGGCATATTTCTTATATGTTTACTCGGCTTCGATTCCATGAACTTAATTGTTTTGCTTGTGTAGGTAACGATTTGAAGAAAGCACTCACTTCGGCCGACGATGTTGTACTTGAGCAAGTCAAGACCACGCTCGAATTCTTTGGCCGTCCAAACCTTCAAAAGCAAAGGCGAGCCGCCCACATGTTACTTCAATACGATCCGACGTATTCGACTTTTTGGCTGCAGATCACATCCCAATTCCAAGAGGTGAACAACATCTTATGGCACTCATCTTCCCAAACTTCAAGAGCCTTAGGGACATCGGCCTTAAAGGTTTAGATTCGGATGCAGGCGGTGAAGTCGGCGATCAGGCCGCTGAGCAGCCGGGCCAGTCCAGCTCGAATGGGTCTGAGGGTCGTTTGAGGGAGGAAGTTGACGCGGCTCTTAACTTAGCTTTTGAAGAAGTTGGCTTCGACCTCCCATCCACTCTAGGCCGAATTGACACATCTTTAGAAGAGGATATTTTCACCGATCTAGGAGACCTACCCTGCACAGATCCTAAAAACATGGCTAGGGAATTGCTCGCACAAATGGTGAGAAGAAAAAATGCCGAAAAGATGGCAGCCCGCAGGAGGACCGAAGCCGCCAGATCTGAACCTCCATCTGCTCCTGTTGAGGCTGAACCTTCACCACCTGCTCCTATAGAGGACATGGAGCAAATTGTTGTGGCCGAATCGATCATTGAGCCAAACAACCAAGTTGCCAAACAAAGGGGGAAAAATGCCCCACCGAGATTGAGGCCGACTTTTCTGAAGACTTAGCCGAGAAACGGCCTCGCATAGAATAGTCCCAAGACTTGGCAACGCCGTTTATTATCTAACCCCAAATCAAGAACACGCTGGTTTCTATCGATGCGTCGGCTCTAAAGGACCCCACCATGGCTCTAAGCGTGGCCTCGTCGATCTCCTTGTCGACGAACAGGGCTACTTTCCGTGTAGAACTGGACGTGGTTTCGATAGCATTAGCTGCTCAGTTGGCAATATTGGTACATAATTGGCAAATTTTATACTTCATTTCCTTTGTATTCCAATTAAATTTTCCATGTTTTTGTTTCAGGTGGCAGGCAAAATCGCAAAAATCGGCCGCCGTCACTATGACGCCGTTGAGTAAATCGGCTTACTTAAAGCCGAAGTTGAAAACGAAAAGGGCAAAGCCAAAGAGGCTCTAGCCGAATTGGCAATGGCATCTCTAAGAGCCGACTCCGAGGCTAGAAAGGCAGAAGAGGAGCAAGCTAGGGCCAACGCTGAGGAAGAAAAGGCCAAGAGCGCTGACCTACTCAGGGCGGCCACTGAGGAAAGGGCGAATATGAGTGATGACACACTCAAATTGGCCAAGGAGGCGATCGCGAGGCTAGAGGCCGACTTGGAAGAATCGAAGAAGGCAAAAAAAATCGCCGACTCTGAGATTTCCAAGGCGTTCGAAGCCGAAGAGAATGCCACCATGGAAAAGTACATGGAGGAGGTGCCCAAGTTTGAAAACTGGGACTTCAAACACGGCTGGCTTAAAGCCTTGGTGGCCGCCAACGTGACATTGGGGCAACCGATTCCATACGAGCAGCTAGATATTAAGCCGTTGGAATCAGACCTCGAAGAATAAAATAGAGCTAGTGTAATTTTGCTTTATGTTAGGCATCTTTTGCATGTAGTTTTTGTAGGTTTTTGTTCATTTTGTTTGTAAGTTTGTTGTAGGGCAGTTTTCATGTGTAAAGTGACTGTTTGTCTTTTGTATTCAGTTTATTAATGAAAATCGCCCTTTTTGTCACTATTCTGAATTTGCTAATTTAGATTGATGGATAAGTAGGACAATGTGCCATAATTCCGCATTAAATTTAACCTTGCAATATTTGGCTACAACATAGTATGTCGAATCAAATAAACGGCGCAATGCTAAGCTTGTCTGGCCAAGTGGGATAGTGTAATGTGATTTGGTTATAGCATAATATGCCGAATAATCATATATTTTCCCTTGCTCCATTTGGAAGTTCTTTTAGAGCTAAATAACACATACAGTTTGCAATGTTAACATAATCTGCCGAATAAAATATACGGCCCCATGCTAAGCTCGTCTGGCCAAGTGGGGCAGTGTAATGTGATTCGGCTATAACATAATATGTCGAATAATCATATATTTGCCCTTTCTCCATTTGGATGTCCTTTTAGAGCCAAGCGGACTTAATAGTCCATGACCCCAATGTGGCGGCAGAATTCACGTGGCAAATATTTCCGCCAGAGGTGCAACAGTCGCTCGTCGGCCGGGGTGATTGCGAAATTTTCAAGGAAGGTATACATGGGTCGATCCAAGGACTTTACAGCGCGTATAAAATCGGCATGTGCCTGCGCGCAGTGAAAAGAGAGCTCGAGCAAAAAGAGGGGCGCATTCGAGATTTGGAGCGCCGAGCAGAAAAAGCCGAGAATGAACTAAAAAATGCTAAGGTGGCAAAGACGCAGTCGGCATGTGCTGCAAACTCGGTTGTCATGGACAGAGTCAACCAGCGCCTGTTGGATCACGCTATGGCCGATAGAGAGACAACAAACATGTTTGCCAAAGAGGCTATTGTAGACACCCCATTTTGACCGGCCCTAAGACTTGGGCATTTTATTTGACCACCCTCACCAGAAAAATCAAATTGAGAAAAAAAAAAATGATTTTGTGTGTTTGTACAAATTTTAGGTGTGTTTTTTGGCATGTGATATTTTATAAATAAAACATGATAAAAATAAAAAAAAGGGAAAATAATAAAACAAAAAAATAAAATAGAAAATAAAAGTCATATCATGGTTTAGTAGAGGCCGATCTTTTGATCGGGTGAGTGGGGGTGCTCATTATTGACCTTCTCCTCTCATACCTAAGGTTCCGAGCCAAGCATCCTTGGTTACGACGAACAGTGGCCTTGGCGCCGAGTCATGGGTTTCCTAATTTCCCAAAATATTAGGTGGCGACTCTAAGATCTGATGACGCAGTCCATTTTTGACAAAATTGCAATAAAATGGATTTTCAATAAAAGTTGCCAAATCTGGACTCTCATCTACGTTTCACATTGCACTCGTGAAACATGAGATCAAAGAGATCTCGGGAGTCCGAACTGTTTAACGCGCGCGGGTACCCCCCGGGCATGTTACAGTTTCTGGCGACTCTGCTGGGGATTTATGAAACCTTGACTCGAACTCCATGATATGACTTTTATTTTCAGTTATATGTTTATTGCATTGCATGCATTGGTGCACGTAAAGTTCCTGTGTTGCCCAGATACTGGTGGGAGCACAGGCATACTTTTTGTGGCACTACACCTATCTCTACATTACTTTGGAGGCCTTGTGTTATAATCTTTTGAGATCTGAAAGTTCTCAGACTTTGAAGAGAGGCTAATATTGACTCTTCTGAGTTCCTAAGATCTTCATTGGTTATGGCTCAAAGGACTCTTTGGTAATGTCACCTTGACTTCAACCCTTAGAGTAGAGCTAACCTTGTACATATAGTAAGCTATAGTACCTTTCAAATTAGGACAGGATGCTTTCCCATTTCTAGGATGTATGATACCGCTTGTTTGAATAGTGAACCCTAGATCATTTCAAGCTAGGACAGGATAACCCTACCCTCCATAGGGGTGTTTGTTCTCTTTCCTGCTATGTGTTATGTGCAATGTGTTGGATCTATACAGGGATTCTCAAATTCGAATGAGTGGTTCAGGTTGTTCAGTTTAGCACCATTACTTCAAAAACAAAAAAAATAATAAATAAATAAAACATTAAATTAAAAAAAAAATATAAATAAAATTTCGACCATCTCTGTGATTGGGGAATGACTACCCGTTGATTGCACGAGCTTTATTTTGAGTGTTGTGGCTGGCCCACACCTTGACTGGCAATTTGAAAATGGTTTTATTTTGAGATCTGAATTGAGTATTGAGTCTAAGTTTGATTCCACCAAGTTTGTAGAGTTAGAGTCAGGCTCGAGTCAGCCTAATGAGTCAGAGTCTGTTAATTTCGAGAGTGCTAACCTAGACATTTCTGTCTTGTCTAGGTCTTCTTTATCATTTTCTTTTGAGTCTGTGTCATTACTGAGTCATAGTCTCTTTTCAATAAACAGAAAAAACAAAAAAAAAATGCCATAGAGTCTGCCTACTTTTCTGTGCCTTTAAATCATCGCGTTGACCAAAGTTTTTCAAAACTTTTTCCAAAACTCTGATAAAAACGAAGAGGAAGAATTTCCTCGGGATTTGCAAATTTTGATCAACTGAGAGGAAGAGAGGTGTGCTAAGCCTTTGATGAAGAAAATCATTTTTGTTAATGTGGGTACTGAGAAAGATCCTGGCTTGGTCCAAATTGGTTCTATCTTGTCTTCGTAAGAGTACGAGTGATTAGTCACTTTGTGAAAAGATTTCAAAAACTGTTTTTGCGTAGTCCTACGAAAACATGCCTGGAATTAGTTATACAACATAGGATCCCTCTTGACTCGTGGTCCGACCTCCTTCGCTCCTTAGCTTTCAAACCTTGATCATTCAAAGTGTAAGGCTTGCATAGCCGAATTGGAAATAGCCCTTGAACTAGGGGCCATGATGTGATTCAAATGAAGGCAGCCCTTCAACTAGGGGCAATAAGGTCGAATATGATTTAGATTGGAAATAGCCCTTGAACTAGGGGCAATGATGTGATCCAGATTGGAAACAGACCTTGAACTCAGGGCAGAGAATGTGATTTGGATTTGAAACGGCCCTTGAACTAGGGGCAAAAGTGTGAGGCTTGCATAGCTGAAATGGAGGTAGCCCTTGAACTAGGGGCAACTAAGTACCACCCTTGAGAGGCTCGCTGGGCCAAAAACCCGGAAGGGCGACCCAGGCAAAAGTTAAAGCACAAAAAAAATAATAATAATAATAAAAAAAAAAAAAAAAAAGCTCGCAAGGTTGAAAACCCGAAAGGGCGGCTTTGGCAAAAGTTAGAGCGTAAAAGGAGAGTGTCAATACTCGAGTGAACCTTAGCCAAAACTATGTAGGGCCTGTGATTTAGATTGGAAACAACCCTTGAACTAGGGGCAAGAAGATCGGATGTGATTTAAGATTTGAAGCAGTCCTTGAACTAGGGGCAAAAGGTTGGATGTGATCAAAGAGTTAAAACTGAATCGTCTCCTAATGAAGACCGCCTAGAAATGAAAAACCCAGAATTTGAGAGAATGAATTTTATTCTTGAAGGACAGCCGAGTTCCTATCCACTACACTAGGGGCAACACTAGGGGCAAATTCGGACCCAATTAGCCTAGTCCCTACATCATCATATCTACTGGTCAAGTGTAGTAGTTGTTCTCATAGTTGGCTTAGAGATTCCCCAATCAACATGGACAAGTTAAAATGAAAGTAACCCTTGAGAGGCTCGCTGGGTTGAAAACTCGGAAGACCCAGGCAAAAGTTAGAGCAGAAAAACAAAAAAATAGAAACTCAAAAAAAAAAAAAAAAAGAAAATGAAATGAACAAAAATCGAAATCAAAATAAAAAAGAAAAAAAATAGAAAAATGAAAAAGCTCGCAAGGTTGAAAACCCGAAAGGGCGGCTTTGGAAAAAATTAGAGCACAAAAGGAGAATGTCAATACCCGAGTGACCCTCAGCCCGAACTACGATGGCCTGATTCCTATCTTTGGGATACGTAGGTAGCTTCATCTCGAAGTTCGGCCCCCATAATTTTTCAACTCATTCATTTTGTCCATGTTTTGATTGGTGTATCTTTAGTCGACTTGGTTGTCCTATCCGTGTTTGATTGGTGTATCTTCATTCTACTCAGTTCAACTGGTTTGATTTAACTTGGTTCAGTTCGGTTCAATTCAATTTGGCGGTTTGGTTTGGCGGTTCGGTTCGGTCCGGTCCAGTTTTGCTCGACTTTATTCGATTCGGGTTGGCTTGGTTCAAATATCACCTTTGATTATCTGGTTTGGGACTATGCACCCCAATGGTTGATTCCATGTTAGTTGAGTAGTGGCCATTTGCGAAAATAGGTTTTGATTAATTTGAATGAAGCTGACTAATTTTTCTCGAAAATTGTTCCATTTTTGTAAAACTTGGACCATTCTTTGGATTTGAAAAGGGAAAATTTTCAGTGCTCACAGTTTAGCTTACATGATTTGAAACAGAAAAATGGAATAAGTATGCTAATCTAACTCTCATGTTGATCAAAACATTTTTACAAAAAAAAAATCAAGAAAAAAAAAAAAATCAAGGCAATGAATTAGGGGCATAGTTGAGTTAGTGATTCTGTCTTTTCCACCATTCGAGTCAACTCCTCAGTGTATATTCGTGTGTCTTCGTACCAGTCAGTGTATTTATACCAGTCAGGGTATTCATACCAGTCAGTGTATCGAAGTGTGTATCCATACCAGTCAGTGTATTTATACCAGTTAGGGTATTTATACCAATTAGTGTATATAAGTGTGATCCTTTCATACCAGTCAGTATATTTATACCAGTCGGTGTATTTATACTAGTCAGTGTATATAAGTGTTCAGGTCAGTAAAGAGTCAATATTCAATTCAGAGTTCAAATTTCAATCAATCTTAAATTCAATCAAACAAAAATGTTTTCAAGTTCAAAGTGATATGCCAGTCACACCATTGATATACAAAACTGAAACTTTTTATACAGTTAGGGGAGGACATCCCCGATTACAGAGACTCAAAAAAAAAAAAAAAAAACAATAATAATAAAAAAAAAGAAAATACAGAAAAAAGAGAACCAGAAATAAAAAAAACAAGAAAAAAAAAAGGGGATCTTGTTCTTCTTCTTCTTCGCCGGTGCCGGCCACATGCGGACTTCACTTACTCGGCTCTTCCATCGCCGAGCTCTTCCTCTTTTTGTCATCAACCTTCGAAGGTCCTGCTCCAGTGCTTCCACCGAGAACCACCACAGTGTTTCCGCCGACAGAGTCGGCTCCCCGCCGACCATCAAAGGCGAGGTACGAAGATGCCCCAAATCGGTCATAGAGGTGGAGTGCCTTTTTAGCTCCTTGTTTTCAGCCTTCAGCTCCTTGTTTTCAACCTTCAAGGCACAGATCTCTGCCCGTGCATCTCTGTACATGCACTGGAGGAGGAGAGAGTTGGGCATGAGCTGGTTATACCTCACATGCCTTGCTCTGCAGACGGTGAGACAGGTTGGTGACCGCCGCCACTGTCTCCATACAGGACCTCAACGTGTAGTGATTGGCCTCGATGTCATTTTAGTAGCCATCACTTGCTCAACTGTTAGTGTGGGAAGATTAGGTTGAGTGAGAGCAGGGGCACTTGGCCCAGAAGAGCTCGATGGATTATTAGATCTGAAAGAGAGAGAAGGGGCGAGACGAAGCCATGTATAAGAACAAGAGATGGCAGAAACGAAAAAATGAAGAAGAAGACAGTCACAGAGAGTGACAGAAAACAGAAGAGAGAAAGAAAGGGAGTCACAGAAACGACGAGGAATAGAAGGAGAAGGAGAAAGATGAAGAAGAAGATGGAAGAGTGATGAGAGCGATGAGAAGAGTAATGGAGAAGAAGCAGAAGAAGAGAAAAGAGATACGGAAGAGAAGAAGAAGACAGAGAAGAAGACAAAAGGAGAGAGCCGAGAGAGCCTGCAATTCGAGGCATGCTTTTGTCGGCCACTAACGCAAAAGCTGGGCCTCGTGTCAGGCGTGGCTATCAAAAGAAGAGAGAGACGCGGGAGAGTTGTGTATGCATATATGTATATATATTGTATAGTTATGTAATATAGATATTTGTTTGAACATTTTGGTCATATGAGTGGCTTGGGTTCAGTGGTGTGGCTCAATGGTTGAAGGCTGAAGGTTGAGTCCAAGGTCAGGGGTTCGAACCCCGCATCGAGTCTTTCTTTGTTTTGTTTTTGTTTTTTCCACCTATATATAGATATATATAGTTGTTTGAATTGTTTCTGTCACAGGTGTGGCTTGGGTTCAGTGGTTTGGCCCAGTGAGTTAAGGATTGAAAGGCTGAGCCCGAGGTCAGGGGTTCGAACCCCACATCGAGTTTGTCTTTGTTTTGTTTTCATTTTGGTTTATGTATATATATGTCTTGTATAGTATATATCTATATTTGTTTGTATATTTTGTCATAAGAGTGACGCGGCTCAGTGGTTAAGGACTCGAGGCCGAGCATGAGGTCAGGGGTCGAAACCCCGTATCCTCACATCCATGCATTTTGTGTTTTCCTTTCTTTTTGCGTGTTTTGCGTGCGTGTGCTGACGTCAGCAAACGGAATATGCCTTCTCAGTAACGGCATCTTCCCACTGACAGTAGCAAACAGAATATTCCCCACCTGTGTATATATCCGTATATGTTTGTGTATAGGTCCGTATATGTCTGTGTCATATATACCTGTATATATATTGTATATGTCTGTGTATATAGCTATATATATTTGTGTGTCGTATGTACCGTATATATCTGTATTTTGTCTATATATATCTGTGTATATATTCGTATATGTATAGGTCCGTATATGTCTGTGTCGTATATATATGTAAATATACTGTATATATCTGTGTATATATCTGTATATATCTGTCTGTATGTTGTCTGTATATGTACATATATGTGTGTATTTATATGTAAATATCTGTGTATTATCCTGGTTGTGTTTGCAATGAGTTCCTAGGAGACCAACTGCGACGGTGAAAACTAGAGTTCGAATGGCGATGCCTAGAACGCAAAAGGTTCGGGATTTCCGAGACTAAAGCCTGGTTTAAATACCCAGGGGTGTATCCCCGGCTTGAAATCTGTATGGTAGCCCCATAGGTTGAGGTAGCTTGTATGCGCCTCAACTCTGGAAACTGAACCAACCTAGTCTGTCACCCAGTTGGAGAATAGGGAAAGTTGTGAATATGATCAGTTCTCATTTGTGCGGTATGCACATTTGAATGCGATGCAACCCCCTTCTCACTTGTGTGGTATGCACATGTGAATGCGATGCAACCCCCTTCTCACTTGTGTGGTATGCACATGTGAATGCGATGCAACCCTCTCCCATTTGTGTGGTATGCACATTTGGATGCGATGCAACCCTCTCCCATTTGTGTGGTATGCACATTTGGATGCGATGCAACCCTCTCCCATTTGTGTGGAATGCACATTTGGATGCGATGCAACCTTCCCATTTGTGTGGTATGCACATTTGGATGCGATGCAACCCTCTCTCCCATTGTGTGGTATGCACATTTGGATGCGATGCAACCCCCTTCTCATTTGTGTGGTATGCACATTTGGATGCGATGCACCCCCTCTCTCATTTGTGTGGTATGCACATTGAATGCGATGCAACCCCCTCTCTCATTTGTGTGGATGCACATTTGAATGCGATGCACTTTTCTCTCATTTGTGTGGTATGCACATTTGAATGCGATGTACTATAGCGACCCCGGTCTTTCCCATTTGATTAGTGTACCCGACTTATGTTCCGTGGATTCCGCTGTTATATTTGTTGTTGTTGTCCTTTAATTTCCTTATTCTTGGGTTATAGGATGTGGTTTAGCAGGTTGATTGCAGATTGGTTGGGTTAGAAACCAAGTCTGCATGTTCAGTTTTGGCTTGGTCGCTCGAGCGAGCTTCTCTTCGCTCGAGCGAGGTCTTCGTTTTTGGTTCTTCGCTCGAGCGAGCTTCTCTTCGCTCGAGCGAGCGTGCGTCCAGTACCTAGACCTGAGAGCAGTGTATCTTGGCTCGAGCGAGCTTTCTTCGCTCGAGCGAGCTGTGGTTTCTTTTGGCTTCGAGCGAGCTTCTCTTCGCTCGAGCCGAGGTAAGTTTTCGCTTTCTGGTCGCTCGAGCGACCGGTCTTCGCTCGAGCGAGCCTGTCTAGTAATAAACACAGCAGCGGGTTTTTAAGCAGTTTTTTTCATCTTTTTCTCTTTTTGATCCCAAACCCTAGGTCCGTCTTCTCTTCTTCTCTAAACAACCTTCTCTCCTAGGATTGATCTAGTTAGGGTGTGTTTTTACCCTAGTTGCTTTACAAATAAGGTAGAGGAGAGTGAGGGCTTTCATTTAATCTGAACAAACTTGGATTTGGAGCACTTTGGAGTTTGGGCATCATCTTCTCTTCTTCTTTCTGAGTTATTTGCTTCGAGGTAGGGATTTCCTACTCCATTTATATACGTTTTAATAATCCTAAGTATTGGTATTTTGGTATGTGGGGGTAGTTTGGTAAATTTGGGAGAAACCCTAGGGTTTGACATAGATTAATTTGTATAATTAATTTGGGAAAAATGTGGAATTGGGTTTAATTCATGAAATTGGGGGATTATGAGACTGAATGACGTAGTTGGATAATTTAACCACCTATTGAAATTACATGTGTTGTGTATTTATTTCTTGCTTAGAAATAACTGTTTTGGGCTATCGGTGGAGGATAGTCATGATTGTTGTAGACATTGCATGTGGATTAGGCAAAATTGAAATTAATCACTTGATTAAGTTGTTGAGTATAAAGGTTGGAATAATACGTTAAAAGTTATGTATTGATGGATTGTGTATATGACTTTATGTTTATATGCCTTACTTGTGTATGGGAGGAGATAGGTGATGTACTCCACGGTTTAGGGGAAGATGGGGGATGTACCTCTAAACCGGTTAATGATTATGGGAAGATAGGTGATGAACCCAGGGTTGCTGCTTATATGCGCGCCTATAGCAGAGATACAGCTCATATGCTTATCTATTTGATATGATACATCACCAAAATGTGTATCAGTTGGGAAGTATGGAAGTGAATTTGATTGTGATTGATGCAATAGCTCATATGCTTATCTATTTGATATGATACATCACCAAAATGTGTATCAGTTGGGAAGTATGGAAGTGAATTTGATTGTGATTAATGCAATACCAACTTGTGTATTTGTTATGCTATATGAGAGGTTTAACTTGATTTGTTATCCCTGTTGAATTGGAAAGATTGTTAATAAGAGATGAAATCCCCGTTGAGTTATTTGGGTCAGGTTCTGAGCCATAATTGGAAGGTGAATTATGCCATAGACAAAGTGTCATAGGCAATGTAGACATTTGTGTCATGAAATTGTAAATGGATTATTTTGTGTTAACCATGTATCAGCTGCTACTGCTTTAGTTAATTCTTATGCTTGGTTTAGTATTTCTTTACTGGGCTGTGGCTCACCCTATATGGGAACTTTATTTTCAGGTTCAGGCGGTTCACTACCTCCAAGGACTTAGCTTGTGAGGATTTGGACTTGAAGACTTGTTTGATTTGTTTTAGTCGTTTTATTTGAATAATGTAAACATTCAAGCCTAGGGCTTTATTTGTTTGAGTTAGAACTCATGAATTTGTGTCCAAGTGTTGGCTTGGCAAGATGTAAGCCCGTAGGGCATTTATTTTGATGTTTTATTTCATGTTACTCTGATGATTTAAATAATATAATGTTTTTCTTTTAATAATGCATGCCTTGTGTTATGTTTAATGGGTTTAATTTTGAGGGCGTTACAACTTGGTATCAGAGCGTACCGGGTTTGAATACTTTGGGTACGTGGGAAGTGATTAGTATCACAATGGGTTCGTCTCGTTTGATAGAGACTTAGTGTAATGATTATATGCTTATATGATAACATGTTTATGTGACTATGTGGGTATGGAATGTAGTTTCTAGGATGTTGATTGGACCCTTGAGTCTCTAAAAGTCTTGTTGGAAAGGCACTTGATCAATGTTGTTTCTAACCGGAACTTTAGTGACGCCTTGGGACTATCATTATCCAGGGATGAAATTCGTAGGTGCTTATGTGATTATGTGCTTACGTGGTATGAATTATTATTGTCCAATGTATTAGGACGTGAGTGTTATAGTTTTGGCACATTATTTAGAATGCTAATGTCTTTATTTCCTTTATTAGGATGTCAGGACGAGGGAGTTTGGATTTTCCTCCTTCCGCTCGGGAAGAATTGAGGAAACAGTTTGTGGGGTTACGCCAAGGTACTACACCTTTGGCACAGTTTGAAGCGTGGTTTGCTAACCTGTCAATGTTTGCTCCAGAGTTAGTGGAGACGGAAGAATTGCGTTGTGCGGAGTTTGAGAGTAAGTTGTGTGACGACATCCGTGTTAGGATTGCGAGATCTTGGCATAGGAGTTACAGTGTACTTGTTGAGGCTGCGACTCATATAGAGGCAGCGGTACTAGCTATGGGGCAGAATAAGGAAGGGACCACGAATGTGAGTGTTGGTTGGGTCAGGGAGGAGGCCATCTCGGCAACTCCTGTGATTCAGGGTGTTGGTAGGCCTTTTAAGAGGCAGAAGTATTTAAACTCGCAACAGGGAGATCGGGTTAGAACTACCCTTTCAGTGACGGATTTGGGTTCGGGAGGAAGTAAACAGAGGGGCGTCACTTGTTTTAAATGTGGTCTGTTGGGCCACAAGGTGTCGGTTTGCCCACTGAGGAAGAGAGCTGGGTTGACAGTTCGACCAGTAGTGGCACCACCAGAATCTTTTGGTCAGCCAGATTTTGGATCGACAGAGCGCACAGTGGGGAGGCAGTTGTTGGAATCCCCACCAGTTCAGGTTTTGCACCAGTCGTATAATCGGGATCCACTTGCTTGCTGGGGGTGTAAACAGCAGGGTCATCTTAAACGTTTCTGTAAACAGCCGGGGGCTTCTTTAAAGGTTTTGCAACCTAGTCAGGCTCAGTTTCATTCGACTGGGCAGGAGCAGTATCGTTTTGGGGGACTCGCAGGCCGGACTTCGAGGGCCTCAGTAGAGTCGAGTTCCAAAGCCCCAGTTGGGGAAGTTTGTAGTTGTTCCAGGTGTGGACAGAGGGGTCACGTCAGTAGTTCTTGTCCGTGGCTAGTAAGCTCGTAGGTTATCTTGTGTTTGGGGATGACCAACTTTGACAGTCCAGCGAGGGACAGTAGTGGTAGTAATATCGATGGGATGATTTTGTTTTGACTAATCAGTTTTGTAATCAATGGATTATTGTTTTGTGATCATTAGGTTCGGTTGTGTAACCTATGTGTTTTGGGAATGTTGAAACATCTAAACTGTTTGGTTATCTATATATACATATATATGCTTTGTTTGTTAATTTCCGTGGATTGGGTGGATTTTAATAGCTCTACAGTTTTATTAATGTAATAAGCTGCTGTAAGGCCATAAAATTTTTGGTATTAATGCATTTTATGTGGGTGACTTGATTTGGGAAAGATGAAGGCTAAAGAGCCATGTTTTCATAAGTTGAGAACCACTGAGGGTTGCGTGTCTTAACCCAGACATTATTGGGGCGAGAACTGTTTTACTTGCCGAGTGTGCGGGATTCCAGGGGTGTTACCCATTTAAATTTTGTGGTATAGATGTTGGTCTACTGTCGGGTGAACTCGAGAGGATGTGAAGGGTGCAATTAATACTAGTTGTAGTAAGTATTTAATACGGTGTCCTACGGGGAGCATAATGCATAATTTGGTTAGGATTGGACTTGTACCCTCGTGGTAGGTAGTGTTGTCAAGATTGCGTGAGTACAGTTTGGCCGTTTTGAGTAAGGGGAGGTTAGTCCCTATATAAGGTAGTGGTTGTCGTATTGGGAGTGGTATGTTGTGAGTAGCTGGTAATATATCTCGGGCAGTGGTAAAATTGATGTGTCTTAAGTTTTCTGATTCCTTTATTTGGATCGAATGTGATAAATTTGTATTTTAGCACTAGTCAGGTCAGGTGACGTTAAGGGTTGATTGGGTGTATAATCGTGGTTGAGGTGTGACCCGTGAGTCGAGTCACTGTGGTAAGTCTTTTGCGAAGAAAGGTTTGAAATGTTAATGAGAAGGTTGAGGACTTTTACTCCTCTGGGAAGTTTGAATGGTGTGTCTTTGAAAGCCTTATTGGCGATATGTAACGGTGTCGGGGTTGGTTCATGGTGGTTGTCTAGTAATAGATTGGCTAGTGGTTTGGCTCGGGGTTGGGTGTCTGAATCGTACTCTCGGGGTGAGTGACAAGTAAGATTTGGAATGAAAGGTGGACCCTATAGGTCGTTAGCGGATGAAGATACGATATTAGTTTGTATTCGGTACGAACGGTGACTTGGTAGTAGTGAACGTCTCGGTGTAGCGAACCCAGTTAGTTAACTTAGTGCGGGGGAAAGGAGTAAGCAAATTTTGTTACTCCAAGTTCGGTCGAGGTGGTGAGTGAAATCGCTAAATGAGGGAGTTTTGCACCGTGCGATGCATGATAGTATGTGGTTAGTATATGCTGTTTAGTTGATGAATAGAAGGAAATTAATCATAGGAAATTCCAGAAAATTCCTTAGTGAGGTTTTGGTTTGGTTTTTGACTGAAACCGAGAGGTTGGGGGTTTGGTAGGCTAGGTCACTTCGGCACGAGTGTCCGGCGCTCAGTTCGGATGGTGACAACACAGGTGAGGTGGTAAGGTTGTGAAGAGTAAGTGGGCCACCCTATTCGAATCATTTTGACTAGTTCGGTTCGTATTTGTGTGGTGTAAGACACGAGGGTGTGCAATGTTATCCTTTAGGTCGTGCGTTGTTGGGAAATTTCAAGTGTTTGGGAGTCTTCTTTGAAAGTGTTGTGGTGAGCATCGCGTCATCACCATGGGTATGGCGGGTGTTGTGGATTGGCTTTGTGTGTTTCACTTGGGGTTCATTGGGTACCCTTTGTAAACTAAAATAATCTGAGAGGAATCTTTGAGCTTGACTATGGCCAGTTGTAAGTGTCATGTTTTGGTGGTGGCTGTATAAATCCAAATAAATTGTGGGGAGTTAGACTCAGCCTAGCCTAAGTTACTTGTTGTTTGCTGTGCGAATATTTTCGCGTTTCCCTTGTTGGGGTATTTAGTGCTAAACACTAGTTTGAGTGTGGTTAGTAGTCGGGATGTAGTGGATGTTTCAGAACGTGGTAGTGATAGTATGTGTTTTACTATTATCATTGTTAATGGGTCTTCCGTAATCGAACCTTGCCATTAGTTAAGGTGTTATGAATTTATGTTGGGGTTGGAAGAACCACTGGGGTGAGTGAACTGGGTGAACATTGTACATGTTATGGTTTGTGGTAGTACTTTGGGGTTTTGTCTTGAAAATGGGAATCTATTTAGCATTATACATGTTAAATGTGTTGTAAAAATGTAAGGGTATCATTAATATTGAATGTGTTATAAAATTGTGGACCATCCATGTTTATTGATTTGTAATCTTGTATTTAGATTATGTATTATAGTTGAACTTAAGAGCTTTATATATGTCTTAAGTTGGAAAAATTTAACATTTTGAAACTTGCCTCATAATGGAAGTAGAATATAACATTTATATGTTGAATGTGTTGTTTATATCATGAAATTGAATATGATATGGAAATTGTTAACATTGAAAGGAACAATGCATAATATTGATGCAGGTTGATATATAGGTTGATTTATACATATTGTGAGAGGCCTCTTGATAAGAGATGAAGTGACCGGTATTGGGTCAAGTTGTTATTTATTGTTTTATAATATCTTTGGGAATTGAGAAAAAAAAAAAAACTTGTTTTTACAAACTTATGCTTAATTTCGGGGACGAAATTCTTTTAAGGGGGGGAGGTTATAGCGACCCCGGTCTTTTCCCATTTGATTAGTGTACCCGGACTTATGTTCCGTGGATTCCGCTGTTATATTTGTTGTTGTTGTCCTTTAATTCCTTATTCTTGGGTTATAGGATGTGTTTAGCAGGTTGATTGCAGATTGGTTGGGTTTAGAAACCAAGTCTGCATGTTCAGTTTTTGGCTTGGTCGCTCGAGCGAGCTTCTCTTCGCTCGAGCGAGGTCTTCGTTTTTGGTTCTTCGCTCGAGCGAGCTTCTCTTCGCTCGAGCGAGCGTTGCGTCCAGTACCTAGACCTGAGAGCAGTGTATCTTGGCTCGAGCGAGCTTTCTTCGCTCGAGCGAGCTGGTTTGTCTTTGGCTCGAGCGAGCTTCTCTTCGCTCGAGCGAGGTAAGTTTCTTGTTTCTGGTCGCTCGAGCGACCGGGTCTTCGCTCGAGCGAGCCTGTCTAGTATATAAACACAGCAGCGGGTTTTTAAGCAGTTTTTTCATCTTTTTCTGATCCCAAACCCTAGGTCCGTCTTCTCTTCTTCTCTAAACACCTTCTCTCCTAGGATTGACCTAGTTAGGGTGTGTTTTTACCCTAGTTGCTTTACAAATAAGGTAGAGGAGAGTGAGGGCTTTCATTTAATCTGAACAAACTTGGATTTGGAGCACTTTGGAGTTTGGGCTATCATCTTCGTCTTCTTCTTTTGGGTTCTTTGCTTCGAGGTAGGGATTTCCTACTCCATTTATACGTTTTAATCCTAAGTATTGGTATTTTGGTATGTGGGGGTAGTTTGGTAAATTTGGGAGAAACCCTAGGGTTTGACATAGATTAATTTGTATAATTAATTTGGGAAAAATGTGGAATTGAGTTTAATTCATGAAATTGGGGGATTATGAGACTGAATGACGTAGTTGGATAATTTAACCACCTATTGAAATTACATGTGTTGTGTATTTATTTCTTGCTTAGAAATAACTGTTTTGGGCTATCGGTGGAGGATAGTCATGATTGTTGTAGACATTGCATGTGGATTAGGCAAAATTGAAATTAATCACTTGATTAAGTTGTTGAGTATAAAGGTTGGAATAATACGTTAAAAGTTATGTATTGATGGATTGTGTATATGACTTTATGTTTATATGCCTTACTTGTGTATGGGAGGAGATAGGTGATGTACTCCACGGTTTAGGGGAAGATGGGGGATGTACCTCTAAACCGGTTAATGATTATGGGAAGATAGGTGATGAACCCAGGGTTGCTGCTTATATGCGCGCCTATAGCAGAGATACAGCTCATATGCTTATCTATTTGATATGATACATCACCAAAATGTGTATCAGTTGGGAAGTATGGAAGTGAATTTGATTGTGATTGATGCAATAGCTCATATGCTTATCTATTTGATATGATACATCACCAAAATGTGTATCAGTTGGGAAGTATGGAAGTGAATTTGATTGTGATTAATGCAATACCAACTTGTGTATTTGTTATGCTATATGAGAGGTTTAACTTGATTTGTTATCCCTGTTGAATTGGAAAGATTGTTAATAAGAGATGAAATCCCCGTTGAGTTATTTGGGTCAGGTTCTGAGCCATAATTGGAAGGTGAATTATGCCATAGACAAAGTGTCATAGGCAATGTAGACATTTGTGTCATGAAATTGTAAATGGATTATTTTGTGTTAACCATGTATCAGCTGCTACTGCTTTACTGTTAGTTAATTCTTATGCTTGGTTTAGTATTTCTTTACTGGGCTGTGGCTCACCCTATATGGGAACTTTATTTTCAGGTTCAGGCGGTTCACTACCTCCAAGGACTTAGCTTGTGAGGATTTGGACTTGAAGACTTGTTTGATTTGTTTTAGTTTTTTATTTGAATAATGTAAACATTCAAGCCTAGGGCTTTATTTGTTTGAGTTAGAACTCATGAATTTGTGTCCAAGTGTTGGCTTGGCAAGATGTAAGCCCGTAGGGCATTTATTTTGATGTTTTATTTCATGTTACTCTGATGATTTAAATAATATAATGTTTTTCTTTTAATAATGCATGCCTTGTGTTATGTTTAATGGGTTTAATTTTGAGGGCGTTACAACTTGGTATCAGAGCGTACCGGGTTTGAATACTTTGGGTACGTGGGAAGTGATTAGTATCACAATGGGTTCGTCTCGTTTGATAGAGACTTAGTGTAATGATTATATGCTTATATGATAACATGTTTATGTGACTATGTGGGTATGGAATGTAGTTTCTAGATGTTGATTGGACCCTTGAGTCTCTAAAAGTCTTGTTGGAAAGGCACTTGATCAATGTTGTTTCTAACCGGAACTTTAGTGACGCCTTGGGGACTATCATTATCCAGGGATGAAATTCGTAGGTGCTTATGTGATTATGTGCTTACGTGGTATGAATTTATTTTGTCCAATGTATTAGGACGTGAGTGTTATAGTTTTGGCACATTATTTAGAATGCTAATGTCTTTTTTCCTTTATTAGGATGTCAGGACGAGGGAGTTTGGATTTTCCTCCTTCCGCTCGGGAAGAATTGAGGAAACAGTTTGTGGGGTTACGCCAAGGTACTACACCTTTGGCACAGTTTGAAGCGTGGTTTGCTAACCTGTCAATGTTTGCTCCAGAGTTAGTGGAGACGGAAGAATTGCGTTGTGCGGAGTTTGAGAGTAAGTTGTGTGACGACATCCGTGTTAGGATTGCGAGATCTTGGCATAGGAGTTACAGTGTACTTGTTGAGGCTGCGACTCATATAGAGGCAGCGGTACTAGCTATGGGGCAGAATAAGGAAGGGACCACGAATGTGAGTGTTGGTTGGGTCAGGGAGGAGGCCATCTCGGCAACTCCTGTGATTCAGGGTGTTGGTAGGCCTTTTAAGAGGCAGAAGTATTTAAACTCGCAACAGGGAGATCGGGTTAGAACTACCCTTTCAGTGACGGATTTGGGTTCGGGAGGAAGTAAACAGAGGGGCGTCACTTGTTTTAAATGTGGTCTGTTGGGCCACAAGGTGTCGGTTTGCCCACTGAGGAAGAGAGCTGGGTTGACAGTTCGACCAGTAGTGGCACCACCAGAATCTTTTGGTCAGCCAGATTTTGGATCGACAGAGCGCACAGTGGGGAGGCAGTTGTTGGAATCCCCACCAGTTCAGGTTTTGCACCAGTCGTATAATCGGGATCCACTTGCTTGCTGGGGGTGTAAACAGCAGGGTCATCTTAAACGTTTCTGTAAACAGCCGGGGGCTTCTTTAAAGGTTTTGCAACCTAGTCAGGCTCAGTTTCATTCGACTGGGCAGGAGCAGTATCGTTTTGGGGGACTCGCAGGCCGGACTTCGAGGGCCTCAGTAGAGTCGAGTTCCAAAGCCCCAGTTGGGGAAGTTTGTAGTTGTTCCAGGTGTGGACAGAGGGGTCACGTCAGTAGTTCTTGTCCGTGGCTAGTAAGCTCGTAGGTTATCTTGTGTTTGGGGATGACCAACTTTGACAGTCCAGCGAGGGACAGTAGTGGTAGTAATATCGATGGGATGATTTTGTTTTGACTAATCAGTTTTGTAATCAATGGATTATTGTTTTGTGATCATTAGGTTCGGTTGTGTAACCTATGTGTTTTGGGAATGTTGAAACATCTAAACTGTTTGGTTATCTAATATACATATATATGCTTTGTTTGTTAATTTCCGTGGATTGGGTGGATTTTAATAGCTCTACAGTTTTATTAATGTAATAAGCTGCTGTAAGGCCATAAAATTTTTGGTATTAATGCATTTTATGTGGGTGACTTGATTTGGGAAAGATGAAGGCTAAAGAGCCATGTTTTCATAAGTTGAGAACCACTGAGGGTTGCGTGTCTTAACCCAGACATTATTGGGGCGAGAACTGTTTTACTTGCCGAGTGTGCGGGATTCCAGGGGTGTTACCCATTTAAATTTTGTGCGTGGTATAGATGTTGGTCTACTGTCGGGTGAACTCGAGAGGATGTGAAGGGTGCAATTAATACTAGTTGTAGTAAGTATTTAATACGGTGTCCTACGGGGAGCATAATGCATAATTTGGTTAGGATTGGACTTGTACCCTCGTGGAGGTAGTGTTGTCAAGATTGCGTGAGTACAGTTTGGCCGTTTTGAGTAAGGGGAGGTTAGTCCCTATATAAGGTAGTGGTTGTCGTATTGGAGTGGTATGTTGTGAGTAGCTGGTAATATATCTCGGGCAGTGGTAAAATTGATGTGTCTTAAGTTTTCTGATTCCTTTATTTGGATCGAATGTGATAAATTTGTATTTTAGCACTAGTCAGGTCAGGTGACGTTAAGGGTTGATTGGGTGTATAATCGTGGTTGAGGTGTGACCCGTGAGTCGAGTCACTGTGGTAAGTCTTTTGCGAAGAAAGGTTTGAAATGTTAATGAGAAGGTTGAGGACTTTTACTCCTCTGGGAAGTTTGAATGGTGTGTCTTTGAAAGCCTTATTGGCGATATGTAACGGTGTCGGGGTTGGTTCATGGTGGTTGTCTAGTAATAGATTGGCTAGTGGTTTGGCTCGGGGTTGGGTGTCTGAATCGTACTCTCGGGTGAGTGACAAGTAAGATTTGGAATGAAAGGTGGACCCTATAGGTCGTTAGCGGATGAAGATACGATATTAGTTTGTATTCGGTACGAACGGTGACTTGGTAGTAGTGAACGTCTCGGTGTAGCGAACCCAGTTAGTTAACTTAGTGCGGGGGAAAGGAGTAAGCAAATTTTGTTACTCCAAGTTCGGTCGAGGTGGTGAGTGAAATCGCTAAATGAGGGAGTTTTGCACCGTGCGATGCATGATAGTATGTGGTTAGTATATGCTGTTTAGTTGATGAATAGAAGGAAATTAATCATAGGAAATTCCAGAAAATTCCTTAGTGAGGTTTTGGTTTGGTTTTTGACTGAAACCGAGAGGTTGGAGGTTTGGTAGGCTAGGTCACTTCGGCACGAGTGTCCGGCGCTCAGTTCGGATGGTGACAACACAGGTGAGGTGGTAAGGTTGTGAAGAGTAAGTGGGCCACCCTATTCGAATCATTTTGACTAGTTCGGTTCGTATTTGTGTAGTGTAAGACACGAGGGTGTGCAATGTTATCCTTTAGGTCGTGCGTTGTTGGGAAATTTCAAGTGTTTGGGAGTCTTCTTTGAAAGTGTTGTGGTGAGCATCGCGTCATCACCATGGGTATGGCGGGTGTTGTGGATTGGCTTTGTGTGTTTCACTTGGGGTTCATTGGGTACCCTTTGTAAACTAAAATAATCTGAGAGGAATCTTTGAGCTTGACTATGGCCAGTTGTAAGTGTCATGTTTTGGTGGTGGCTGTATAAATCCAAATAAATTGTGGGAAGTTAGACTCAGCCTAGCCTAAGTTACTTGTTGTTTGCTGTGCGAATATTTTCGCGTTTCCCTTGTTGGGGTATTTAGTGCTAAACACTAGTTTGAGTGTGGTTAGTAGTCGGGATGTAGTGGATGTTTCAGAACGTGGTAGTGATAGTATGTGTTTTACTATTATCATTGTTAATGGGTCTTCCGTAATCGAACCTTGCCATTAGTTAAGGTGTTATGAATTTATGTTGGGGTTGGAAGAACCACTGGGGTGAGTGAACTGGGTGAACATTGTACATGTTATGGTTTGTGGTAGTACTTTGGGGTTTTGTCTTGAAAATGGGAATCTATTTAGCATTATACATGTTAAATGTGTTGTAAAAATGTAAGGGTATCATTAATATTGAATGTGTTATAAAATTGTGGACCATCCATGTTTATTGATTTGTAATCTTGTATTTAGATTATGTATTATAGTTGAACTTAAGAGCTTTATATATGTCTTAAGTTGGAAAACATTTAACATTTTGAAACTTGCCTCATAATGGAAGTAGAATATAACATTTATATGTTGAATGTGTTGTTTATATCATGAAATTGAATATGATATGGAAATTGTTAACATTGAAAGGAACAATGCATAATATTGATGCAGGTTGATATATAGGTTGATTTATACATATTGTGAGATGCCTCTTGATAAGAGATGAAGTGACCGGTATTGGGTCAAGTTGTTATTTATTGTTTTATAATATCTTTGGGAATTGAGAAAAAAACTTGTTTTTACAAACTTATGCTTAATTTCGGGGACGAAATTCTTTTAAGGGGGGGAGGTTATAGCGACCCCGGTCTTTTCCCATTTGATTAGTGTACCCGGACTTATGTTCCGTGGATTCCGCTGTTATATTTGTTGTTGTTGTCCTTTAATTCCTTATTCTTGGGTTATAGGATGTGTTTAGCAGGTTGATTGCAGATTGGTTGGGTTTAGAAACCAAGTCTGCATGTTCAGTTTTTGGCTTGGTCGCTCGAGCGAGCTTCTCTTCGCTCGAGCGAGGTCTTCGTTTTTGGTTCTTCGCTCGAGCGAGCTTCTCTTCGCTCGAGCGAGCGTTGCGTCCAGTACCTAGACCTGAGAGCAGTGTATCTTGGCTCGAGCGAGCTTTCTTCGCTCGAGCGAGCTGGTTTGTCTTTGGCTCGAGCGAGCTTCTCTTCGCTCGAGCGAGGTAAGTTTCTTGTTTCTGGTCGCTCGAGCGACCGAGGTCTTCGCTCGAGCGAGCCTGTCTAGTATAAACACAGCAGCGGGTTTTTAAGCAGTTTTTTCATCTTTTTCTGATCCCAAACCCTAGGTCCGTCTTCTCTTCTTCTCTAAACACCTTCTCTCCTAGGATTGACCTAGTTAGGGTGTGTTTTACCCTAGTTGCTTTACAAATAAGGTAGAGGAGAGTGAGGGCTTTCATTTAATCTGAACAAACTTGGATTTGGAGCACTTTGGAGTTTGGGCTATCATCTTCGTCTTCTTCTTTGGGTTCTTTGCTTCGAGGTAGGGATTTCCTACTCCATTTATACGTTTTAATCCTAAGTATTGGTATTTTGGTATGTGGGGGTAGTTTGGTAAATTTGGGAGAAACCCTAGGGTTTGACATAGATTAATTTGTATAATTAATTTGGGAAAAATGTGGAATTGAGTTTAATTCATGAAATTGGGGGATTATGAGACTGAATGACGTAGTTGGATAATTTAACCACCTATTGAAATTACATGTGTTGTATTTATTTCTTGCTTAGAAATAACTGTTTTGGGCTATCGGTGGAGGATAGTCATGATTGTTGTAGACATTGCATGTGGATTAGGCAAAATTGAAATTAATCACTTGATTAAGTTGTTGAGTATAAAGGTTGGAATAATACGTTAAAAGTTATGTATTGATGGATTGTGTATATGACTTTATGTTTATATGCCTTACTTGTGTATGGGAGGAGATAGGTGATGTACTCCACGGTTTAGGGGAAGATGGGGGATGTACCTCTAAACCGGTTAATGATTATGGGAAGATAGGTGATGAACCCAGGGTTGCTGCTTATATGCGCGCCTATAGCAGAGATACAGCTCATATGCTTATCTATTTGATATGATACATCACCAAAATGTGTATCAGTTGGGAAGTATGGAAGTGAATTTGATTGTGATTGATGCAATAGCTCATATGCTTATCTATTTGATATGATACATCACCAAAATGTGTATCAGTTGGGAAGTATGGAAGTGAATTTGATTGTGATTAATGCAATACCAACTTGTGTATTTGTTATGCTATATGAGAGGTTTAACTTGATTTGTTATCCCTGTTGAATTGGAAAGATTGTTAATAAGAGATGAAATCCCGTTGAGTTATTTGGGTCAGGTTCTGAGCCATAATTGGAAGGTGAATTATGCCATAGACAAAGTGTCATAGGCAATGTAGACATTTGTGTCATGAAATTGTAAATGGATTATTTTGTGTTAACCATGTATCAGCTGCTACTGCTTTAGTTAATTCTTATGCTTGGTTTAGTATTTCTTTACTGGGCTGTGGCTCACCCTATATGGGAACTTTATTTTCAGGTTCAGGCGGTTCACTACCTCCAAGGACTTAGCTTGTGAGGATTTAGACTTGAAGACTTGTTTGATTTGTTTTAGTCGTTTTATTTGAATAATGTAAACATTCAAGCCTAGGGCTTTATTTGTTTGAGTTAGAACTCATGATTTGTGTCCAGTGTTGGCTTGGCAAATGTAAGCCCGTAGGGCATTTATTTTGATGTTTTATTTCATGTTACTCTGATGATTTAAATAATATAATGTTTTCTTTAATAATGCATGCCTTGTGTTATGTTTAATGGGTTTTAATTTTGAGGGCGTTACATGTACCCTCTTCTTTCAGGGTCTAGGAGACCTTAAATCCTCTAAAGGTGTAATTCCTTTGGTGTTTGTCGTGCCCGAACGACTTCAATCGGTCTGGAATAGTCACCTGACTGTGTTTGTAATGAGTTCCTAGGAGATCAACTGAGACGGTGGAAACTAGAGTTCGAATGGCGATGCCTAGAACGCAAAAGGTTCGGGATTTCCGAGACTAAAGCCTGGTTTAAATACCCAGGGGTGTATCCCCGGCTTGAAATCTGTATGGTAGCCCCATAGGTTGAGATAGCTTGTATGCGCCTCAACTCTGGAGACTGAACCAACCTAGTCTGTCACCCTGTTGGAGAATAGGGAAAGTTGCAAACATAGCCAGCATTCCATGACATTGCATTGCATTGTATAAATCATGAATTTTCAAACAACCATTGTTGTTCCCCTTGGTTAAAACCTTCCCTCTCTCCGTATGAAATACGTTGAGATATGCCTGTTGGTTACACCATTGATTTTCTACCTGGTTAAAACTTTCCCTCTCTCCGTATGAAATACGTTGAGATATGCCTGTTGGTTACAACCATTGTTTTTCTCCTTGGTTACAACCTTCCCTCTCTCCGTATGAAATACGTTGAGATATGCCTGTTGGTTGCACCATTGTCTTTCTCCTTGGTTAAAACCTTCCCTCTCTCCATATGAAATACGTTGAGATACGCCTGTTGGTTACACCATTGATTTTCTCCTTGGTTAAAACCTTCCCTCTCTCCGTATGAAATACGTTGAGATACGCCTGTTGGTTACACCATTGATTTTCTACCTGGTTAAAACCTTCCCCCTCTCCGTATTAAATACGGTTAGGTATGCCTGTTGGTTACACCATTGTTGTTCCACCCCGGTTAAAATACAGTCAGGTGCGCCTGTCTGTTTACACCACCCCTTTTCCTCTCGCGTGAAACGCGTTAGATCTTTGATTCACTCGGTTAAAAACATCAGGTACGCCTGTCGTTTACACCATATTTCCTCCTTTCGCGTGAGACCTCTTGCATGATCATAAGTTTTTTCAAAAACAACCGGCTTCGCGAAGCGTGTAAGTCCAACCTTCAAATTGCATTTTGAGCATGTCACTTGCATTCTGCTCCTGAACTACGCTGGTTTGATTCCTTGCAAAGGGATACGTAGGCAACCTTTGGGTTCAACCACTTGCATTACATCTGGTTTGTACATGCATTGCATTTTGTGTGATTGCCCAAGTCTTACGGCCTGGTCAAAAGGGTCGTCTTCTGGCTTTGACATTCACTCACGTCATTTCATGACTTCGAGCTCTGTCAAAGAGGGGCAACTGTAGACACCCCATTTTGACCGGCCCTAAGACTTGGGCATTTTATTTTGACCACCCTCACCAGAAAAATCAAATTGAGAAAAAAAAAATGATTTTGTGTGTTTGTACAAATTTTTAGGTGTGTTTTTTGGCATGTGATATTTTATAAATAAAACATGATAAAAAATAAAAAAAGGGAAAATAATAAAACAAAAAAATAAAAATAGAAAATAAAAGTCATATCATGGTTTAGTAGAGGCCGATCTTTTGATCGGGTGAGTGGGGGTGCTCATTATTGACCTTCTCCTCTCATACCTAAGGTTCCGAGCCAAGCATCCTTGGTTACGACGAACAGTGGCCTTGGCGCCGAGTCATGGGTTTCCTAATTTCCCAAAATATTAGGTGGCGACTCTGAGATCTGATGACGCAGTCCATTTTTGACAAAATTGCAATAAAATGGATTTTCAATAAAAGTTGCCAAATCTGGACTCTCATCTACGTTTCACATTGCACTCGTGAAACATGAGATCAAAGAGATCTCGAGAGTCCGAACTGTTTAACGCGCGCGGGTACCCCCCGGGCATGTTACAGCTATAAGGACTCGGGCCTATGAAGAAGGCTTTTTTGATGGCCGAAAAATCGGCATTGAAAAGACTAAGGAAAAATTGGCAGAAGACGTCTGAAAATTGGCAGAAGATGTCTGTCGATGCGAGAATCGTGGCTTCAAGCACGGTTGGGTTGGGGCCTTACGAGCCACGGGCATCGATTCAGTGTCACCACTATTTAAGAATTACAAGTTTCCCTTTGAAGCCTACGATGCCGAAAAAATCGACGACGAAGAGGATGCCGAGTCGGAAAAGACTTAGATATTAATAAACATATTATTATACTTTTGAATTTTTCCAAAGCTATGTATTTGTACCTCTTTGGTGAAATAAATAAATATTTATTACACTGCTTTGTTTAATATTTGTATCAATTCATGTGATAATTGCATATTTCTAGGCCCTATGCCATTGTATTGCCAAATACTCGGCTGTTCGTGGTCATGTATGAAGGGCGCTCCGAATTTGGAGGCTTATTTGGCTAATCATTATATCCATGAAGGGCGCTCCGAATTCGAAGGCTTATTCGGCCCAAACATGATATCCACGAAGGGCGCTCCGAATTCAGAGTGTTTGTGTTGGCCAATCGTGATATCCACGAGGGGTGCTCCGAATTCGGAGTCTTTGTATTGGCCAATCGTGATCTCCACGAAGAGCACTCCAAATTCGAAGACTTATTCGGCCCAAACGTGAAATCCACAAAGGGCGCTCCGAATTCGAAGGCTTATTCGGCTCAAACGTGATATCCACGAAGAGCACTCCAAATTCGGAGTCTTTCTATTGGCCAATCATGATATCCACGAAGGGCGCTCTGAATTCGGAGGCTTATTCGGCCCAAGCGTGATATCCACGAAGGGCGCTCTGAATTCAGAGTCTTTGTGTTAGCCAATCATGATATCCATAAAGGGCACATCGAATTCTGAGGCTTATTCGGCCCAAACGTGATATCCACGAAGGGCACTCCGAATTCGGAGTCTTTGTGTTGGCCAATCATGATATCCACGAAGGGCGCTCTGAATTCGGAGGCTTATTCGGCCCAAACATGATATCCACGAATGGTGCTCCGAATTCAGAGTCTTTGTGTTGGCCAATCGTGATGTCCACGAAGGGCGCTCCAAATTCAGAGGTTTATTCGGCCCAAACATGTTATCCACGGAGGGCGCTCCGAATTCGGAGCCTTTGTGTTGGCCAATTGTGATGTCCATGAAGGGCGCTCTGAATTCGGAGGCTTATTCGGCCCAAACGTGATATCTACGAAGGGCGCTCTGAATTCGGAGTCTTTGTGTTGGCCAATTATGATATCCACGAAGGGCGCTACAAATTCGGAGGCTTATTCGGCCCAAATGTGATATCTATGAAGGGCGTTCTGAATTCGGAGTCTTTGTGTTGACCAATCATGATATCCACAAAGGGCGCTCCGAATTCAGAGTCTTTGTGTAGGCCAATCGTGATGTCTACGAAGGGTATTCCGAATTCAGAGGCTTATTCGGCCCAAACGTGATATCCACAAAGGGCGCTTCAAATTCGGAGTCTTTGTGTTGGCCAATCATGATATCCACGAAGGGTGCTCCGAATTCGAAAGCTTATTCGGCCCAAACGTGATATCCATGAAGGGCGCTTCGAATTCGGAGTCTTTGTGTTGGCCAATCGTGATGTCCACAAAGAGCACTATGACTTCGGAGGTTTTTTATTATTTGACCATTATTAACGAGACGATTATAAAAAGGGGAATGCATTACGGA
The DNA here is from genome assembly GCA_030407325.1 of Camellia japonica. Taxonomy (NCBI): domain Eukaryota; kingdom Viridiplantae; phylum Streptophyta; class Magnoliopsida; order Ericales; family Theaceae; genus Camellia; species Camellia japonica. The sequence continues at coordinate 34,583,977 of JAPPVO010000031.1, forward strand.
ATTCGTAGATAGGTATATGTTAGCATAACAGCAAAAATTAGAAACAAACTAGCACGCCGTACAGGTTGGCTTAATGATAAAATTTACGCAAATGTGTGGAATTTCAGGGTCGTAGTAAATTTCTACCAGCCATGTCTGAAAGCCGATACACCCATGTTCCGGCAATTAAATCAATCTGATAAGAGTCGTCCCAGTTGGGGCCTAATTTACCATCTGCCGAATTCTTAGTAGAATGAAGCACTTTCTTGAGGACCAGTTCTCCAGGTGTATAACAACGCAACTGCACACGTTGATTATATGACTTGGCGAGCTGCTGCTGATACTGCGCCATGCGTGCAAGAGCATGATCTCGGTGTTCTTCAATCAAAGTTAAATCTAGGGCCAACATCATGTCATTACGACCCATGTCAAAAACCTTGGATTTTAGTGTGGACAGGCCGATTTCAAGAGGGATGATTGCATGTGTCCCAAAGCACAAAGCGAACAACGTTTCCACAGTAGATCGCCTCGGAGTAGTGCGATGAGCCCACAATACACTCGGCAATTCTTCAACCCACAAGCCTTTGGCTTTTTCCAATCGTTTCTTGATGCCGTCCAGGATCACTTTATTGGAGGCCTCAGCCTTACCGTTGCTTTGTGGGTATGTCGGCAAGGAAAAGTAGGGTCGGACACCATATGTGTAGCATAATTCCCAATAGACGCCGCAATCGAATTGGGTGCCGTTATCGGAGATAAGTGCTCTTCGATATGCCGAATCATGTTATGATGTTTTTCCATACAAAACGTTTAACATCAATGTCTCGAATATGTGTTAATGCCTCTGCTTCGACCCACTTTGTAAAATAAGCCGTTACGACGATCAGGAATCGCTTGTTCCCTGGAGCCCGTGGTAATGGTCCGACGATATCATGTCCCCATTGAGCAAACGGCCAAGGACTAGTAATGAAGTTTAATTCTTCGGCTGGATAGATGAGTTAAAGGGGAAAACTTTTGGCATTGTTCGTATTTCTTTACGTAGTTCTCGGCATCGTTCGCAGGTCGACCAATAGTACCCCTGTATTACGGCTCGGTGGGCTAATGAGCGCCCTCCAGAATGGGCACCGCAGCTACCTTCATGTATTTTGGCTAAGAGTTCCTCAAGTTTATCTGGGTGGACACATTCCAGATACGGCCCAGAGAGAGATTTTTTGTAAAGCTTTCCCTGCGGGTCCAGATAGTATCGCAGGGCTTTATTTCGCAACTTGTGGGCTTCCTTCTTATTCGTTGGGACCTGTTTTGAGGAATGAAATACAGTGATAGGGTCCATCCAACTTGGCCCTGGTTCAATGATGTTAATCTGAGCTGGTTCCGAAGAGGTAATGCTCAGCTCTGGGATGAACCCTACCTCGATTGTTCGTTTAACTTCTGAATTAATGGTGGAGGCTAGGCAAGCAAGGGCATCTGCATGCGTGTTTTGATCTCGAGTTATCTGATTCAACTTATGGTGGTCGAATCCTGTGAGCAAGGAATTTGCCATTTTCATGTAGGTGACCATGCGGTCATTTTTAGTTGCATACTCTCCTTTCAACTAGTTGATGACTAGTTTCGAGTCACAAGAAACCGCCGTGCACCAAGGTGAAGTGCATTACGAAAGCCGGTTAGCAATGCTTCGTATTCGGCCTCATTATTTGATGCATCAAAGCCCAGTTTGACCGCCTGCTCGATTATTGCCCCTTCGAGGATCATGATTACTACACCTGCCCCGCTGCCACGTTGGTTAGATAATCCGTCACAGTACATCTGCCAAATGTCTCCAACATATATTCGCCAGTCGGGTTTAGGTTGCACTTAATCGAACTTGAGGTCGGCATGGCATCCGTGAACTCAGCTACAAAGTCGGCGAGCACTTGCCCTTGATGGCAGTTCTAGGCAAAAACTAGATATCATATTGGTCGAGTTCCAAAGCCTATTTCGAGACTCGCCCTGATGCTTCCGCGTTGTGAAACGCTGATCGGAGGAGATAATCCGTTAATAACCCTATGGTGTGAGCTTGAAAATAGTGCATCAATTTTCTTGCAGCCACTACGAGAGCCAGGATGAGCTTTTCTAGTGGTAGATATCGTGTTTCGGCGTCGACCATAGCCTTGCTTACATAGTAAATTGGTCACTGTTCCCTGAGTTCTTCTTTTAGTAACACGGTGCTGACCGCCTAGTCAAATACCGCCAGATACAAGATGAACGGATCGCCTGCAGATGTTGTTGCCAAGAGTGGTATTGATCGAAGATAAGTTTTCAAGCCGTCCAGTGCGGCCTGGCACTCGGGAGTCCATTCAAATGCTTTGCCCTACCGAAGTGTATGAAAAAATTATCGGCAGCAATCTGAGGAACAGCTGATAAACCTATTCAGGGCGGCGGCCATCCTCATCAACTTCTGAACTTCTTTGACTGACCGAGGGGAGCCGAGTTCTAGAATTGATGTGATCTGCCTCGGGTTGGCGTTTATTCCGCAATGGTTGACAATATAGCCGAGAAATTTGTGGAATTTGATGCCGAATGCGCATTTCGAGGCGTTTAGTTTCATCTTGTACTTTCGGAGAATGCCGAAGGTCTCTACTAAATCGGCTAGATGGGTGTGCTTTTCCTTGGACTTCACCACCATGTCATCGATGTATACTTCCATGGTGTGGCCAAGTTGTTCCTTGGACATAGTGGTAATCAGTCTCTGGTAAGTTTCCCCCGCATTCTTCAGTCCGAAGGGCATGACCTTGTAGCAATAGGTTCCCCTTGGGGTGAGGAATGTGGTCTTTTCTTGATCCTCCAGATGCATGGCAATTTGGTGATAACCCCTGTAGGCATCCAAGAAGCTCATGCGCTGATGATATGTTGTTACGTCCACAAGTTGGTCGATTCTGGGAAAAGGAAAATAATCCTTTAGACAGACCCTGTTCAAATCCATGAAATCGACGCAAATGCACCATGATCCATTTTTCTTCTTTACAACCATGGTATTGGACAGCCATGTGGGATAAGTGACTTCACGAATTGCCCCGGCATCAAGCAATTTGTCAACTTTGTTAATAATGGCTGATGCATGCTCCGCGGCTGACCGCTGACTTTTCTAAATGATTGGTTTGACTTTTGGATCAACGTTTAAATGATGCTGGGCCACAACTAGATCTACCCCCAGCATCTCGTACGGCGTCTATCCAAACACGTCAAGGTTGCCGAGCAAGAAGAATACCAGCTCGCGTCTATCGACTTCGCTCAAAGAGGTGCCGATCATAAAGAATTTGTCAGGACTCCCATTGATTTCGATCCGATCAAGGTCTTCAATTGCCTTTTCGCTGGGGATTTTCCCAATGTCCTCGAGGCTCTCTCGATCTGGTATTTCAATCGAGTTGACTTCCAGTTCCTTTGGCCTCTTTGTAGTAGCAATAAGATAGCATGCCTGTGCCGATTTCTGAGAACCCGAATTTGCTTGATACCGTACTCATTTGGAAAGCGAAGTAGTTGATGGTAGTTACTAAGCACAGCTTGCATGGTATGCAACCAAGTCCTTCCCATGATGAGATTGTATGGTGACGGGAGTTTGACGACCATAAATTCTACGTCTATTGATCTGGTACCCGCCCGTACTGGTAGTGTGATATTACCCAAGGGATATTCAGGGTTGGCGTTGAAGCCGAACAATGGGTAATCAGCCGGCAACAAATCCAAATCAATGAAACCAAGTTTAACAAACGTCTTGTAATACATTATTTCCAAAGTGCTTCCCTGATCGATGAGAACACGCTCAACTGTGAATCTGTTCACGCGTAGCTCGACGATGAGGGGATCGACGTGGGGGAGAGTTACTCCATCTAGGTCAATGTCATCGAAGCTAATCCTCCCAATTTCATGGGGCCGTTTGGCTAGTGTGATCGGCTTTGGCAGGCTGGGTTGCAAATGAATTGTATGTACCTCGACTGACGACGGTAGGATGTATATCATGTGAATTATGCCAAGTGGAGGTGAATTCGGCCGTAGGGGTACCATGTTTGATGGATTGTTCTTTCGGATGTGTTGCACCAGCCAGCCGTCATGTACCAACTCTTCCAGGTGGTCCTTCAGTGCATAACAGCTGTCGGTATCGTGGCCATGGTCCTTATGATATTCGCACCGCTTATCCCTTCTCCTTGTATTAAGAGGCCCCATCATTTTGGATGACCATTTAAAGAACGGAAGATGTTGGACTTTGGATAAGATCTTACTGATCGGCTCTGCCAATTTCATATATTTCTTGCCTGAACGTCTTACGCGCCTGCTCTCCACTTGATATTGTTTGTTTGATCGGTGGGAACACTGATCGCTTGAACGGTGCGAATCACGTCTTTTGTCTCGTTTAGCTTGAGTCCGAGGTTCAGGGCTCCTTGATGGCATGGCGCTTATCTGCTGAACGAGACCAGATGGAGCCGACTTAACAACTTTCTGTCTGGCCTTGACCGACAGGGCATCGTCTTCCACCTTACAATATTCTTCAACTTTCTTCATTAGCGCCCAAACTGTTTTGGGGGGCTGTCTGGTCAATGAACTACAGAGAGGACTATCAAGATGTAATCCCATCTTAAAGCCGGTAATGGTCATGGACTCATTGCAGGCATCATCCACGAGGTTGAAACATTCCCAATAGCACGCCGAATACTCACGAAGGGTCTCTTCTGGTTTAATTTGCATTGCCCAGAGAGAGTCAGCTTGCTTCGGCTGAACTTCGTTGGTGATGAATCTTGCCCTGAAGGATTTTTGGAATTGATAAAAGCTTTTTATTGACGCCGGCTCCAGTTTATAGTACTATCTAACGGCCAATGATTCCAGGCTACTTGGAAACATTCGACACATGAAGGCTTCATCATCAGCATGCAACATCATCGCTTGTTTATAATGACGAATATGGTTAATGGGATCTAATTTTCCATCATATAGGGTGAGCGTCGGTGCTTTGAACTTTTTAGGCAACACAGCCCTTACGATGCATCATACGAAAGGGTTATGCCTGTCTTTTTCATCCGAATCATCAATTTATTTCCCTTGCACGTGCCGTATGTACGGACTTCCTTCGGATGAGCTGGATACATCGACTCGTCCCTTCTTTATGGGTTCCTGGGATGGTGAGTCAGAATCACTACCATTATCATGTTTCCGAAGTCGACATCGTTGATCATCCTTCTTTCCTAGGGATCGACCCCGGTCATGGCATGCGGCCTGTTGGGATTTGGCTAGCTCCAGGGCCAATTCCTGGTGCAAGCGCTCATTCTTAGCCATCACATCTTCTAGACGCTGTTCATTTCACTTTGTTTGATCCATGATTATTTGCATAGTCTCTTACACAGAAGTTGATGGTGAGGTCTGAGCAACTGGGTCGAAGTTCAGAGCCCGTCGTGCGGTGATATTCTCCGGTCCAAGCATGTTTCTTGGAGTGATATCATCTCTTAGCGTAACATCGTCAGCAACTACCGAAGGATCATTTGTTAAGCCCGCCATGGATGCACTTGAGTATTCCTACAGACGGCGCCAATTGTGGAGAAGTGGTTTGGAAATACTCCAAAATCCAGTCAAACGTCTTTGATCCTCTGATTGCTACCTGAAAAAAGAATGAACACTCCGATCGGGGATGCTGGAATTAGCACTCCAACGAACAAGTTAGTATTCTCTCTAGTTTACTTATATTTCAAGTTACTTTCTCTATTCTCACATACCTCCTTTGGTTGACATTCCTCCTTTTTATATTACCTCTGGGCCTGAGGGCCGAGCCCACTCTTGATCTCGCACATAGTTACCTAGTCAGCCTTCCAGTTGAGTGTTGGCTCCTGTTCGGCTCCTTATGTGGCCGATTCGTTTATTTGGCTTTATGAGCCCTTGGTCAGGGCCAAATATCTTTGGCCGGATGCCAATCAAATGCCTTGGCCTCTTCCTAACTGATTTAATTCGGCCTCCATACATACATATATATACTTTGGTATTTTTTTGCATTTAGTGAATTTTTAGATTTTTTCATAAATTTTGTATTTTGTAATGTATTTAGATTAAGTAAATCAATAAATAAATAAATAAATATTGATTTAAATATAAAAAATCATTAAAAATCAAAAATTCAAAATTTAAAATTCAAAAATTATTAATCTGACGTCTCGATTTTATTCTATAGATTTACCTTCTAGAATGTTATCTTTTATATTTACTTGTTCCCTCATGCGCCTTGATTGGATGTTAAATTGTTGCCTATTGTCTTTTATGGGCTTCAAAGGACAAGTTTAGACTTTCCACTTTCTGTTTTAGACTAGCGTGATTAGGTTTGGGTTTGGGTTTCGGCTCATGTTTTTTTTTCCCTCCACAACCACAATTATGAATTTTAATAAAATCAATAAAGATAAAATTTAGATCTCAACAAAAAAATATAATTTTAATATATTATAATTAATTAATTTATTAGCCGGTCGTAGAGGTGTGCATGGGTCAGTTCGAGTCGGTTTTAGCCTTAAACCGTTAGCCGAACTGATACATTCGAGGTTAGAAAACCAACTACCCATCGTCGATTGAACTACAGTTCGAAATCAACCGAATCAAAAGTCACAGTTTGGCGGTCGGTTCAGTCGATTTTGAAAATCCGATAGGAATTTGTGAAAAAAATGGATTTGAGAGTTCAAAACAACAAATTGAGTTTATATATATACACTTACAAATTACAGATCTATGATAAAGAGAGTAAAGTAAAGAAAATGGGGGGATGGAAAAAGTGAAAGGGGGAGACCGCCTTCACTTATCGCTGTGGCGACCACCTTCACTCATCACAATGCCATCGCTCATCGCCACCAACACTAACACCATTGTTAACTGACCTCATCCGTCCTTGCCACTGCCCATCATCATCGGAATAGAAATGGAAAGAAAAATAAAAAGAAGCAGAAATGAGGGAGAGGGTGAGAGATGATGAGTTTGTCTATCAAAGAAAGAGAGAGAACGAAAGTGGGTGAGGGAGAGAGTCAAAAACATAGATAGATAGATAGAGAGAGAGATATGGGGATGAAAGGTTTAAGAAGTCAAAAGGATTAAGGAGACAAAGAGCCACAAGAGTAAATGAAGTTGTCAAATATCTGTGAGAGAGAACAAAATAAAGGAATATATTTTTCTTGGGAAAATAGAGATGGCCTTGGAAAACATATACGGAGTATTATATATCTCTCAGATTTATTTGAGATGGTATATATCTCATCTAGGGGTGTGCGTGATCCGGGTTGGTGCAATTTAGGAGAAAAATAGAAACCTTACAACGGGTGGCAGATTGATAAAAGTGTCATTAGAAATTGCCTTTTTTCTTACCAAAACCCGGCTGGTTGGTTGGCAAATAATGATAGATTTGCCTTGGCGATTTGGGCGGAGTGGTGGTTTATAAAAAAATATAATTCAAATTACAGAACTTGAATCAAAAAGTAAAAAAATCTAATTTATAAATTAACTAAAATAGTCAAAATTAAAATATCCATCTAATATAACATTAAACATTAACAAACTAGTAAACTTAAAATCCAACAATCCAAACAAATTATACAATAACAATTTGACAAGGCAATAAATACTAAATTAATACTAAGGCATGGACGAGTTTTACTAGAATTTTTGGCATTGTGGTAGTGGTAGAACTAACAACAGTAGTTGATTTTGCAGTTGGTGTAGGAGGGTTTCCACTAGCAAAGCAGCCATCATTTGTATTTTCTTCATCCATGATCTATTACAAAATAAAAAATTTACAATGATGGTGAAAGTAACATAAATAAAAAAATTTACAATGATAATGAGAGTGGATTGTGTTTTTGCTCTTTAAGCAGTTGATTTAATTATTTTTCTAACGGTAACTGAGATGGGAGTAACATAAATTCTAAAGCTAATCCACATAAATTCATATAAATTTATGAGAGTAACATATCTACCTGTGAATCCCAAATAAAAATAAATAAATAAAAAATATTAATATGGGTTTGAAATAAAAAAAAAATTAAACAAAAAGGCACGGAGAGATAGAGAGCATTAAAGACATATTGTTTATTTGTGAGAGAGAGAGAAAGAGCAGAGAGAGAGAGATAAAGAGCACATCGACATTTGTTGATTAACAGAGAGAGAGAAAGGAGATTAGCAGTGCAGAAAAGAGTGAGAGAGAGAGAGAGAGAGAGCAGCGAGAGAGATAAAGAGAAAACAAAAAGGCACGTACAGAAAGATCAGCGGTGAGCAGAGACCAGCGGCGGTGTCGGAGAGCAACAACGGCGAGTGAAAAGCAACGATGACGAGTGAAACGGTGGTGACAACAAGGCTATGGCAGCGCCGATCGCAAGGTAAGGAAGAGGAACAAGACTAGAGCCCTCAAACCAGCGGTGATAATGAATGAGATGAGATGTTTGGGTGTCAATTAGGTTTAATTGAGAAATTATTGTGTGTGTATGAGTATATCTACATTTGGTATGATAGATGTAATCTAATGGTTCAGATGTAACTTGTTGGATCATGCGTATATAGCAGAATTTGTGCAAATTATGTAAGGGCAGGTCAGGTCGATTACATAAGCGGGTTGGCATTTTCCAATAGCCACCCGCGCGCGACCCACCATTTTTGGGGCTCTCACCCGCCCAACCCGCCCGCCAAAGCTGGAGAAATGCACGGTTCAAAGCGATTCGGTGCGATTTTGACGATTTTGGCGGTATTGTGCACTGCCCTAATCTCATCTCAGACTTGAAAAATGTGAAGAATTTATTGATAAGGGGATTAGGTGAGTTGTCATATAACTCTGACTTGGAAATGACAAGTTATCTTGGATCTTTAACTCATTTAACTTATCAAGGTAACCTAAAAAAGCTTAACAACTAAAATAATATTTATTTATTATATATATCAAACGGATCGGGTTTGACAGGTATTTTTTAATTAAATCCAACATCCAACCGTAAATCAACATTTTTTCATGAAATCTATACGCTGCCAACCGAATGGTCATGCGAAACCGTTTGTGATATGCACAGGTCGGGCGGGTCCACGGGTGGTTCGATTTTTTGCACACCCCTAGCCGGCTGGACTAGGCCGATTTGGACTGAAACTATAAATTTCAAGCCCAACTCATTAATATATCGAACTAAAAATGTTGGCGCAACCCAATTTTATGAACTAAAATAACCTTCTAAAATCCTAAAAAAATATATAGATGGGTCGGGCAGATTGGGCAAACCGATGCCCATCCCTAATTGAGAGTGGACAAATCATTTTATTACGTTTTTTCCTATCTTAAGGGTTGTTTGGCAACTTCTAAAAAAAAAAAAATCAATTTTAACTCAAAAAGTTATTAGTTTGATTTACTATTATCTTAAAAAATTAAATATCACATTAATTTTTGGGTGAGATACCAATAAATCTCAAAATGTGATTTTCTGAACTGTTTATGTTGGAAAATGGTTTTATATAGGCATAATTTTGAGCCCATTTTGGGTGGACCCAAACTCGTTTTGGGGTGGGTCCGAAGAGATGAAGTGTTCCTTGCCGCGTGGCAAGTCATACGGTGAAAACGGAACGTTAAAACCATTTATGAGTGAATGGGAAGTTGACGTCGTTTTCGAGTCTAACATTAATTTTTATTTGATAAAATTCATTTGAATTTTTCAATAATAAAAAAATTATTGTGGGAATTTAATTTAATTCTAAATTTAAATTTTAGATTCTTGAGTGGTTTCCTAAAGTTTGTAATTGTGGGAATTTAATTTAATTCTAAATTTATATTTTTAGTACCTTAGTGGTTTCCTAAAAATTAATTAAACTATTTAAATAGTTTAATAAAGTTATTCCATTAAGTGAATGGTTTTATTAAATTAACTATTCTAATAGTTTAATTATAAAAGTTTCAAACAGTTTGGTTAACTGTTGCACCTATGGATCACTTTTCAAATGGTTTGAAAGTGTCTTCAACGGTCTGTACGGCTTTTTGAATTCAAATTCTCAGGTGGTCCAAGGTGTGCACCTTTTCACTTTGGAAATTAAACCTCTTCGGGTTAGTTCCTTGTGCCTATATATACTAACTTCCCAACAGTGGTTTGGGTTCGGAAAAACAGTGGGAGATTTAGTATTATTTATATTGCTGTCCAATTTTCATTTAGGGGATTTTCCTTCATTTTAGTTTTAGGAAAATTATAAAGAGAGTACAGAACACAGGTTCTAGTTCGCCGAACAAATTTATTTGAAGTGCTTCTATAAATTTGTGAAGATCATTGTATCCTGGGAGATAGACGCCATTCAACCGTAAGCACCGTAGCGGGGCGAATCTGTCTTAAGGACAGAGTGTCACACACTCGACTTGGTCTTGTAATTTTTATTTGGTTCAATAAATAAATCCGGTATGTAATTTATTTATTTTGTTTGATTTTATTTCAAGCTATTTTATTTACACAGAAGATTGTTTCAACAGTTTAATCATTCCTCTCTCTTTTTTATGAATCCAAAAGTCCCATTAAAGTGAAAATTACACAAAATGGTAGTGACTTACATGTTTGGATTTAATTTTCTAAGAATAAAAGTGGATTTCTCTATATATAAAATTAAACATTTGGGCAAATTTTCCTCCTAGAACAAATCCCACATTACGAAGAAAAAAAATGTAACACTCTAATAACATAATACTCTAATGTAATATTAACATAACATCCAATGTAAAACACTAAAAAAACTCTTTTGTGCACTTTTTCCAAACATAACAACATAATACTCCAAAAAAAATTCATTAGTATACTTTTTCCAAAAGTAACACTCCACTGTAACACACACAAAAAACTCCTTAGTATATTTTTTTCCAAACGTAACACTCCAATCAATATAACACACAAAAAAACTCCTTAATGTACTTTTTCCAAACGTAACACTTTAATCATTGTAATTCCAAACATAACACTCCAATGTAACACACACAAAAATACTAAAAAATTTCTTAATGTAATTTTTCTAAACGTAACACTCACAATTTGAAATTATACATTTGCTCAAAACTTATTAAGGAAATTTTTTTACTCCTTTTGGAATGGTTTGAAAAATCTCATATCCTTTTTTTACAGTCTTACATTTGGAAAAAGTATACTAAGGAGTTTTTTTGTGTGTTATATTGAAATATTACGCTAAGAAATTTTTTTGGAGTATACGTTTAGAAAAAATACACTAAGAATTTTTTTTTTTAGTGCTATATTAGAGTGTTACGTTTGAGTGTTATATAGGAGTATTATAGTTTGAAAGTATACATTTGCCCAAAGTTTACTAAGTGATTTGTGTACTCCTTTTGAAATATTTGAAAAATCTCACATCCTTTTGAAATGTTTGAATGATCCCATATTTCTAGTCATTTTTGTACTCCTTTTGAAATGTTTTCCAAATAAAAAAGATTCTCACATAAAAATTTATCCCAAATTTGATTCTCATAGATTGTGTACATTACCTTTCTAGCACAAAAGAAAAGAAAAAAAAAAAAAAAAAAAAAAAGGGTATAACTGTAAATTTAATTTCTAAAGAATATATTATCAATGGGACTAAAATTAAATAGAATTTCAATTGGAACTATAAGAAAATCATTGGAACTAAATAGATTATCATTTCTCAAAATGAAATTTATAGGTAAATTTTTCAAAAATTAATAAAATCATTAATTTCTCAGAATGTCAATTTATAAAATTAAATAGAATTTCAATTTTTTTTATGGACAAGATTTTCACATCCATGTCAATTCCCATTAAATAACGAAATTACACATGTCCTCTCGTTTATGTAAAATTACTAGTCTTACTTAACTTATGCAGTAATTTCTAATTCGGTCTAAAAGTGGCTCAATCATTAATTTATTTAGTTTGTTGCTTAAAACCCCTATTGTCAAAACCCTAAATTTTCAAACCTTTACTTAGACAAAGTCTCATTTTAATATTTAGTTTAAAACTCCTACAAAATCTTACATCGCTACTGCTTTAGTATAAGGTGTTTCAAGCAAATTTGAATAGCAAAGGTCATTTAAACCAAGACTCGAGACAAGGGGTAATCCAAGCGGTACCAGAGGCGAGGTATAGGTTTTGAGTCTCATCTCGCCCTCTTAGATTATATTATATACTTGTATTGTAAATACTATAACATTCTCAACAAAAAAAAAAAACTGGATTGTCTCCGATCCTTACAAGATTGGACTTGTCTACTCCAATCTTGTGGACCCATTATAGAGGTCGATCCAGTTTTTGTTTACAGCTTCAAAGATCTAAAACAAATGCAAGAAAATAGTTGACAACAGCAGAAACATACTTGGGAACAAAATTCCATAGTTCTACTCGGAATGTTGCTTATCAAAGTTAATTAAGTACAGAAATACAATCCTATGAATCTTGAAAACATTTTTACACCTTACCATTCCATTCAAAGAGAAGCAGGAATTTAACATCTCATATTACCTTTCCAACCAATCAAAAAACAACTTGACTCGACTCAAACAAAGCCTCAATCCAAACTGATTGGGTGTCAACTGGTCAGAAAATTCATTACCAGGACTTGCAGCTTCAATCCCAAATTGGATATAAGAGACTTCACCTGATTTTTCTTTTTTGCTGATGAAAATGGCTTGGAAAGAGCATGTTCGATATTCATTTGAGAGTCAAGTCATTCTTTGAATCAGTCATTTAAAAAGCTTCTTCAACCCGTCAAAGAGTCTAAGAGCTCTCAGTTCGCCACTCCTTATATCCCTTAACCTCCTCCTCAAAATCTGTTTCCATCCACAAAAGCACAGCAGAGCAGATTAACCAGTTTAAAAAGTGAGAGGGAAAAGTTATATTCAAGTGCTTCAAAATCATAGTGTTCCAATGGGCAAGCATTTGCAATAAAGCATATGATTACATTGCAGAGAGGTACAACTGTTTTGCAGTGCGTCACTGGAGCTAGCTATGTCATGCAGTGTAAATGTTCATCAATCACAATGAATCTATTGATGAGACTTATCAAATTGACAATGAGGCTGTGTTTGAATTTTGAATTTTGAATTTGTACAGGGATTTCTAGAAAGAAACAAAAAGGGAAGGGAAGCTAAATTTTTTCACTTTTCCCTTCACATTTCTTTTACAACCACAAATCTATGATTCAAACATACCATGAGTGTCCTAGATCCATGACTTGAGCTCATCTAGATTGCCTGATTACCAGCACAGCATGTTAAACTACAGTGTGGACAAGTTCAGCAGAGTACTACCGGAAAATTACTGATGAATGCCATTTCTTGAACGAAATTCAGAGAGTGATCTCCGTATCATGAAGCATGATAACCAGACAAAATTAGAGAAGCATTAACAACAACAATGCCTAACTTGATTTATATCCATAGATTGTGAGGTGTACTTCTAAAATCCACAAGCGGGGAATGAAATGAAGGGTCTTGAGTTAGTGGGATCATGATACATTAGATTAAACAAGCTCAAGAAACCAAGGAAGAATTATTAATACGCAAAATCCAAATAGATGGACCCTTACATATTGGGAGCGAAATAATATCCTCCTTTCACTTGTACACAAGTCTACTGCTAACTGTTTCAGAAACAACTTCCGGTTCAGCTGCTTGGGAGATGTCATATCCAAATCCATTGATCCACTTTCCTGGTGAACATAAAGAAAAATTAAAAACTCAAATATTCATCTCATTAAGCACACATATTTAGAAAGTACTGTATCATAGTTTGTTGACAACAACGTTTTCGTTGTAATTGGTTTACAGAAGAGACAGAGTTGAACAAATACCTAATTGAAAAACTTCCATTACCTGAAGAAATCTGGTGTACTTCGATAAGCTTGATTCACAAGTATCTAAAATAAATTGTAGTGCTTCTTCCTCTATTTCAGGATATTTGATATCTTTCTTGGATGTTGTCTTGTTTGATGCCGCAGCAGCCATCTGGAATAAAGTTAAGTGAGACTCCTGATGAGAAAATAAATAGCCTATTTATAATTTAAAAACTAACTGTCAAACCTCGTCAAACTGTCTGCTCATACTTGGAGGGCTGACTGCTAAGTAAGCATATGCCATCAGCTCCAATGGCCAACCAGTGATTTGTAGAGGAAAACACTGTGACCTGTCAATATTAGCTAATAAAATCGCAATCCAGATTTAGGGGAGAGAGAAAGAAGAGTTTAATATATCCATGTCTAGTTTTGGTGATATTGGAAGACTGGATGACAAGATTAATTAAATGAAATTAAAACAAAATTGGACAACTGCAATAATTTCTCGAGTCCATGACCAGTGATTCAGATGGCTCTATGTGTATAACAGTTACTCACGCTGACAATCCGTGCTTCCTCAGTGCTTCCATCTTCTCTTTATAACATTTGTCAGATTTATTTAGAGAAAACAACAACTCCACTGAATCTCTAGGGTTGGTGCCCTCCCTGGGAACAAATCCATATGATAGCAATAGCTCCCCATTAGATTTTTTGCCATATGATATGAAAACCTACATAACATCATGCAACAAATAAAAGAGTTACAAATTCACACAAGAGCTTCTGCCATGCTTTCACTAAAATGTGACTGATCTTTCTGCTGCAAAATAGTCACAATTAAAACTTATAACTTTATTCCCCTTTTATTGTCCTCTTTCTGGCCTGTTTATAAACGCTATACAATGAAAGGACAAAGAACATAAATTCAGCCTGATTGAGTTCCAGTTGACAGACTTCAATAGAGAATTTGAACTTTATCAGAGAAGTTTCCAGCAGGTTTTAGAAAGTCTAAAAAGCTAGCATTTTAGATTTTTCGAAAAAATTACAAATACTGTGGACCAAACATTTTTAAGAAAAGAAAAAGGGAAAATTGAGAATTCCAATTTGAGAAGAAACTATTAACACAATCATACTAGTGTCCATTGTTCCACTCTTGTAAAATATAAGCAATCACTTTGTCAGTGGTAAAGTGCTCAAGTTTTGTTTACCTGCTCACCTGGCTGATATGGCCGATCAGTTGTAAAGACAACTCCCTGTGACGATTTATCATAATCCAAAAAAGTTTCCACCTTGACCAATCAAATATAACTGCCCCTCATTAGAGTTTAAACAACATATCTTTATCTAAATGATAATCATTTTAATCACTATCGCCTTATACATACCTCACAACTATGATTTAGCATATCTGCCCAGGGAACCAAGGCCACCCTTCCTTCCATCGAGGGCAATCGAACCTGCAGCAAATGGATGAAGAAAGCCTATTTTATACACTTTAATGAATCAAGATTTAATTCTAAGGCACACATTAATGTGTACTAATTGGGCGTCGTTTTTATTCAAGAAGCCAATAGATGGCCCTTTAAATAATATTAGTTTAGCAACAACTTCCTTTTAGGAGACAAATTTGTTTATTCCGATCTTAGTATCTTACAGGTATATCCATTATTTCAGT